>JAGQAX010000023.1:15457904-15787102 GCA_019142605.1 Cephalopholis sonnerati
ATTTTTTTCATGATTTTGGACGACATACTATACTATGGCTTTTTTTTCATGATTTTGGACGACATGCTATACTATGACGTTTTTTTCATGATTTTGGACGACATACTATACTATGACTTTTTTTAAATGATTTTGGACGACATGCTATACTATGACTTTTTTTCATGATTTTGGACGACATACTATACTATGACTTTTTTTTATGATTTTGGACGACATACTATACTATGACTTGTTTTTCATGATTTTGGACAACATACTATACTATGACTTTTTTTTAATGATTTTGGACGACATACTATACTATGACGTTTTTTTCATGATTTTGGACGACATACTATACTATGACTTTTTTTTATGATTTTGGACGACATACTATAGTATGACTTTTCTTTATGATTTTGGACGACATACTATACTATGACGTTTTTTTCATGATTTTGGACGACATACTATACTATGACTTTTTTTTATGATTTTGGACGACATACTATACTATGACTTTTTTTTAATGATTTTGGACGACATACTATACTATGACGTTTTTTTCATGATTTTGGACGACATACTATACTATGACTTTTTTTTAATGATTTTGGACGACATACTATACTATGACGTTTTTTTCATGATTTTGGACAACATACTATACTATGACTTTTTTTTTAATGATTTTGGACAACATAATATACTATGGCGTTTTTTTCATGATTTTGGACGACATACTATACTATGACGTTTTTTTCATGATTTTGGACAACATACTATACTATGGCGTTTTTTTCATGATTTTGGACGACATACAATACTATGACGTTTTTTTCATGATTTTGGACGACATACAATACTATGACGTTTTTTTCATGATTTTGGACAACATACTATACTATGGCTGTTTTTCATGATTTTGGACGACATGCTATACTATGACGTTTTTTTATGATTTTGGACGACATACTATACTATGACTTTTTTTTATGATTTTGGACGACATACTATATTATGACGTTTTTTCATGATTTTGGACGACATACTATACTATCACTTTTTTTCATGATTTTGGACGACATGCTATACTATGACGTTTTTTTATGATTTTGGACGACATACTATAGTATGACTTTTTTTCATGATTTTTGACGACATACTATACTATGACTTTTTTTTATGATTTTGGACGACATACTATACTATGACGTTTTTTTCATGGTTTTGGACGACATACTATACTATGGCTTTTTTTTCATGATTTTGGACGACATACTATACTATGACGTTTTTTTCATGGTTTTGGACGACATACTATACTATGGCTTTTTTTTCATGATTTTGGACGACTTACTATACTATGACGTTTTTTTCATGGTTTTGGTGACATGAGTGTGGATGACATTTTTTTTTCATGATTTTGGAAGATATACTATACTATGATGTTTTTTCATGATTTTGGACATCATAGTACACTATGATGTTGTCATAGTACAGTATGTTAAAAAACAGTCATAGTATAATATGTTAACAAAGTCATAGTACAGTATGTTAAAAAAAAGTCATAGCATAGTATATTAAAAAAGTCATAGTTAAGCATTTAAAAAAAAGTCATAGTATAGTATGTTAAAAATTATAGTAAAGTATGTTCAAAAAAGTCAGTTAAGTATGTTTAACAAAAAAATTAAAGTATAATATGCTGAAAATTAAAAAAAAAAGCAAAATAAGTCATAGTATAGTATGTTAAGAAAGCATCGTAATATGGTATGTTCAAAAGGTCATATGATAGTATGTCAAAAAAGTCATAGTTAAGTATGTTAGAAAGGTCACAGCATAGTATGTTAAAAAAAAGCCATAGTAAAGTACGTTAAAAAAGTCATAGTACAGTATGTTAAAAAACAGTCATAGTATAATATGTTAACAAAGTCATAGTACAGTATGTTAAAAAAGTCATAGTACGGTATGTTAAAAATTATAGTACTTTCAAAAAAGTCAGTTAAGTATGTTTAAAAAAAATTATAGTATGTCAAAAAAGTCATAGTCAAGTATGTTAGAAAGGTCATACATAGCATGTTAAGTCATAGTACAGTATGTTAAAAAATGTCAGGGAAATGTTTTTGAAAAAGGTTATAGTTTAGTATGTTAAAAAAGTCATAGTACAGTATGTTAGAAAAACAGCCATAGCATAGTATATTAAAAAAGTCATAGTTAAGTGTTTAAAAAAAGTCATAGTATGTTAAAAATTATAGTAAAGTATGTTAAAAAAAAGTCAGTTAAATATGTTAAAAAAAAAGTACAGTATGTCAAAAAAGTCATCGTAGGTTAAAAAACAAAGCAATAGTATAGTATGTTAAAAATTATACATAAAGTATGTTGAAAAAAGTCACAGTTAAATATGTTTTAAAAAAATTTAGTATGTTGAAAAAGTCATTGTTAAAAAAAAGTAATAGTATGTTAAAAAAAAAAAGTCATATTGTAGTAAGACTGACCTGTTGAGGCATGAACGCAGGATCTCTGGGAGTGCACTGCAGTGTCTGGCACCAGTGCATCGGCAGCAGATCCCAGTGGATTGTGAGGTGGGTTAATGGCACGTGCCACAGATGCTCATTCAGACTGGGATCTGGGGAGTTTGGAGGCCAGGTTTACACATTGAGGTCTCTGTCACATCCGTTGGACCATTCCTGAGAGATGTTTGCAGTGTGGCATGGCATTATCCTGCTGGGGGGCCACTGCCATCAGGGAGTACTGTTGCCATGAGGGGGGGGTACTTGGTCTACAACAGTGTTTGAGTGGGTGGAACATGTTAGATGGTATCCACATGAATGCCAGGACCAAAGGTTTCCCAGCATATTGCAACAAGCTGAAACCTATAGCATTCATTGTTCAGGAGTTTTGTACTGGGAGCCGAATTATCCACAAAGGTCATTTCCTCTCCGAAACAAACAGACCTGGTGATGTAAACTAGTGAAAACACTGGATTAAGCAGTTTCATGTTACAAATCAGTATATCTCCAATGCTGTTTGGTGTTTGAACTGACTGACTAGCCCACCACCTGTTAATGTGTGCTCACCTGTTTTCTCTGATAACTTAAGATCCAGATGTTCAGGAGGGTTTTACCAGGAGCTGAAATTTTCTGCAGAGGTCTCTTCCTCCTGTAAACCTGTAAAAGCACCAATAAAGCAGCCTTTGCATTAAAAAAATTCTGTGTTTTTCCTACACTTGTCATGGAGGGCTGCAACACACAAATGTAAATGGCCCTATCTAGAGCCAGTGTTTGGTTTGTCCTTTCTGGGCTGCCATAGAAACATGGTTTTACCATATACGTGCACCATCCAGGTACTCACAGTGCAGTGCATTTTGCAATATTTCTCAGTGTGAATGCACTTATGCACTCGAAATAGCAAGTATAAGTTTAGAGGTATCCGACTTGAGCCACAGCAGAGGACCAGCTCCCTATGTTGATATACACGGCTCATTTTAAGATAACATTTCTGCCAATATATTCCCCTAAATCTTACACATTAAACATTTACAGTTATAATCTTAAAGATTTTCATTAAATACATTTCTATTATGTCACTAACTATCACTATGCCAAATTTTAGAAAAAACAAACAAAACTGTGGCTGCCAAAGTTTGAGGTAATTTTTGTGGTCCGACCAACCAGCAGAGCAAGCCTTAGAGCTGAAAGACAATAAAATGCATCTACAAAAATGATCACTTTCATTATTTTTTGACAGTGAATCGGTTTGACATATTTCAGGGAATAATAGAACAAGAAGGAGCAGCTACAGAAAGCTGTTGGATGAGGAGCTGCAGGCAACAGGTTGCACACATCCAACTTAGCAAGTTAACCAACTCCGTGGATCAGATCATGGTTCCTCACAGAATGATGTAAAAAGGCCAACTGTTGCCTGACTTCTTCATTAAAACAAATATTGTTTGTTTTGCTGCCCCCAGAACTATGTGCCCTCTACTGCTAAACTGCATTTGCTGTTACCACCAGTAACTAAGGTGTCACCAAATCAACTTTAACCCTTTGAAACATGAGCAAAATGGCTTGGTTTCTTTCACAAACATGGGAAGAAGGCAATGAGCAACAAAAGAAGAACTGACCGAATAAATCTGCAAGAAATTACTTAAAAAAAAGAAAAAGAAAAACAAGAAAAGCAGCAACAAAAGGGAAAAAAAAAATAAAGTTAAACAATAAACAAAAACGAACAAGGAATTATGGGCTGCTGACACTGGGTGAGGGGTAAGGTACACCCCAAACCGGTAGCCAGACTACCACAGGGCTACAGCCTACAGCCAATTTAGAGTCACTAATTAACCTGTATGTCTTTGGACTGTGGGAGGAAACCGGAGCACCTGGAGAAAACCCACGCTGACACAGGAAGAACATGCAAACTGCACAGAAGGGCTCCCTCACCTGGAATTCGAAAAGAAAGTTAAAAGTAAACAAACAAGGAAATGACGTGGACAAACATCTTCAAAATTATAATAATTGTGCAACATAATTTTAAATATATTACATATTTAAAATTATTATATATATTATATATAAAGAATTATGCAGAAATGATACTTATGAATAAAGTTTTCTAGCTTTTTTCTTTATTCCCTAGCTTTTTAAAAATAATTTTCTAAATCTATTATTTTTTTGCAATTTGTGGAACGTTTTCTGACAAGTTGGTCGTTGCCTTTTTTCCCCATGTTTTTGAAATAAACGTTCAAAGGTTTAAATACTTGAGAAAGGCATCTTAAAGCAGCACAGAAAAAAGTAATGTGGCTCAAGCTTTCAAAGGGTTAATATGAGAAGCAAAACTTGGTAAAAGTAATACCTTAAATAATTTTCAGAAATAGAAATTATACTAAAGCTTTGTGCAACACATACTGAAGTTAAGTGTAGGGCTGGAACTGTATATACTGTATGTACTGTATTCTCACAAACCTAACACCTCCAAATGGTGTTGTTTGCAAAAAAAATATGTAGGCTAGAGGCTGATTGTGAAGCGTCAGTATCGTGACTGAATAGATTGGAGTAAGTGTGGACGCGAGGGAGATGGATGTGACTGTCGCACACCGACTCAATGCGAGCGCCCTTTTTTCCCTCTCAGCCCTGAGGGTATAACTGGCCTCCCTTCAAAAGAGGAAGCTTAAAAACAATCTCCAACAGAGTAAAAAACGACGCCGGGTTGTGGTGGGCGTCAGTCAACCAGTCAGTCACTCACTAGTCAGTCAGTCAGTCAGTCAGGCGAAGGCCCTGCTGTCTACCACTCCAGAGAACAGGTACCCTGAACTAGTTTCTACAAAGCTGAGTCGGAGATTTAATGCAATATAAAGCCTCTGGGCCCTTTTAGCAATTTGGAGTCAACACACAAATACGCCCACGCTCAACTGGAAAGACTTTCCATCCCTGCCCCTTCATGTGCAAATGTGCTGAATGGAGGTGTGTAAGTATGTGCTAGTGTGTGCGTCTGTGTGTGCTCAGTTTCCCTACTGAATCCTTCCCACAACTCCCTTCTTCCCTTTTCTGATCTGTAGCAACACATCAATGGCCAGTCAGTTCAAAAACCCAGTACAGAAACTCACAGTGCTAGCTTTTCTTTTTTCTTTCCAAATAAATGTCCATTTAAACTGCAATCTTCCAATGTGGTTCCCACCTACGCTGTGTGGGGTGAAGCACGCAAGTAATTTAACACATGATGATCATTCAGCAAAGTGAGGAGTTGTTGATACCCTGCAGATTGTCGAATCTGTTCCTTTGTGAGAGCAGGGAAAAAGTTCTTTACGAGACACCATCACATCACACCATATGGCAATGATGCAATATAAAGTTTTCTCCAGATGCCAGTAATGCCTTCTGCAATATTAGCTAGAGTGCTGCTCTTGACACTGTCTGCATGATTGGCAGTATTTCCAGCTGTTGGTAGACGTAGGAGCCCGTGAAGGCTCCGTGTTTTTTTATGCTGACATCAGCTTTGGCATCTGTTGCATATTTGAAACTCCAAGTGGTATTATGTTGTTTCCTTGCAATGGTGGGGAATGAAACTGGATAATACCCTTAGAAAATCTGTTTTTGTCTGCCCAGATTGGCTGATCGATTTGCCTTTACAGCTGCGAGATAATCACGATAATTACAGTGCGAGAGTTTGCTGAATTAACACGTCTTGTTCCACTCAGAATCTGAAGTCAAATCACGTCAGCAAAAACAGCTAAACCTAATGTGGACGTAGTGTTATAAGCCAGTCTACTTTTTAAAAGTTTGTGCAGGGATGTGTTTTGTCCGAATTGGTTGACACAAGCCTGACCATTGTTCTGAAAGAAAAAAAAAAGCAAAGGTGAAAGCAAATAGTTAGATTCGCCATCAAATAGAGTATGTGGACGGGAGCTGAATCCAGATAAATAAAAAACAGCAGTCCCTGGGCTACAAAGCCTGAGGCTATTGCATTGCTAGCAGGCAAACAGCCACCCAGCTGCCCCAGCAGGGTAGGAATATATCAGGCAGCCTATTGGATACCTGACAGCTGATTTAGCTCCCCCTTAATGAGCAGAGGGCCCTGCTGCACAAACCCCACAATCTGTTACATAACAACATCATAAATAGCATGCACAGTAAGGAGCAGACTGCTAACGCTGGCAGAATCTTGTGGAATCAAGAGATGTTATATTCAGTACACAATGCATCACTAATAATAGTTGAAAGTGTGCAGATATTGTGAAAGTGTTGTGAGACTATATATTAGTGTGTAGGACACTTTTTTAAATGATCAATTAGGCAACAGAAAAAGCAGAAGAAGAATCAAGTGATGTTATAATAAAGTATGAAGAAGTTTTATTTGTGCTTATGAATAAGCAGCTATTGGATACAGCAGTTACAATGACAGCAATGTCACTTTATTTATTCAGCTATCTACATTGTAATGTTGCTCAATACTGAAATATACTGCTGTGAAAATCACATTTGAAGGATTAGACTCCCATTTTGTATTTTTCCTAACAAGAAAACATCTTAAAATCTTGAAAAAACATCAACACGTTACTTTGGCTCTCAATACTTAATGCTGGTGCTCAGTCCCAAGCCCATTTGTTTTTTCTGATGATGTAAATCTGTAGTAACAGGTCACAAATATGAAGTTACATTTATAAAAGAGGCTAAATAATTCCTGTAAACAGCTAGGCACTGTAGTTTTTAGCCAATGCTACTCAAACAGGAGTAAATGGTGCGTGTCTTAGGGACTACTTTCAGCTGCAGATTGATACACATTTGGTACTGAGTGAGTTTTTACAGCAGAATGATGGTGTATGGAGGATTGATTCAAGGTAAACTACATTGCCCATGTTCATCATAATGTCACCCAGTACAACAGTGTGGCTTATTGATTTTCTTTTTAATAGTTTTTGGATGACAATGGAGCTCTATGCTAAGCTAGCTCAGGCTTTTGCTAAACAGGAAATACTATAGAAGGATCAAAGCGTGGTTGGCTTGACCTTTTCAAAGGTTTTATTGAGGAAAAATATTAAATATCACTAGACTTGAACTTTAAATTTAAGTAAGGCTATACCAGGGTAGCCAGTATAATGAAGTAAGGACACAGTCCTTTTATTTGTGCTTTCATTTGATAAAGCAGTTACATTAACGGCAATGCCATTAGACTCTAGTTTCACTTAAATTATTTACATAATGATTTTGTTGGGCCTTGAGTGTTAACCCGTCTAAGGAATATACTGCAGTGTGAAGAATACTTGTGTACACTAAGTAATTCAATTAATGCTCTACTCAAATATTAACACGTGGCAATGTAAAGCAACACTGTAACAATTAATGAAAATTAAAGTGGCCTCGGAGCAGTGTTACTGAAAATCAGATTCTGACCTTAGCAAGACTTGCTTGGAAGTATATATGTTCTGACAACACAGATGTCAGAGGAGACCCTCAGGACCCCAGCTTGTCACCGCGGGCTAGCCAAGGGGGGGGGGAAGTTAATCTAGGCTAGGCCAGTAAGGGAAGGGGTCACAGTTCACTGTGTATGCCCCGCTGCTTCAGCACCGGCTGACAGGCCACAGGAGTCTGAAAGTCCATGATGTACTGGCATTTGCTGGGCTCCTTCACCGATCGCAAGGCTGTCTCCGTTCCGCATGTCAGTGTGACCTAGAAAAGCACAAAGAAAGAAAAGTTGAGGTGGTGCGGGGAGAAGAGCCGTTGTTAGCCTGAGTCAAAAGCCATGCCAGTTTTATCTCCCGATGGGGGCTGATTGAAGACGCTGTCCTTCCTCTTGTTTTAGTCATTTTCTCAGCAATTTAAAACTTTTGTGAAGAAATTAGATTCACTACAAACGATAGAATTATGCAAAAAAATACAGTACTAGTGGAGCTGGTGATTCAACTATAATCAGGTCTCTTGTCAAATAAAATAATCACACTGTTCATGAAGACTTTCATCACTGCCTAGCCTACAATCAGAGTGTACTAGACCTGAAGTGACGCTGTGACTGGGGGACACTGCGGCATTATGGGACATCACTGCTGTCGTCCTCACGTGTGAACAGTGATTACCACTGTCACGACTTTAATAGGTGACTTTGACACCCTCTGCAAGAGAGTGGAAGGGAAAAGCAACTTATTTTACTTCTAGGGGGTTTCCATAGCAACCCCTCACATCATACTGCACCCTGAGCAGACAATCCCTCTGGCGAACAAAAGCACCTGGAGAGGGAGAGAGATTGGAACTTGACAGGTATTATTGTGCTGAAGTTTCAGGCTGGTACAACTGGTGATTTGGTTTTGTCCCGTACTTGGATTAAAAATAGTCTTTTGTTATGTCACTTAGTATCTTGTTGCACAGAGATATTAAGTGGGTGTGTGCCGCTCCGTGAGACAAAGTGTTTCTTTGTGTGTGTGTGTTCATGGTTATTATGGATTCAATTTTGACTTGCAGGTGTCAGAGCCATAGGTCAGTGTTGGGGCCAATACTTTAGACTAAGGTTAATTTTGTTTGATTCTAAAACGTAACTTTTCCAGCTTGTGTTTGTACTTGATTGTGTCTTGACACTTAACCTATATGAGTTTAAGAGGTACTTCATCAATACTACGTATGAGGATCAGTTTAGTCATTGTGGTTAGAACTATCAGCCTGTAAAAACAGTTTGTCTTCTGTGTCAAATCTGATGATAATGTCATCAGGGTGACTGCATCAGAAAGCATCTGTAGGATCTAAAAAAAGATGTTATAAGTTGCCTTATAGACAAATAAGTATACAGGGGTTTGGCCCCGTTTCCACCAAGCAATAGGTTACAGTTCAGTTCGGTCAGCTTTTTTTCTGTTTCCACTGTGAAAAGTTGTGGATGGTACCAATGGAACTGCTCCGTACCATCCCCATTTTTGGTCACCCCTCTGTTGGGGTACCTAGCACACAGATCTGACACTAAAAGGTGGAGCTGTATACACTGCAGTCCGTTGACGGTCACTCTGCTCAGGGCTGAGTTGTGGCTGGTTTTGGGCCTTACAGTATGTAACCACTGTTCATACTGTGGAGAGTTTTATAAGTAAACTGTAACTATAAAATGAAAGGATGTTTTGCTGCCTCTTTCAGGAGCCATAGTCAGAGACAAAATAACTTAATTCACTGGGCCAGCGGCTGGCGACTTTTAAGGTGGAACGTTAGCTTGTAATGTTACTCAATGTATGAGTTGATTATGTGAATCCATCAGCACACCTTAAATATTCCATGTGACAACTTTGACCATTACTTGAGTTTCTATATGACATACACTTTTAGTAATGAGTGGATCTTCAAGTGTTTGTATAAAATTTGACTGGGGTGGCACATATTCGAAAAAAAAAAAAAAAGGGTTGCGGAACGTTGTTCCTGTGGGCTCCGTCAACACTAAACCCCTGAGCTTGCCTAAGAAGGACTAAGTACACAAACCCGCTATTTTCAAATATCCCATGGAGAGAGACTCTCACGTCAGCCTGTTCTATTTTGCTCCGAAAATGTTGGCGTGCAACCCCGTTCTCTGGATGATAAACGAGGTGAGACTGATAAATTTGGGCGGGGTTGTTGTCACTCCGTCCAACACTCACTGTATTTCCTCCTTTAAGAGTACTGTTTGCGGTGGAAACACTAGGGTCTAGGTACCATGTCTGAAGGGTTACTTTTGGTTTCAAAGGTAGTTTGGTGGAAACGGGGCTTTAGAGCTTGACACATACTACATACTACATTTCATTGTTCCAGGGCTGGATTTCCACTGGTTTTAAGTGGGATTGGGTGATATGTCCTGAAAATTATATCACAATATTTTGCGGCTATACCTTGATACACGATATATATCTCCACATTTTTAGATCTGCTGAAAACCATTGGATTAATGCTAGGACTGGGAGACAAAATTGAACATAATATATCTGACCAAATACCCTCTCTGTTGCGACAAAGTTGTAGGGATGACTATTGTTGTTTTGTTCAGAAAATATTAACACAATGACAGTTTTGGATCAATAATCATCAATAATGTGGATGTAACGACTAAGCGGGTTATGTAAGCGTTAAAACAACAAGAGAAGTCTGGGAAGTTGATAAATTTACATCACTTTACTGTAATGCAGCCTTTTAAATGAGGAAAAAACACAATTTATGCCGATATCCAAAATCTAACATGATATATAGTCTCATATCTTGATAACAATATCATACCTTCATGTTGCCCAGCCCTAGTTTTAAAACAGAGCTTCTAACAAATGCAGAGGTTGTTTACGTCACTAAACACATGACTTTAGCACTATTTGAACTTTAGTTTAGTTTAGTCTTCAGTGATCCCTGACAGTGCTGCTACTTTTACACTCTGATGCCTCACTGCAGCTCAAAATAACATGAGACACCTGTGTAATGAGAACTACGGAAAAAAAGATAATATTTTTCACTAAAATAACCCACACACTGTTAATTGGCTCCAGTTATTATAAATGCCACATTTTGGTCAGATAGACCTCATCAGTCATTAATTTGGATCTTTTCCACCCTTCACTTCAGTAGCAGACACAGTCTGGCATTGAAGTGTTTTACGTGACATTTTCATCATCATATCATCCAACTCAATAGCAAAAATACTCTATAGTAATGTCACATACAGCCTGGTGATCCCTACATGTAATTTAAGTCACACCTAATGGTGAATGTTTGGATAGTATTTTCAACGTTTCTACATTTTACATTAAAAGATTATTGAGTACTGTTTACATCCCACGCCACTGATATTTAACTGTCTCGCAGTCTTAGGCACTTTCAGTACTGTTTCATCTCATATGATATGATGTAGCCCACTGCATTGATTGCTCTCATTATGTCGCTTGTAATTAACACCTCTGCCTCTTTCACATGAACACACTTGTGGCTGGATAGGAAAACTAAGAGTTTACCGAACTAGTTGACAACAAGCTTTGTAGTACCGCTTATCCTTAGGGCCAATGTTAGGGTTAGTCAAGCCAGATAATGAAAAGATATCCTGGATAAGTTGAACTGGCTTCGTAGTACGGGCCTCTGCAGCTCTGGTATTCAGCGAAGTTAAATTATCGTTTTTGTCAATGGTGTCTGCCTTTGAAAAGCGCATTGATTAATTTTAACTTTTAGTTTGGTTTTCTGTCGAAAAAAGTTGTCTGTTTTAAAATCACTGAGCACACGGCTGGGTAAATGAGACTTGGATTATACGGCACAGTTTGTGTGTGAGTTTGTAAACAGATGTTTTTAAAAAAATTTACTGATGTTAAACATGGACTTTAATTCATCCAGAATTTTTTCTGTTTTTGGATTCGTTGTTCACTAGAGGCCTCCGAGAAAAACAAGGTTTTCTTCACAGATTTATTGCAACACTGGGTGAGTAATTAATCTAAAATGGTCAGTTTCCATGGTGTTTCCAAATTTGAAACAAAACAAATAATCCTGTGATGGGTACGTCTGATTAAATTTTGGTTCTGAAAATAATAAAATTAGAGAATAAATCTGGTCTATTACAACTTGGGTCTTATTTATGTAGCTTTGACCATCATTTATCATGATAACATTTTATTCACTGAAAGTACCTGCTGAGAAGAAACACAATCAGACTGGTTGTATTTGTGTTTCTGTTTGCTTTGCACAATATTTGCATGACCAAACCTACCAATATCTGACCTATATTAAAGAAAACTGTAATTCTCCTTTAAACAATGTGAGATGCTGATTCAGATCTGGGGCCACAGTTGTGCTAGCTGTACAGTAGCTAAACTCACTGCACACATGTAACGGTCACAGTCCAGTACTTTGAATTTAATTAATAACTGAAACAGTTGAGTTCACTCTTCCCCGCAGACTCTTAAGATACACTGCACGCTGCTTGAATTTGGATTACCTCAATATCCACTGCTGAAACAATACATCACTGGTCCCACTACTCAAGTATAAAGAGAGAAGTGAGTTCCACCGCTGAAAGAGAGAGCACTACCCAAAGACGAGGTTCAGCATTTCAAATATAATGAGCGTCGACTTCTGACGAGACTTCATTTATGCCGACTGCACTCGGTTAGGGGGTCGTATCAAAGGAATTCAATTTAGTCTTTTCAAAGGGGGCCCCTGGATGGCATGAGTACATACATTTGCAAACGACATTTATTGGACTCTGATTTGAAGAGGGGGCCAGGCAAAGAAAATAAGATGATTAAATGTGCTACATTTTCAATTGAGCAAATTCTCACACAAAAATGTAAATGGATCTCATAAAAGTGGCTGAAAGGAAGAGGCAATACTGGGAGAATACAGAGACGAGTAAAAGAGGAGAAAGCTGCAGGAGAATGCAACGGGAGCAACATTAACCAGAAAACCAATGTAGACTGACAGAGGGGGGAAAGCAAGTCAGCTTCCATCACTTGGCTTTGAACAAAACATCTTTTTGCCAGGCTGCTGAGTGGGCCATGAGGACTGAACGTCTTTTACTGATTGACTGACTAACTCTCCATTGTTGAAATGCACATGCGCAGAATGAGGCATGCAGGGAGCAGACTGGGCGAGAAGGCTTCAAACTGTCCCCAGTGAATGTGGAGAGAGGAGCTTTGTTTGGCTGTTTCCTGTAGCTTTCCCTCTGGAAATAAGCAAACCACGGCTGCTCTGTACAGTTAACTCAAGTTGTATTTATCTGTAAGGTTGACTGTTAAAGTCATTATCTACAGCAGCGATACCCGACCAGAGGTACCTGTAGCCCAGGGGGTACTTGGAAAGACTGGAGAGTAGCTTGACTAATTTGCAAAAATCGAAGATATGATTTAATTAAAATAATATTTCCACATATTAAGTCAGCTCTAATACTACATGTTGCAACTATGTAAGAGCGCATTATAGCATTAGCAAGCACAGAAGCTGAAACAGGTAGCTAATAGTGATGAATAAGAAATAAATAGCTAAACAGTTCAAATATTCAGCTTAAAGTAATAGATCAATGGTCGTGAAAGTTAAAAGTATTGCATTTGTGGTTAAAATAGGTAGCTTAAAGTCTTGACTAAACAGTTCAGGTAATTAGCTTAAGGGAATGGAAAAATGGTTGAAATAGTTAGCATGAAACAATGGATGAGCGGCTGAAATTGCAACACTTTTGCAACAATTTTAAACTACCGTAAATTCCCCAATAAACCTTTATTTACCTCAGCAACCTTAGGTCTTTATTGCTGATTCCCCCTGTTCTCCATTTAATGAAAACTCAAAACCTCCTCCATGTTTACTGTTGTCTCGAAAAATGTATAATAATGTCCATTTCCACAACAGTAATTCCATCAAAACAGCAAGAGTCATGTCCGGTGTTCCACTTTGCCTTAACATTGTTAAGGTGCAGGGAATTAAAACATCCTTCACATATAAGATCTTACAGCCTTTCCTTTCATATGTAGGCCTTTTATGAGAAAAACATCAGAAAATGTTAAGTTTTATCGCTTCACATCCATCAGGAGGACAGCAAACAGGAAACAACTGAAATTAATTAGAGTATGAAACTATTATTTCTGTTCTTAGTGGTGATTATCACATTACTCTATGGTTGTACTGATGGGATAAGTGCTGTGTAAATATGTTTTTTTTACCTGACCTTTATTAGCAACTGGCTTTTATTTGTTAGTGCTGGCCATGTCTCAGACTATTATTTGAGATTCTGACATTATTTGAACATTGGCTGTAATATAAAGTGTATGTAAAATTTATGGGAATACTGTATAGTCTCAGAAATATAAAAAAAGAAGGCGGCACAGGGGCACAGTGGTTAGCATTGTCACCGCACAGCAAGAGGGTTCCTAATTAGAACCTGGGTGGGGGAGCCCTTCTGTGAGTTTGCACGTTCTCCCCGTGTCAGCGTGGGTTTTCTCCGGGTGCTCCGGCTTCCTCCCACAGTCCAAAGACATGCAGGTTAACTGGTGACTCTGAATTGGTCGTAAGTGTAAATGTGTTTAACTAGGTGTCAGCCCTGTGATAGTCTGGCGACCTGTCCAGGTTGTACCCCGCCTCCTGCCCACTGTCAGCTGGGATAGGCTCCAGCCCCTCAGTGAAGTAATTGGTAAGTATTTCATTTAACTGTTACCTATTTTTGCAGTTAACTACGAGCTAATTCGCAACTGTTGTCTCTGGTATGTTTTGGTGGAAATTTATATTTTACTTAATTTATCAAAACAACAGGTAAACATGGAGGAAAAATTTAGTTGCGTTAAAAGCTAATTTTAACCAGAACTGATTAGAGAATAAGGCGGCTTCCTTCTTAAAATGACACAATATGATGACACTTATAAAACAGGCAAAATTTATAGTAACAGCCTGATTTTAAAAAAGGCCTACCACTCTCTGCGCCTTAGGTAAATAAAAGCCTCAGCAACTTTTGAGAGTTTACAGAACATTGCTTTGTAATACTGACAGACACTTAAAGTGCTGAACAGCACTGGAGAAGTGTTCTACCAAGGGGAGCTGATTTTGTGGTGTGAGCATTTATCAGATTGATCTGCAAAGGTGTTTGAACTGAAGGGATATGCTCACATTTGTGTTATCTGACAATGTATACCAGTGGTTCCCAACTGGTCCAATCACGGAGTCCAGATTGCTCCTTAGTCAACTGTTCAAGGTCCACACAGTTTAAAATATTAAGCGTTGTAGTTGCGTTTGCCCATGTTGTCAAGGTAATTTGTTGTCTGTTAGTCATGCTACAAGAAATAGCACTTCAAAATAAAAGCTTTGTGCTAGAAATTCACTGTACTTCAAAATAAAGTGTGTTTTTTTACAAAGCTGACACATTCGCGAGTCACTCTCAGTCCATTCACAATGGACCCACCAGTTGGGAACCACCAATATGTGAGTTACAAAGACTGAGCTTATAATTTTCTTTTTACTTTTAAAGTCTAAAATGTCCACATTTGCCACAATGAGTTAAATCCAAATGAGGTCTGTGTAACTTTTTTATTCAGGCTGACACTCTAATGAGTTGTGCAAATGACTTCCCTTTGTTGCCTCATCCTTTACTGTATCATCTGTCCATCTGTCCGTATAACAGTCTCTCAGTGTGTACGTAACATTTGTTTATTCATGTATGCTCCCCTCACTGTGGGTGTATGAGTGTGTGTGTGCCCACTGTATGTTTATATGTTCTGTTTGGTGTATAACACATGCAGTGCTTACTGTAGTGCTGCGTGAACCTCCTTGCCAGCAGGGTTCTCCATTCTCATACTCCATCTGACTGTACTGGTTCTTTGGCGTTCCTGCCCACATCCCCCACCTCCTGAAATAAAAAGAAATGATTGAATATTTTCGTGAAGTGTATGCTGAAACAAAGTTTCCGTCTATTAGTCAAGCTAAACAAAAATCAGTAATTTCCTACTCCTTTATAAACAGTTGGGACAAATTGAGCACAGAAACATATAATTTGTTTTAAACACCACTAGGTTGGCTTATTGAAAAACACTTCCTCCCAGCAAACATAAAAAGCTGGCAAGATGGCCAGTCTGGCAGTGCCCTCCTTTGGATCCTGGCACCAGCGCTCTCGCGTCCCCTCTCCTCTTCAACAATGGAGGGGAAATATTAATTACCATTTTGTCAGAGTTAATTCTGTGTGCGATACCACACGAGGGAAGGAGAAGAGAAAAAACACGACGCCAGTGAAGCCCATCTCAAATGAGGCTGTGCCTGCCCAGTGCTAGCTAATTACATTCTCACCAAACATTTCAAGGGGAGTTAGGAAAACCAAAGCAAACCAGGGTGCCAGTGGACACAGTCCAACACAGCTTGCAGTACTGACAGATGCCATTTGATTACGCTTTCACCGGCTAACTTTCTCTGATCTTTTGTTGAACTTGAGCAGCTTCTTTGAGGCGGCGTCGACCGCAGTCGTGCTGCTGGTAAGTACTGATTTTTGTGAAACACTGTAATCCTGCTTGGGAGGAAAATCTTTGCTGCATTTGGTGCATGGTCTATTGCAGATTTTACTGACATGTGTGTTGCTCTGGTCTCTTGCCCTACAGAGGCTAGCAGCTATTTTTCTCTGCAATGCTAAGGGAACACAAAACAAATACTGAAATCAATCTTTCTACCTTCAGAGACGCATACATCAAGAAATAAAACCTGATGGTCTGCAAGCCTTTTTTCTGCAGATAGCTTGTCGATGTTTTGTTAATCATTCTGGATAAAGAGCTACAAAAAGCTATAAATTCAGCGTATTGTTCTTTTAATCTGCCTAAGTGCCTTTCTCACTAGTGCCAGCCCTATCACAAGTGCACAATCCTCGATCAATGTGCCCACACCGACCTTTCCACAGTGGATTTAAGTAACAAGATCAGCTCTGTTCTTTGAGTAGTGCTTTTAGTATTATAAAAGATAATCTGCTGTATTTAATGGCCTATTATGATATTCTTATTGGTTCCTGATCTCAATACTTACTCAAAATTTCTTATGCATGTGTATTTTTCCAAAGCTCTGCAACAAATATGAATGACTTCCTGTCGGGTTTAGGGTATGGCTCCAAGAGGCTTTTTCTGTACATCATGGGGTGTTACATGTGAAACTAGCTCTGGGGGCTGCTTCATTGAAAATTTGTATTGGGTGCTAGTAAGTCATTTTTTGCACTTGTTAACCAGGACCATATCAGATGTAAATTTTCACCAGTTTACATGTGTGTGCAAAGTTTCATGAGTTTTTGAGTACCCGAAGCTGCTCAAAATGCGCTTCTTTTCAGAGAAATAAATAAACTAAATAAAGTAATAATAATAATTTCTTTAGTTTCAACAGGGTCCTCGCACAGCAGGTGCTTAGGTCCTTGTGAATATAGACCAGTCACGATAACTTCTTTTGTTGGATGAAATATTGTCACAGAAATAATTGCGATAAATGATATTATTGCAATTTTGAGACCATTTTATGCCACTGATATAATGATAATATAATAGCATAATAATGCAAGTACACCTTTTCAAAAAGCAACTTTTAATTCTTAAAAATATCAGGCACTGGCAGTCTTGAAATTGGAATTTGAAAAAAAATATTTGACATGTATTTTAGAATAAGTAATCAACACATTTAATATGTACATTAAATAATATATACCATTATATTACCTTTATAGTAGTAGAGTAGACAAAAATTACTCAATTTGAGACTTAATACAAAGTTTGGCCAACAAAAACCAAACCAAGTGATTACTCTTGCGACTAATAAACAAGATTAGCAAAGCTCAGGGAACACCACAGTTACCTCCTTAATCCAGCCGGTGTGCTGCAGAGGGGCAATTTTGCATTTCCTAAGATAGTAAAGGAAAGACCTCCCCTATGCTCCTCCTGATTAGTTACTTCTTGTTGCCTTTGTTAGTTGGATTGGTTAGGTTTAGGCAAGAAGAGTGGTAATGATTAGGGTAAGAATATCTGGGTAAGCCAATCATAGGCAGAATAGGGTGGTTAAAGGTAAATTTGCTACCAGGGATTGGGAGCCAGGTGGTTTGTTGGACGATTCACGGAGTGGAGGATAAAGTTGTTGGAGGGTAAAACTACAAACAACAAACTTTTTAGCTCATTGCCAGGGGTTGCCAAGCTAACCACTATCAGGCTGTCTCGTCTTTCAAGTGCTTTTTATTCTTCTTTGGACTTGGGCACGCAGGCACGCATGGAGAGAAAAAAAAATGGAAAATTGTTGCGCCAAAGTCTTATAATGGTTGGGAAACCTCTGCCATTTATTTTAGCATCATGTTGGTGTAAACACAACTGGCAATATCGAGGTCAGCAAAATGATGGAGGTCATGTCCATACATCTTACGATAACTCGATAAAATAATTAACGTGACAGGCCTAAATGAATAGGTTGATACATGATTTATATCTAATAATGCTACCCCTCCCAAAACAATATTGTAACTATAAATCTTAGATGGAAAGCAAAAGACAGAGGGACTGATTAGAATATGGGAGGTAGTAGGGGGAAAAGAAATGCATGAAGTTGTGTCCAACAAACATAGAATTTCTTTCCACATTTCTTTAAATGCAGTTTTATTCTCATTTGACCTTGATGAGGGCAAACATGGGAGTCCTCTTTGATTTCAAAAAGCACTCTCCAGCTTTTACGGACACATGGTTGTCTTCAGGTCCCTGAGTGTGGCTTTTCTGCCGTCCATGATGTGCATGGCTTATTTAAGATGCCTGAACGGGTCAGTCAGAGGTGAATTGCTCACACAAGTGGAAGCCGGCTGGGCCCGAGCGTCTCGCCTTTTCCTTCCAGCCTGTTTGATTGGGTTTTAGCACTCTGTTAGTACCAGGAGGCCCTCAAATGGATTGCTGTCAGGGCCAGCAGACATGGCAAGTGGAGAAAGTGACAGTGCTCCGGCTCTCGCTGCTGGTTGACCAGCGATCCCTTGCGCATCACCTTCATGCCTCCTGGTTTGCCATACACCACCATCCCCTAGCACACGCGCACACTTCATTCCCTCACCTCACCTTTGCTCACTTCCTTCCTTAATCTCCATTCTCGCTCTGTCAGCCCTCCTGCGCCCCAGGAGGCAGTGTAGGCCCTGTCAATTAGGCTTAAGTTATCACCGAGATGTGGCCGACACACTCAAGTCATTTGGATTCACAGGAGTCACAAGATGAAATCTTATTGACAAATCATTCCCTGTAATAATACCTACCTGCACTTAATATTGGCAGGCCATTCTCTACAGTCATTCTACAGTCACCAGCAGACTAGTGCACAGCTCTTTATTTACACCTCGGAAAAACATCACATCGGGCCTCAGTGCTTAATTTCATGGCACCAGGGTGCATAAACATTACTATATGTTAGTCTGACCCTGTGACTGACAATATAGCACAACCCAAATGTGCAAAATGCACCCCCCCTGGCTCAATGACAACTTCATTTTCTCATCCAATTTATCACAGTTTGGCTTTAAGCTGCAGCCATGATACACATGATGCTCACTTGCACTTGTAGCAGCAGGGCCAGTCTCTTTAAATTATCTGGGTCTCTGTATGTATTTTCTTCCTTCTGAGCATGCTGGCTGATCTGCTGCACCTGCTTTCTGCAGCCAAGCTGGAAATACTGTTTGCCTGCTCAACAAAATGGTTCACACCCAACTACTGCTATTCAGATAAGACTAAAATTTTTAGAGGCAAAGCAAGGAAAACAGACACACTTTTGTTTTCAGTCCAATAACATCACATGAATGAACATAATTTAAGTATGTAAATAGATTAACATTGGCATTAGAGGGTAAATTGCATTTTGGCTTTTGTAAAAAATCCATTTCCGACCACATGGAGACAAGACCGGCCGCAAACGCAGACTTCCCTTTAATGATTAATGACGGTTGATACTGAGCACATGCTCCTTTTAAGCCTTAAAACCTGGAGAATCTTATTTACAGATATCTGGGTTATAATTCAATCTTTGTCTGGCCTCCTCTAATGCCATAAAATGCACCTTCCATCACAGATAAACCTGTAATAGCAGCATATCTAGCCAGCTAAACCTATTATCCATACATTTGCTTTGCATTGTGGGTGAGATAGCGGGCCTCGGAGAACTCAGACACGCCTCTAACCGCACACATTAGGGAGTCAATCTCATTTAATTTTCTCTCTGAATCACTAAGGTGTGATTTCTATTGACACACAGAATAGCAGATGGAGTTGTGATTTAATTACACCCAGTACCCACGAAGAGACCATTAAAATTGCAGTTTCACCTCCTTGATACCTTCAGAGCTGAGTTTACTGCAAGACTACATAAAGATCTGAGGAAGAGTGGACATACTACTTTAGAGAACACCAAAAATACTTTTTGTAATTGTCATGACAAAATTGGTCTCGGACTAGTCATGTTGTTTTACTGATTTTTTTTATAATCTAATCCTCATTAGGAATAATTAGCATTAAAAAGCTGATTAGCTTCTTCTTTTCTTCTTCTGATAATGGCTTGAGCTGATATAAGCTCCTCTTATTTCTTTAAAACGATGCGGTCGCCAGTGATTCTGTTTTAAACTTCATCGCGGCATTAATCCGTATGCCTCGAGTGATAAATCCGAAGATCCACGGTTAATCTCGCTCAACACTGAGAGGAGAGTTACCCCCTCTGATATAGCCACAAATCAACCTTTCAGAAGCAATTATCATTTAGACAACTCCACTCTGGTGTTTAAACACCCCGCAGATACTGAGGGGCGGGAGAAAAATCTGGGCCAAAGGTGTATTTGTGCATGCCTTGATGTGCGTTTGTGTATTTCTGTGTTGTGTTTTGAGACCCTCAGCCTTCACTGGAGAGACACTGAATGAACAAAACCACAGGGGGGGAATAAAACACAATGGTGGCCCCGTTTGGTATATCTGTGGTTTCCTCATGAAAACTGAATATAAATTTGCTCATCTACCTCCAGTGCTTTCTTTGTGTGATTGTAGACATTAGAAAGCGGACATTAACTCCTCCGAACACTACTGTACGTCTGTCATGCACAGGAGCAAGCTGCCTGCACATATTCACGCATGAATCATGTTTGCATACATGTATACTCCATGTAAAGAAATTATATTTACATTTTCACAACAATTGCTTTTACAAGCAAAGTGTATCTACACTGAGGCAACTAGGGCTGGGAATTAAAGAGGTATTTCACTGCTGTCTATGCAGTAGATAGATGCCAATACTTTTGAAATTGCTGCTGTATAACCAGAGAAAACAAAAGAAATGGCTGAGGTATTCTTTTTTACTCAAGAGGTAGAAAACCCACAACTACCAGAATGCACTGCACCGCACCAGACCAATTAACATCTCTGCAGGTGGGTGACACAAACGACATGATGCCAGCTTGTTCTGACACAGGAAACAAGATGGCAGCCGGCTGGTTTCAAACAACCTCATGTTACAGTTAAACAGTAAGCTAAAATGTGTTTCTGAAAACATTTTGGGCAAGAAATAGGCAGCGCAGAAATAAAATCTTGGTTCATATGTAATCAGCACTGCTTAGTTTTGCTGTTTTTTTTTCAGTCTTTGGTTAACAATACAGAAAACTACAACTACCAGAATGCACTGTGCTGCACTGAACCAATAAACACTCTGAATATGCACAGTAGTAGCTCATAGACTTTACACTGTGATGACGTTACAGATTTTAAAATCACTTTTTTCCAGAAAATATTGACAAATATAAAACCTTGATCCAAACTTAATAATGCAAAGAGCCATTGATCTTGTTTGCAGTTCGACGTGACATCGTGTTTAAAGTTGTACAGATTTATAATGATGACCTCCAGGGGAAATGCTTTTTAGGCCGCAGAGGATTTTTTTCGCTGCAATACTGCGAGTGGCCACTGGGGGAAAAAAATTGGCTGCAATGCTGAGCTTGGCTGCTTTTCCACAGGATACAATATGGTGCCACTTCCTGTTCACAAATTCTCATATTACAGCCAAACAGTGCACTAAATTATCTTTCTGAGGACACTAGATGAGAAATAGGCAATACAGTAACTGACACTTAGCTCTGCCTAGGTTTAACGTCTGATCTTAGTCCGCGTTTGAAAGAAGGGGGCAGGTTTCTCTCTTAATATGTCTCTATACTCTTTGTGTCCATGGCAGGCATATGAAAATTTGGAAGTACAATCTGTAGTTTGAGCAACAGCCCAAAAGCCAGCAAAAATTTGAGTTCAGAAAAGAGCAGGGTGATCTTGGCACAGGTAAGATGGAGGGTAACTTACCATAGTTCCCTTATACATACTACCCACATTGACATGACACAAAGCTGGTCAATACTTTATGACGCATGGACCGAAAAGTGTCCACGGTGTCAAGTAACGCAACTGCCATGCACTGAAAAGAACCTCTGACTGCTTGGTTAATATTTGCTCATTTTAAATGGGAACTTTGTTCATTTTAGAGTGTATGTTTATTTTGTATTTTAAGCATTTTCAGTTCTTTAGAGCCAATTGTTCTACTGCCAGGTATTTTAATGCAGTATCAAGTGGTGTAAACACATTCTGAATTGACTGGCAATTAACTTATTTTGAATTTATACAAATTAGCACTTATTGGAAACTTAAATTAAAAGCGAACGGAGAAATATGTGGAAAAAAAAAACTCTCAATGTCAGGTATTAAAAACAGGTTGCTATGTATGGAACTGAAACATTTCAGCTCTAGAGGTATCTCGCACCAGTTTCTGTTATTAGAGAACGTCAGCATCAAGCTGGGTCCTTCAAACACACTCCATTCATTTGCAGAAACTGTCAACGATCGGATGTGCCAACTCAGCATCACATTAGTTGTAAATACTTCCCTAACAACCAGCTCCTCATCCTGAATCCTAACCTGTGTTAAGATGGTGTTAAGTCTGTGCTTATTACCGTCACCTTCCCACTGTAGCATCCACTCATTAGCTGCCACTGCAATGAATTATACCTCACAGCTATGCTTTTCACTGCTTTAACAAGGGGTCTGGAGCAGCAAGTTAGTCCCCTCACCATGCTGTTAATGCGCTAATCATTTACAGCACGAGACGCCGTGCTGCACAGGCAGGTAGAGAGAGCAATTTGGGAGCCGCTGGTTAATTTGGATTCGGTGAAGCAGCGCTCTCATAGCCAAGCAGTGCCAGGCATCGGTAACCTCTGCCACTCGTGTAAGGTCACCAATCAGAGAGCAACGTTTTGAGATGAGCCCAGACACTGTCATTACTGTGCCAGTCACTGAAGCTCCTCTCACCCTCCTACCACCAATTGTGCCCAGCACCTCCATAAATAATTCATACACATAGGAACATGTGAAGGGCACATGCTCAGTCAGGGCTTCGCTTTCGCTTCATTTCAAATGACTGATATACAAAGAGGGCATTTTCTGAATTGTGGGGTGCAGAACAGGATTAAAATATATTATAATACCTAATGTGGAGATATAAATAAATCTCCAACAGGTCAATTATTTAAATTGCAGCCGGCATACTGGATGTTTTTTGGCCAGTTTTCTTATGTATAGCGCGCTGACCCACATAATTACTCTAAATCAGTGAGTAACATCCGTGGCACATTTTGTTTTGCATTCGCTGCATAAACAGAACACCGAGGCCATTTTATGTGCAGTTATAAAACAAACTCAGGGTGCATATTTCATCAACACCTCCTGACAGATATGAATCAGGGCTGATGTCAAACCCAAATCAGTATTCTGTTAACAGCTCACTTGTGCCTCATTAACGACTGGGCTAGATGTTGCCATGGCGACCCAGTAGAAAGGCCATCAGGGGTTCACAGTGTCAGCTTCCCCCCACCCTCCACTCCCAACCACTTTAACCCTCTCCTCAGACACACAAGAGTCATTACCCCTTCGCCTTGATTGTCGGATAAAGCGTGGCTGTGAGGTTCAGGGGCCATATAGGCTACCATAAACACCTTAGCAACACAAATATAGGCATTACACTTCCTGTATTAGTGAGTGTGTTATATAAATGAATTTATGGCTGTCACTGGCTGCAGTGGTATACTGTGGCGTGCTCCTCTTGAGCATTGGGCATTAAGCGGCTGCCATGTTCCCAGGTAAAGAGGGCCCCTCTCTTCACTAATGGCACTCCAGCGAATGACCTTGACAGCTTGAAAATGAGCGCATTAAGTAGAACACTTAAATGTATAATTATGCACTTGTTCCTGTGGAACTGTCACTGCTCTGTAGGTTAAATCATTACGGCTTAGATAAGATGAAAAAATATTAAATAATAAAATCAATCCTTTTTTTCTCCAAATGCCTATCAAAACAATTAAGGGACGAGACAGGCTTTGATATGTACACATGAAAGGGAGCATCACTCCACTTATTAAGTAGGCACATTCAAAAACGCAAAGCAGCAGAGAGTATAGCAACAAACACAGCCATTAGTCATTGTACTAAAAAAGAATATGCATGGAATTGTGACGTGCATGTTTGCAACATGACAGTTTGATTAAAAATTGAATCAGGATAGCAAGGTAATGTATATTTAAGAACACCAGCACTGTGTTAAACCTTCATGAACTGCTTATGCTATGTAAACTTACATGGGTATGAAAATGCTAAATGTCGGCGTGCAGCCTCGTTCTGCGGATGATAAACGAGGTGCAGACTAATAAAGGAGGGAATAGAGTGTGTGCTGGAAAGAGCAATGGATTACAACGACCCCGCCCACATTTAAGAGAATTGTTTGCAGTGGAAACACTTAGCTGACCTAGTCTGTCTGAAGGGCTACTTTTGGTTCCGAAGGTACCATACCGAAAGTGTCTGGTGGAAACTGCCCAACCCCAGTTCTCCGCTGGTTAGCTAACGTTAGCCTTGGCCCCCCTGCACTCCACATCTGACGGGTTGGTTGGGAGCTAGCTAGCAGATAAAAGTGACACCAGGAATCTCATTTATAAACATTCCATATGCACAAAACAAGGCCTGAAAGAGGTGTACGGCACTTCCCACGCAAAGTTAGGATCTATGAAAACAGACTTGATGGGAGAAACTTTGGCCCATGCTTACGAACATTTTGGAGACAGAAAATCAGAGATGCAGATGGTGAGGTGGAAGCCTGATTGTAGACACTGTCAAATATGTTTTGGTGCACCATTTCTGGCTTTTGTCTGTACGTACATTTTTAGTATGGATCCTCCGCATTATTTATAAATGAGACCCCATGACATTTACTCTCTTGATATAGCCTTACCGGCTTAGCAATTAAGATGTTTCATGCTAAGTAAATAGAGGCCACAGTTATGACTCAGTTTGCAAAATACCCATCATCTCTTTCCTACTGTAACCACTATTACATCAAATTAAATCAGCTTGACAATATCACACTGTATGCAGATAATTAGCATGCCTGTGGATCACCATGTAGCATTATCAAGTATGCTGCCACTCTGACTTTTGTTGCTCCAACGTTGCTGTTCTTACTATTCATCCAACCCCATTTGCTGACTCACACATCACGCACAGTTAGTGGAAGCTGAAAAACATTGTCAAATATCAAGATTGTCAAAAAGCCAGAAAATATTCGGATTGTATTTTTAGCTTACAACTGTCCCCCCTAAGTGAGGCTATTTTGTCAAGAGGTGTTGAAGTGTGTCATTCCCTGATTCAGTCTCAGGAGGATGAGCAATTTCTTTGTGCTCATTTGTAACCTGCTTGCGTTCGAGTAGTTTTACAGTAATAATCTTACAGCTCCCTCGCGATTGCTGTGCAATAAAAATGGCCACCTATCGAGATAATTAGCCACAGTGCTTTTCTCCTATTTATACATGAAAACTGCAAGTGAACAGTAATTAATCTTAAAAGGAGAAGGGACGTGATATATTCTCCATCAGAACTTCTTTCCCTTTATACTTTTAAAAAGATGTTGGGCTTTTCAGCTGCTCTCATGAGAAACTGACTCTTATTTATCAAATGAATATATTTCCATTTTACCATTACCCTACCCACAGAGTAGAGCCTCCTCTCTTCGGCGTGCGCCAATAAATTTGCTCAGCTGGATCATTCAAGCTAAGGCCCCTCGGAGGACTTTGACAGCCTCGGGGCATTCACATCTCTGGACCTCTTTCTCTCCGCACCTGGGGATTTTTTCTCAGTTACATCCTGGAGATCTTTTATTTAGAGCGCTACAAGAACAGCACAGTGGCAAAACAATATAAGGTCACTAGCTCTGGTTTTAAAGTGAGCCTGGCAGTAGGTGTGGGAAAACGTTGTTATGCTATGTCTGCACGTAGCTCAAAAAAGGCAGATCTGTAAACAGCATGCGTATGTCTACAGTGCACTGCTACAAACAGCCAACCTATTTGTATTTTCCACGGTGGCCAGCACATCCCACTCTCTCTGGGGTTGCTCTGCGCTGTCATTTCAACTGCCTGGCTCCTTTGCAGTGGGCATACACAGTCATTCACTGTGGTTTCAATGTTGCTAGGCTACCTCACTTCTCCACTGTTTTCTGTTTGAAAATCTACTGTTCAATAAAGCAGTTCAAGGGAGACCTGTGGGTTTGAATACTGAGCGATATGAACCTGCAGGAGTAACTGACAACACTAATAGCCTTTTTTTTTGTTTCACAATACCCTGTTTCTTTTTCCCATGACTCGGTAACACAGTAGCACCATCTGTGCCTACCTCTACAGCCCATGCATCTGCTTCAGTCATAAGAGTCATCTACTGAACATTTATAAACTTCCTCAGATATTTTTTTTTTTTTCAGTTTTAAAAGTGTACAATCTGAGTCATAAATCTTCTTCCCTTTGTCTTCCACTGTTCTTTTATGGTTTGTATATATTCATATACGCCCAGCAGCGTCTAAGTTATTATTCCTGTTTTGTCTATCCTGTTTTCAGCTTCGGATGTTGGGCGTATTCCAAGCCTGGACTGTCAAACACAGCGTGCTGCTCGACGGGACTCTGCACGATTTCAGCACTGCTTTTTTCTCTCTCCCCGCGTGCTCTCGATGATGACGAGTGCAGAGCAGTTTGACCCCGGCACAATGGAAGGCCTAGCTCCTTGAACTTTGCGGGGCGACACGCGCCGCCCCCGTGACCCTAAGTGCATGGCCGACTGATTTCCCTGGAGTCCTGAAACAAAAACTCATTGGATGACCGTTCAACTGATCCTGTTCCTCGTCTACAGCTACATTTAAATCATCCAACCCTCCTGCGTCTAGAGGCAAAGATGCCTCATCTTAGCATGGAAATGCTGTCAGTCTGACAGTGTTGCATCTTTTATACATTTGTTATGTCTGGTGGCACATTTATAAGGTCTATAGATTCATGTTTGATTAACTTAATTCAGTTATTTTTTAATTCATTTTACATTTTTCTGCTTTACTGGCCTTCATGAGAGCATAAATTAAAATATCCCTGTTGAATACACAGAATGAAGGTTTCTAAGAACAAATGTCTTGTTTTTTGAGTCCCAGACGTTCCATATCATTGCAGCTGGAGCTTTTTCCAAGTGTTTATCCTAAGCTAACTCAGAAAGGGGCCACATAAATATTTCAAATGCACTTCTGCTCGTGGTGAAAGGTTATTATGGCCAGGCGCTGTTGTGGGGGCATACTATAAAGAGTTGTTTTTCATAGTTGTTGTGGTTGTTAGCAGGAAATGGTTTGAACGCTAAGCTAATTACTGGCTGTTGACAATGTTCTTCCTGGGGACTTGTGTTTTTAAAAACCTAAATGGCTCAGAATGATAGTGAGCTGTGGTGCTGCATGTATTTAAGCCATTAGACTCATTTAAGAGAAATTAAAATGACGTTATATAGTGGGTGCACACTGCTAGCTGGAAAAAAAAACCTGCTCTTGGTGTCTTGTGGGATATACTTGACTGTACTGCTTCAGTAGGAAACTGTTTCTTGTTTGTAGTTGACGGCACACTCCGTGTTTCTGCCAATGAGAATTTGGAACTACACTTTACTGCGTTCTGTGCTTTGTCATCATTTTCACAACAGTGGTATAATGTTACTGCATTCAATTATGTTCCTGTGGTTTATTATTATGGTGTTATTGTTTCACTTTCATTTTTTAAAACAAGAAAAGGCTGTCACACTTTGCTTTTCTCTCTTCTGCCCTATGTTTAATGCTGCTTTTATATTAAAGCCCTTCGTTTTTCAACCTGAACCTTCAATTCATGAGCACCCTCAATTACTAAAAATAATTAATCAGTTTCAGGTAGCATGGTGAAGCATCAAGAACCTTGTCACATTATAATAGACCATTTCAGAGAGGTTGTAGGCACCATAATTAATAGCAGTAGATGTTTAGTTTTTCAGTCATTTGTGTGCATTCACCATTTCTATCTGGCTCTATCACGTTAACACAGACACTGACATTAAGTTTTTATTCATCCTTAATTTTTGAGTCTTAACACACATTAAGTCCTTTAGTTTTACCTGATGTGCGATGTTTCACTTGGCACATGTGAAGCCCAGTTTTGCCCAGAAACTTAGGCAGCGATGACAATGTAAAACAAGCCCTAAGTCACATTAGCAGGTTGTCAGCTCTTAAAGGTGTGACAATTTCTTCATTAAAAGAATAGTTAAACATTTTGGGAAATATGCTAATCCTTCATTTTCTTGCAGACAGATGAGAAGATTAAATATAGAGCAGGGGCAAGACGGTTGATCTCTGAGATTAGATTAGCAAAAACACTGGAAGTCACTGCTCCAGGCCAACAAACAGTGTGACACATAACTCCTTGTAAAACCACAAATTGTCTTTTTTAAGGATTAAACAAACAAGATCAACCTAATCAGTGAGCTTTACAGGTGCCCTTTTTCTAATGCTAAGCTAAGCTAACCACACGGTTCTAGTGCCATACTTAAAGCACACACATCAGAGTGGTGTAACTACTCTCATCTCACTCTCAGCAAGAAAGCTTAAAACTGTGTTTACCAAAATTCCAATCTTCTCCTCTTAGTCTTCTTCAAGGTAACATACATATGCCAAAGACACTAGAAAGTTGCTGTCTGGACTGCAAACGCATTACTCATCATCTGTGCCCAATCTGTCCTTGCTGCCTAATCAGTGTTACGCACGTACAAATCTCAACGGAGATGAGAAAGGAGCTAATGTTAAGGTTCTTCCATCATCAACTCTGGAAAAAAACAATGTGTTTAATTTAGAAAGTAATTGACTAAGACTTTATAAAAATAAGTTTCACCAGCTTCTGGATACAGTCTGCTGAAGTATATGATATGATTATGAAGAGATTAACTTTTAAAGGAACAGGAGGTATAATGTCGCCATGAATACAGTGAGGCAGCAATGTTGTATTTGTTTAAATAACAAAAAACAAAACAAATTTTGTTCAACTATGGAAGCAGCTTATCTCGACCCATACTTAGTAATTATTACGGGAGCAGAGGGGGAAGTGAGGTTACATAGTATATTAAGTTCATGTAATGTTGTATAAATATGTAAAAGGTTCCTATAAGGTGATGGATAGGTTAAACAAGCACTTTCACCAGTGGCCAAAAGACAACATTGATGTCTTTAAGTGTAGTATGCTAGTATGTTTAGCATACAACAAAAACGTCATGGTTTGATTTAAATAAGTATGCTCACACGTACCTAACCGCCTAGTTTAGTTGCCTAAACCACAAAGTTACGTAACAGCAACTGTTTCATAACCTTAAGGACATGTATGTGGCAGAAATACCTTGGACACAGACGCTGCACATGCACATGCAGCATGTCCGCAGCAGAGCACATCCATTATAATCAACTGCAGCTGCTACACTGACCATGAACGCTCTTTTTTAAGTGGCTGGTCTATTTTTCTTCTCTGTGTGGCCCTCCAACAGCTAAAAAAAATGAGTACAATCCCTTTAAAAAGGATTAAAATGAATACCTCATTGTACCAGACGCAATGCGAAGCATAAGAGCAACATTGTGTGTTTTTACATTTCACATTAAAATATATCTATCAAATCAATACATCCTGTCGTTAAAAAGATACATTTAATTAATTCAGTACCAGTTAATATAGCCCACGCTTTCAAACCTTGCATAAACAACTGCATTATCACTTGGCAAAACTCAATATGCACACAGGAAAGCTGGCAACAACCACAAGCTACAGAGATGGAGTCTTTGGAGCGGGTAAAAAAAACCCTGCTCCACTCCAAGCAAGTGACGTGTCATGTCCGTTCCCCAATTCATTTCAGCTGTTAGACTGCAATCATTAGGACAGTAACATTTTGGGGACGGTCGTACATGTCATTTGGAAGTCAGTGAAAATCAGCCTTTTCTGTTGTTTAGGTATTAGAGAGCGTTGGGAGACATTTTAAAAACCAAGTTCTGATGTGTTTCCATTTCTGTCCCTGTACACGCAGACTTGTGTTGATGTACAAGCCCATATTCATTACATTAATCGAGTACCTCCATCACCTATGTGTATTTGTTTATCATATTCAAAACATAAAGAAGTCAGCGACTTCCTGGTCACACAAATCAGACACATCAAAGTCAAATTCGGTCCAAGGCCCTTTTTTGTGTCCTGGAAATGGGGACAGATGATGGAAGTAGCTAATGAGTGACCCATGTCACTTTCTTCTCATCTCTGCTGAGAGATGCACATGCACATCATCGATAGGGCAGCCACGATAGGGAAAACACGATTATATGTCGAACACAACAAAACTACAGTCGTTAAGAGCAGCGATGGTCTCAATAAGACCCTCGCCAGGTGTATCTGAAAACCACTTAAAGGAATATTTGCGCAACAACACCACACAGTGTGGCTTTAGAAACGACAGCTGAGTTGAATCGAAACCTGTGACAGTCAACAAACATTATTAGCTTCAACAAAGCATTATTTACTATCACTATTAGCACACACACTTGTGATATTGCAGAGAAACACATCAATACCACAGAGGCTGGTGGGAAATGACTGTGACATGCTGGTGACAAAAGGAGATCAATGTTCTGTTTGCATGTACAGTGTGTGTGTGTGTGTGTGTGTGTGTGTGTGTGTGTGTGTGTGTGTGTGTGTGTGTGTGTGTGTGTGTGTGTTGTTTTCCTCAAATGAAGTGTTAAGTGCCGTGTTATATAAGCTCATATATAAGCACAAGATATAAACCCTATATGCTTCTGCACATCAGTGAATTACATATGTGTGTATTTATTCGTCTTTTCAGGTGGACTGCATTTAGCTATACCCTGCTGTTCTGTTCTGTCATTGTACCCACCACGTCTGCCCTGGGTGGGTGTGGGTAGAGGGGACATTATGAAGATGGACGACGCTGTCACAGTGGGATGGTGTTTGTCGCAATGCAAGCATTTTCTTCTACTCTATTATCATTATCATGGCTGATGTTATTGTTACAATAGCCATTTCAGGAAGCGGTTGAGCTGCTGAGACCGAAAGGCAGAAAAGCTAAATGGAAAATGGAGACATTGGAATTCAGGAGGTGAATATGAGTTGTATAATATCTACATTTACAGATAATTGGGAGCATACAGTATGACTGCTGTGCCTTATGAAATCTTTATGGCTGTATGTGTGGCCACAATATAAGAGCAAGCAGTTACAAAAGGAAGTGTTTCCAGGCTGATTTATTGTTCCTTAAAAACATTTGTAAAGTTAATGGTGTAGTGCCAACTATGCTGCAAAACCAAGCATGAAGGAAGGTTAGCGCTAAGGGAACAATTTTAACTTTTATGAGCCTTGACACACTTCGCAAACCGAGCGCCGGCCGTGAGCCGTAATCAAAATTCAGCAGCAACACCATCCATTTAATACTGCGGAAATGTAACATAACTAATCCAAATTAGCCGAAATGGTACAAGCAGGCGTTAGCAATGTCATCGCCACGGCAGTCACACTTCCAGCTTTCATTGACAGGCCACACATGTTAATGCTGTTTCTCCTTCCCGCTCCCCTCTACTCTTTCTCACATGGTTGTCCTTTAGGATGCTGGAGCAGGTGTGATAAATGCTGCCGTTTAAATCAAAGCACTCCCCTCTCCCCCTCCTCACCCCCTCTGGGGAGAAGGAGGATGCCTCCATGCAGATTGATATCAGGAGGCCCAGCCATATCCTGCAAGGGCTGACTGATGGTCTGTCTGGATAAAAAATGAACTTTATTCCCAGCGTGCAAGCTATGATTCATGTACCTCCCCTCCCCCTCCTTCCCCAAAACCATTCCACATATACCTTCACTACACACTGTCTGGAAACAGTATAGTACATCATATAGTGCTGCACCTCTGGCCTACACCCAGAAAATACCAATGAGGTGTTTGCATGTGGTCAAACAGAAACTAGCATTATCTTTCTATGAGCGTGTTGAGGTGTATGAAAAATCAAACATCCTTTTAGCCTCTTTGAGGAAAGAAACATCCGCAATATATTCTGTCGTATTCAGCCCTATATAATCACATATACAACATATACATATATATTTGAAATCATTCCCTTGAGTTCTGTTTGGCAGCGATTTTGTTCAAAACAGAGTGACCAACTCACATGAGTCGTGTTTGACCACTGGTTCCGCTTGGTCCTTCTGCCCTTCCATACCATCATGAGTGACAGGCAGGCAGAAGCGCTGGGGTCACATTACTCACAGTTAGCATTCTGTTCTTCCTCTTTCCTGCGCTAAAAACATGGTGAAGCATTGCACTTTCCGCTCCAAAAGTGAGTGGGTTGTGTGGGAGGTGGCGGTGCAAAAAAAAAAAACAACTCAGCCCTGCTTTAGATTCCAATTAATTTGCCATCTGAAAGCAAAACTGCATGTGCAGAAAGGGATAATTGCTAATAAATTATCACTTCAACTGCCAAAAGAAGACGAGTCGGGACTAATGGCATCACATCTCAAAGGAGACTAAATGTTTTGACACTTTGTCGCAAATTTTCTGTGGTCATTTGTGCCTTTACATTGTCTCCTCGCAAAACAAGTGGTTAGCCTATGTGCCCGCTACAACCAAAACAGCACGGCAATTGAGTCCTCCTCTTCAGGGAGGAGTTGCAGCAAATCATAAAAGCTTTTCTCCCAGAGCGGTTTCAATGTCGATAGAATGGTTTCTATAATTGCACCCTATAACAGTGTCGGATCACTGACAGTTAAGGCTAATGAGAGAGTGGAAAAGGACAGCGAGGCGACATCCCGTAATTATCACCTCAAATCTTAAATTAAAAGAAGAGAAAAAAGTAAAAAAAAAAAAAAAAAAAGGAAACATCAGCATGATGTATACGTTCTTTTCTTGATGTGTTTGACAGAGATGTTACAGCAATGACAAGGTGGGAAAAGGTGGCGTGGTGTGATAATAGAAGAAAACTCGACAGCTTAATGACAGCTGTTGTTTTGAGCTAAGCAGGTAGAAAATAAACAAGATCACGAACAAGAAAGTGACTGTTCTACTATAGGTAGTGTTTTTGCCGATCCTTTAGAGCGACTCCAATTTCAATCAGTACACTGACATTCCTGGGGAACAAAGGATGAACAAAACTGAACATGTCTTGTGACATCTAAAGGTCCGTTTCTATGGGGACTGAGTGGCATCTTTCACAGCACATAGGAATTTTGATACACACCAATGTCCAGCAGTCGACACAGCCAATCCCAAGGGGACGGTAAAAGGCCAGAGCGTAATCCTTTAGATGAAATTGAAACCCTTCAAGGCTGAGGAAATACAACCCCAGCAGTATATGAAACTCGCCCCCTGTTTGTCATTGATCAAAAGGTATTAAAACTATAATAGAGATCTGTTAGCGATTGATTAAAGGTCATATGAAGCCTAACAGAGATTGAATAACAATTTTAAAAAATCAATCGCGCAAATATTGGTCTTAGGGTAACTTCATATGAGCACTGCAACAATGATTAAAGAGCTTTCATTGGAGTGCTGTGGTGGGATTTGTTTCAGGTTCATTCATGAAATGAAAAATGCTGTCATGTGAATTTATCTAATTGGTATAAATAAGAAAAATTGGACTTTTCTGGCTTTACTGTGTAAGGAAAGATCAAGGACGAGGGAAATTATCTTGGACTCCTAGAGCTTTTTTAGAAGAAGCCATTTTTCCCTTCATATTAGAAGTCTGACTGCATTTTGCTATAGGCTCTAAATGTCACTGCACACAATGTGCTCATGAGTGTAAAACTCTTTGGAAAAAGGTGTATCTCAAATTAGGCACTGCATTGATAATATTTTCCCTGTCCCTTACATTGGGACAGTAGGCTGGTCATTGTTTGACATTTTAACAAGAGGACGTGATTGAGGTACTTACCCTAATGAGACCTCTGTTCCTGCTGTGCTCTTTTGAGTGACTTCATTAAACGGACACAGGGTATAAGTATACCTGCAGAGGCAAAAAGAAAACACAATGTCTGCATTAAGAAAATTTGCATACAAAGTTCAATCCATGGTGGTTTTACTTTTCCAGGGAACAGTCATTTTTTGAAGCTTAGGTCCTGTTACACTGCCTCTTTAAGGTGGGAATTTTAGATTGCCATCCTGCCATTGGAGTGGATGGACAGTTTTGTCTCGCCTTTAAGGCAACAGCGAAGGTAGTAACAGTTTTTTAGCTGATAGCAGTTAGCAGCTAATTCAAAGAAGAACAGCAGCTGAATATGTCCGCAAAGTGGGAAAACAATGAGGTCCTGAGGCGCCTTACCCTCTGAGCAGAGGACGAGATCAGCCGCCATATATCAGGGATGGTTAATGATTGTTATTGCCATGTTATGCCATTGTTATTGTTAAGAAAGTCCTCCTGATATGTATGTTATATGTTACAGTAGAGGCCGATGCTACTATGTTACATGTCACGCAAGTCATAAATCTTTTGCTCCCACCATGCCGCCTGTCTAACAATCCCACACTGGAGTGGAATGATGCAAAGATGGGTTGATAGGGACTTCACAGTGGCTCCTTAGCGTAGTCTCTCTGTAAAAGGGCTTTTGTTTATTGCTCTTTTACCCAGACTTTAACGAAAGAAAGAGAGCTTGACAGATATACATCAGATTTGCCAAAATGTTTATCACACAGAATTGTTTTGTGGGTGTATATGTCAGCTGAAAAGTACCAAGAAATTTCACTACAAAATTGCCAAAGAGCTTTAAAGTAATTCAGGAAAAGTCTCAACATTACCATTAATTAACTATTTTTAATTTGTAAAATGTCACACTCAGTGCATATCTTGGTTATAATCAAGCAGCAACCTCTGGGGCCGATAATGAAGCCAATGTGGAAGTGCCAAAAACTGCAGTTCCTCAAACGGCCACTGAAGGCTGGCTCCAGAACCAAGTCAATGCCCATAGACACCCATGTTAAAATGCCCAACTTCACAGCAGAAATGCAGTAAAAACATGTGTACAGCCTGGTACTTAAAAAGGTCTTGGTCTCTATAGCTAATTTCAACATTTATGACAACTATATGGGGGGTGAATTATGTTTTTACAATTTTCCCTTTTAAATTTTATTGAGGATTAAAGTTATGCATAAAGAAGGGCGGGCCTCTTTGGCAGGCTGTCCGCCGGTAGAGTTTGTAAGCTCTCAGTCACATCCGCCCCTCGCTCCTCCACATCTCCACCCTCTGGTCCAAATACCTCTGGCTCCAAAAATCCTAACCGACAACAGGAAAAATGGAGAACTCACGCTTCAAAACAGGAATCCACAAACCAGTGGATGATGTGTGGTGGCTGCATCTGTTATTTTATAGTCTATCGTCAAAAATGCTAGGTAATTATATTAAAATGATAAGATTAGCAGTGCCTCTCAACTTTTAAGATCTCTATAGCATCGTTTGGCTTATAGTTTTTGGTTTAACTGTCTTTCAATTTAATATTTTTTTTTTCAAATTATCATTTTTAGGAAAAAAGCTTTGATAAACCAACTTCATGCTAATTGTTCAGCACTGAAAAGCAGAGAGACAAAGTCAGTGACTAGCTGGTGAACATAGTGGAGACCAAAGCAGAGCTAAAAGGAGATTAAAAAAAACTGGACTTACATGTGTCAACAACAACTTCAAATGAATGGGTGCGTGAATAGACTACTGTTTGCGAATGCATTAGCTGAAACAACTCCATAAGGTGATAGTATTTCAGTGTTGTTTTTCTGTTGACCAATTCGGCTGAAGGAATCAGTTAATATAGCCAAAAAGAAACAAAAACAAGAGGGGGCCTATGGCTCTATGACAAACAAAACTTACACTTCAGACGAGCAAACTATGGCCGCACAAGTACCAAAGCTGTGGTTTACTAAGCAGAATTATTGAACAGTGGGACTCTGTCTAGGCTTAGTGGCTACCTACTGGGACAGAAGATTGACATGGAGCTACCCTGCCACCCACAGCTCTCCTACTAAGGCAAAGAGGAAGCTAAAGGAGTTGGCAATTAGTCTAGACCATTACTAATGCACTTGCTGAGGATAGTGCTGGAGAGTAGAGGCACGATCACTAGCTCCAGTAACAAACTGATCAAAGACCTTGATGGTGAAACCGACAGGGGGAAAAGGCAGCCTGGCTTTTTTCCTTGACATTTGAACCGTTACACGGACTGTTATAAAAAGAGCAGAGGATGCCCAGATAACCACAACGAGAGAGAAAGAGGGGGAGAAAGTGCAGGGAGGATGGGGGAAAGATGGCTGCAGCCTAAGTAGACGTGGGCCGGGAAGTGCGGGAGGGATCAAAAGCTGTATGAGAGAAAAGCAACATGAAAGAAAAGAAAATGATGAACATCAGAGAGAGGGGGATAGTGGGAGAGAGGTAAGCGATTGGCTGCCGACTTCTTTTGCTCATTGCGCGTGTTTGCGGATTGTATTAAATGCTTCTCATCTCAGAGACATTCATTTACTGTAGGCATTTATCCTTTCATGTCTACTGTATGTTTCAATGGGAACGGCCCTTTCCCCCATCCATCATGTATAAGGGCAAGAAAAAACATAACAGAAGCATCTTTTTTGACTGCAGAGTAAGCAGTACAGCTCGCAGTAGAATTAAATGTGTCTCACCATGACTAAGCCTATTGAGAATCCATTCCCCCTCAAAGAAATTTGACACTGTGCAGCAAGGTTCCTCCTGGGATGTTTTCTTATTTATTTCTATTCTATTAGTTTATTTTCAAACTATAAACTTCACAGCCATGCTAGCAGCAATGTTGGTTGGTCCACCAGCAGACTGAAATATCTCTATAACAGGGATAAATCCTACTCGGGCTGAGGAATATGAAGGTATATACCATGCTATGGTAGAAATGTGTCCACCTGTGGAGATTTGGCGATACTGTTTCTACTGTGGGAGCAAATCAGGGTGGGATTCTCACATGATCTACAGAGTCTCATGTGATCTCATGAACCCAGCTACCTTGCCTTGTAAGGTGATTTGTGCGACATGAATGAGAAGAGTAAAGTTGTGAATACAGAAACCTGTAACACCTGAAGTTATTGTTCTCTGGAACCTTCAAGCTTCCAGTTTGAAAGAATTTAACTTTTACTGTTTGAGTCTTTTGTTTTTAACCCACGTTGTCTCAAGTGAGGCAGTTATTTTGTGTTTGTATGGAAGATTCAAATAAAAGAAGAATGTAATAAAATGTAGTGAAGTACGGTATGATTATTGTAAACTATTAACTGAATTTAGAAAATAATTGCTGTATCATAATAGATATCTTTACCTTTAAAATTACATATACCATGACAGAAGATTTTAGCCATATTGATTAAGGTGATCCCCTGATGTCTTCTGTAGCACCATATGTACATGGTTCCCATAGTATGAATCCTAAGGACTCTGTTGATCTCCAGAGATCTCCCTGTGCCACCATGAGGTTCAAATTTATGATATTGAGAGACATGTCTCAACAGCTATTGGCCATCCATTGAAATTTGGTACAGACATTGAATTAATTGTAGGGATGCACCGATTTATCGGCCAAACATTAATATCTGCCGATACTTGCCTTATGACGGCCATCAGCCTATTGGCAAATAAGGTATTAATTCATTCAATGTTAGTATTTGGCACAGGCTAAAAAGCAGGCCTCTAGACTAATGGCGTCCTGTCATCTTGGGGATAATAGAAAACGTGTTTGGGACAAACAAAGATCTTTCTTGGGACACATTTAGGACGAAAGGACAAAATAAACTTGATGAAATCAGCAGGAGAGCTAGTTAACCAAACAGGAGTTGCATTGAGTTACATCATAATGCATTCAAGCTCTACTCAGTCAAATGAGTATTGGGTGAAGGTAAATTACAAAGTTATCTTGATGTGTTTATATGTAATCTTGTACAATCTTGTTTTTGGCAAGGAACTTGAATACATAAAGCTTTTTGGAGGAGAGATTTATTGATGTTTTTCCCAGTAATATAAAACAGATATTAGAGAGGGAATTATGATATATTATATACACTAAAAATGCTATTGAAGCATATTTTTAAAAGATGTTTTCATGTAAAACAGGGCTATGATAAAGGTTGTTTCATAAATGTGTATGATTGAATTTTTTCTTATTCTAAGAGTCTAATAAAGGGCTGAATGACTTTTAAACAGTTGCTATTTATCTATAATGAAGATTTCTTTGTTTCCCTGGCACAAAAGGAGAAAATATAACAAAAACAAAACAAAAAACAAAAGTATTGGTATCGGCTTTTGGCCAAATTGTTATTTCAAACCTTGTTATCGGTGCTGGCCCAGAATTTCACAGCCATTGCATCCCAAATTGAATTGTAATATTGTTTGTGATCCTCTGACTTTTCATCAGGCACTCCTATCCAAAGAAAAAACTAAAGACTAACAACATTCCCATCAGGCCCAGCTGAACTTGGTGTTTAATGGTTAAGCACACGTGATCAAGCTTTTGAACATGCTCAGCATCATATCTGGTAAACAATGAGCATGTTAGCATTGCCATTGTGAGTATGTCTGCATTTCTATTTAAACACTTTGCTGGTCACAAGCACAGCCTCACAGAGCTGCTAACATGTCTTCAGACTCCTGGACTTGTTCCTCTATTCAGGGTATAAGAGAAGCAAAGAACTGATTAAAGGTGTCTTCACAGCTGTCCTTGACCTCTGCGGGGGCACTCAACACCTTCAGTTAGCTACAACATCACATGACATGCTAGCAGAACACCCACACCTGAAGAATAATTTGAGACCTTACATAACTGCTGTATGGTAGTTTAAACAGAATTTAAAACTCGTCACTGCTTTGGTGTAAAATTTATTAAAGAATTTCTCGACTAGAACTTTAAAAGAGCAATCAAATGCAACATAATGATGTGATGTGTGCCAAATAGCCTCCTATAATGAAATTATATTAAAATATATATATCAAAATTCGCTCTTGACATTAGCTTTATGGCCACTAGATTCATTAAGTTTGTAAAGCAGGTATTCAGTAATAACAAACATCCTCATCTGAGCCCAGAAACATATGGCACCTGATAGACAGAGTTACAGTGAGCAGAAGAAGGAGGGGGAGGAAAAGGGGTAACACAGTGAAAAAGCAATCAAATGAGTCCCATAAGGGAGTACCCCTGTATGTCTGTACCTCTCTTCCCCCTCTCTATCACCCTCTCTTTTACCCTCAAGGCAAAGCCATCCATCCCTGCCCACTTTTGCTGACACGCCAGCACTGCACACACACTCACAACAACAACAAAAAAAAGCTAGGCTATTTGTGAGTGAGGGCATTGCGATCTGACCTTGGACGCTCGCCTCCATGTGGCAGCTTGTGAGAAAACAAAAGCAGGCAAGACAACACAGAAAATGTGTCGCTGGGTAAAAGGCAAAAAAAAAAAAAAAGTTAGGAGAGATTAGAAATGCCGAGCCCAACATGCGGACTGAGGTGCAGGTTGATTAGCTGTCTGTCTCCGAGACAGACACTTCACATTCTGTCGTCTGCGTTACATAAATGGGACACAGCAGAAAGGTCAAACAGGCGCATTTATACAAACTGTCCCTGGCTATCCTTAGCAAATGAGCACAGTGTGACACGAAGGAGGAAATATCCGCTGAGATGGACAGGCGGTGACAAAGGCTTTGAGGAGAAAAGACTGGCAGCGACAGAAATATAAGGCTAAGAAACAGCCAGGAGAACAAAGACAAAGACAGAGGAAAAAGGAAGGCAGAAGGATAAAAAGAAATAAAAGTGCACAAAAGAGAGTGGGAGGGAATCAGAGTCTGCTGGTGGTGACGCTGTGCATATGAATCACCAACTGAACAGGCCGCGAATATGACAGATGATGACGTGCAGCAAGGGGGACACTCGGGCGGAGGATACAAAGGGTAAGGAAGAAAGAGAAACTTGGCGGGTCACCAATCAAACCTTTGACAATAATTAGAAGGCTATGATGAGCAGCAGATCATAAAGTGACAACAGTGATCCTCCCATACGGGTCCTGAACTCCACGCTCCATCTCTTTCCGTCCCCCACGTTCGATCTGTCACAGCCTGACAATGCAGCTCTGACGCTAGCCATAATAAGTTGGTACCACTGTGTCAATCTTTGGCAGGTGTTCTGGGGCCTGAAGGTACACAGTTACAGAATAAATATCTTAGATGCAACCACTTAGCCCCTCAGGCAGTATTTCATGCTTCGCTGGATCAGACTGCAGGTTCAGTTCACACAGAAATCTGCAGATTTCTGGAGCAAATAGCTTGAATTCTTTCCAACTCCGGACAGCCTGTCACTCAAGTAGCCCTGCCCTTAAATATGCATAACTTTAAACCTTAATAAAATGTATACAGGTGAGTCATAAAAAGTTCACCCCACATAGAGCTGTCATGAATTTTGAAATTAGCTATAGAGACCAAAACTGTTTTTTGTACCAGGCTGTTTATTTCTGCTGTAAAGCTGGGCATTTTAACATGGAGGTTCATGGGGATTTAGCCTCAAGTGGCCATTCAGTGAACTGCAGTTTTTGGCACTTCTACATTGGCTTAATTTTTCAGCCTTGGAAGTTGGCGTTTGGCTGAAAATCAGCTGTCCTGAGATGCAGTGACTTAAACCAGCAGTTAGTGAGAAAAAGCAAAAATAACACATGTTTTATGTTAAGATGTAAGTAGAAGAAAAGTCCGCTAGCCTCTGGGCTAATTCATGCAACGTGAAAGTGCTTCAGCTAATAATTGTGACTAGTGTTGTCGTGTCACTGGAATTTCTAACGCCAATACCGCACCTTAAAATATTAATATTCAATAATATCATGATACCAGGGAAAAATTGACAAACGTAAAAAGGCTGTAACATAACAACAACGACTTTTCTTTGTTTGGTTAGCAGCAGAGAAAAGTGTAATGACTGTGGTAAACACTGACAATATAAAAGAGTCAGAAAGTGCACCTTGCATGGATGTATCAATACTGCGGAAATGGGTACTGAAACTGTGTCAGATATTTAGAAACAATATGTATCGATAAATTTATATTTCTGAAAAAACTAATGGTGGCTGGCAAAAAACTAAAGTGTTGTCCATGAACCTTTAGAGTTGTTACTGAGCCAAGTACTCTACTTTTATTATGTGTTCTACTTGTTTTATGTGTGTTACTGGAGTAAATTCAAAGTAAACTTGACAACACTAACCTGATTACATTTATTAATGTGGGGCTTTTTGGGTGTTTGTTTTTTTCCTTTATGGCCAAAAGCAAAAAAGAAAGAGGTGGCAGCTTCTTCTGTAACAGACCGTGTTAAATAGGCATATTATGTTGTCTCATATTGATCGCAAGCCCCTGAACTGACTTGAATCCAAGTTGTATTGAAGCAAATATTCTATCATTGTTGACACAGTCAATATAATATTGTATAGTGAAGAAACTAGTTATTTACACCCCTTGTGTTCACAGATCTCAGCCTTTTTTCTGCTGGGTACTATGTTATAGTAGATAGCAATGATGGCCAGAACTCCAAAAATAAGAGTCAAGTTGTTATAACTGTATTTATTACATAACAGTCTATTGTTAACTAGAGATCTGACACAGTCACCCAACTGATACGCACTAGGGTTACATAGGAAAAACACGATAAGCATATTTATTTCTCAGTCCACTGAGATCCTGTCAAGAGAGGGAGAGAGACAGCAATTAAGCCCTTCTCCCGCTAGACTGCTATGTGACGGCGTGGGTGGAGTTCACTGAGGGTGACACGGCAAACTGCAGCAACGTCAACACGAGCTAATTGGTTTACAGGTAACACTGTGTACATTCCGCTGGCATGCCAGAGGTCAAAGGTGAGCCAGCAATATAGAGTGACGTGGTTAATTGTTTAGTAGCAAACTTTAAGGAAAGCCAACACTGTTCATCTTGACAGTATAAGGCAACCTTGGGTCAGCACACATACATAAGTAGAGCGTGTTTCCATAACAGTGTCAACACTGCATAACAGGTTATACTCCAGTTTGCTCTGTTTCTGCAGTCATCTTCATGTTGTTGATTAAATTTTAAAATCTGAAGTATTTTTATATTCATTTTTTCTGCATGCATCCACTAATGTGTTCATATTCTTACACTGCTGATATTTACGTTGATAGTCAGATAAGTCAGACAATACTGACTTGTAATATTGTTTTTAAAAAGGCATCTGTGAGGGAATACTACACCATACAAAAAAATAGCTCCTCTTTTTGTTGAGCCTTGAGTAGCCTGATTGGATGAGATTAAATAATAATAGAAAAATGAACTGCTTTAACACCTTTTTCATGCAGAGCACAAGGTGTTTTACAATTAACTAATAAAAAAGCTAATAACAGCCACATTTAACAGCAGCAAAATGTACAAATAACATCTGCCTCACTTGAATGGAAATTAAATTAAAGTGATATACATATCATATTGGGGGGAAATCTTGTCTAGCTCTTTCCTATCTCAATATTTTAAAATCTCCTTTAAACTACTGTGGACTACTCCTAAAACACATAATTATTAAGTGAACTACAGTTAAGTAAACAGTTAAGTAAAATATAGCAGCTACAGTCATAATAGAGTTTTTAAAAAGTTCTGTTATGATAAAGTTCAATAAAATAGTTATAATTAAGTTAAATAAAGTATTTCTATACTTAAATACATAAAAGCGGAAACACTGGTGCTTTGATTTTGAAGCAAACTGCTCGTCTCAGGCCAGAATTGTACATATTTTTGTCTTGACCTTGACAGTTCAAGTCAACAGTTGGACATTAGCAGTTAGCAGAAAGTTAAACTGTTGCCACGGCGCCTTTAGAGGCAATGATTTATTCACTCTGAGCTGGAAACAAACTATTAGCTGTGCAGTATATATTAAAAATATCTGCAGGTCGCTGGTGCTCCATGGTCGCAAAATGGTGGTCATGAGCCCTGTAAGTACAAAAACACCATTTCACCTGCTCACACTATTGTTAAACTCATTAAATTAAACTGTTACTACGGCACCGTTACATGTGAGGATTTATTCACTGTAAGCTAGACACACACTAACAGCTCTCCAGTCCATATATAAATAATATGTGCAAGTCGCATTGGTGCTCCATGGTTGCAAAATTCGACAAAATTATACTAGGCTGGAGACCTGCCAATAAAACATGCTTTGCGTTGGCTCCCACACTATCACTCAGGAGAGAGTGTTATGAATGGGCGGAGGGGTGTGTGCGACAAATCATGTTTGTGAGTCTTTCTTTGTGTATGTGTGTCTGTGAGAGGAAGAGAGCCACAGGAGAGAGCCAGATAACTGAAAAGCTGAAGCAAGTCTTGTGCCGGTGGCTTAAAAAATGAACTTGACAGTTTATACTTTATGTTTCCAATATAGTCATTTTATACATCCCAGGTTGTACAAGCACTGATACATAGAGTATATTCACATATTCACATTTGCCCACCCTGACAGTGTATATACATAAGAGAGTGTCTGTCACTACTATTAATGATATTATAAATAATCTTGTATACTACTGAAACCAGTCAAGTCTCAAATCAAATTCTTTATAGATCACTTAAAAATGTATTTGTCATAACCTCAGTGTGCATGAACTAAAAGAAATAGTTTGACTTTATGGGAAATTTGCTTATTTATTTTTGGCAGGAGTTAGATGAGAAGATTAATATCATGCTCATAGCTATAATGTAAATATGAAGCTATAGCCAGCAGACAGTTAGCTTGGCTTAGTATAAAGAATGGGAAAAAAAGGGAAAGAGCTAGCCAAGACTGGTTGCCTGGCGTCCTCGGGGTGATGCGAGTATATGTGTTAAGCTAAGCTAATTGGGATGCTGGCTATAGCTTCAATTTTAAAAGACAGTTATGAAAGTTGAATTAAACTCTCAGCAAGAAAACAAATAAATGTATTTCCCAAATTGTTATGCTGTTCCTTTGAGATGATTTGGCACTCCCATGAGAAGTGACAAACACATTTCTCCAGTGTGAACATACTGTCAACCTGCAATAACTAGAAGCTATTCTGACTATTAAGTTCACTCACGCTATATTGTACCGGAGTCATTTTCAGAATCCCATTCACATTATCAAATGTTTAGACAGAATCACACATTTTGTTAGGTGGAGACACCTGATAGTTGTTGTTTTCCCACAACCTGAATCAATAGTGAATCATCTGACCTGCTTGTAAAGGCAGCAGGGTTGTCTGGCACCTGTCTGTCCTTTAATCAGCACACCCAGCTTTAAGCCCCTGTGTCAACAAGTCTACACCTTGCTGAAGTGTCTGTGATGCAGCGTTACAGCTGCGACTGCACCCTTGTTACAGGCTACAGCTGGCCTCAGTGCCACGTCTATAAATGTTGTAATGCTCTGTCTAATCTAAATTGCAATATAAAGTCCACACCAACTGAACAAACAGAAAACAAACAGCTATTCTGGATTGTACCCTTTACTGTAAGAACCTGCATTGCACACTGTGTACCTCAACATACTGGATAAGAATAAAATGGGCACCTGGAAAAGGGCATTCCCTGACTAAACTTAGATAAGTGCTGATGAGGTGGGTTTTTTGTTGTTGTTTTTTTTTCTGTTTCAGTCCAACTTGGAAAATGCAGAGCTGGTATTGCTACAACATATTTTACTGTGCTTGTTTGTGTCTGTTTCTTTTCTGATTTTGCTGTCGTTTCACTTGTTTAATGTTAGCTTGCAAAGGTTTTATTTCCTTTTACAGTGAATCAATATGACACTGGAAAGAGCATTTATGTGTGTGCTTACAATATACTATACTGCGTTTTTGAAATAGGGATGACTCAGCGATGTATTTCAAATAATGTCAATCACTCTTTTTTATGTTATTTGCAGTACTCTTGCCTGATATGAAACAGAATTGTCAACTCGTTACACATTTCCATCTTTAGCTTGACATTGCCTCATCTCTAACCAATTTCCATGGTGGAGGGGGATTATATATTCCTTAAACAATCACTGGAGACAAACATATCCACCTTAATCAAACATTGTTTTGAGTTAACAATGATTGGTAACAAAGCCAACATATTGGTTTTAGCAAGGGTTTTAGAGTGAAACTACAATATTGGGTGATATTAAGACATGTTAAGACATGTTGATTCTGAAACGCCTTGATAGCAGTGTCTACTTTGCAAAGATGTGTAAAGAGAACTGGATGCATTATTGGAAGTGGAGCCCCATTCATTTCTACGAGAACTGTTCAGTGGCGCATCATGGGGCCCATAGGGTAAGCTCACTGGGGACTTATGCCTCATTTCCACTTGTGTATGGAGACAAGGCAACACGAAGTCCATTCATTCCAATGAGAATCTCCGTGATACTTAATGTGCCTACGACACTGTAATATTTCAGTCCCGAATTTGCCAGAAGTATGTTAAAAAAATTTGCGGTGGATTTCGGAGAGACCATTTAACAGTGTCCTAGCTTAGCTAACATGCTGCTAACTAGCTAACAGTCTATTTCCTTCAATTTTGTTGCCTGCATTGATTGTCAAGTAAGTTTGTATGATTAAAAAGAACCTGTTTATCTAGTTTTGACACATTGTGAATCTGATTAATGTTATTCTGCTAGAATATGGTTAAACATATGTTATATACAGTCAGGTTGTCATTATAAGTTGTTCGGCCATTCATATGTCTTTTTAATTAAGTATTTCAAAAAACACGCCACGTAGCCGACAGGTCCTGTTTTTGTCTCTGTTATGTTCCAAGCGCAAATCCTGGATGGCGAAAAACTGACAAAATTAGCCTCTCCCCCATGGCTACAGGTAGTTTCTATCAGTTTTCTATCCATCCCTAAAGAAATGCACTTGCTTGCGTTGGACACTGCAAGCATCATCCATATATTTACAGATCTACGGATATCTGTCACATACGCAAGTGGAAACGAGGCATTACGGTGGTGGAGTGGCTAACTTTCACCAGCCAAGTGGGTAAGTTCCAGTTTAGTCCTCGGCTACTTTTAAAGGGGATGAAAATGATTGATTCTTGTGACTCCTCGAGACGTTAGAAATGTTAAAAGACCAAATGGACCAAATTTCTGATAGCAAAGTAGTCCACTGGTATACAGACATCTCTTTCACAGTGTAGGTCTGTAGGAAAAAGTCTTTTTGGGGCTCATGGCATCATGTTAAGGAAACGTGAATTGTACTTCCACAGGTAGCCACTGTGCCAAGTTGGCTTCAAAGCCTGGCACTGTTCCTGGGGTTTTGCTATCTCATCCGTAGTGCTGTAACAGTTCGCAAAATTTACGGTTCGGTTCAGTAAGATGCCGTGGTGTCACGGTTTGATACGTTTTCAATACTGCAACATTTTTAAAGTTTTTGCTTTTAAATGTTGTTATTTTGCTTCATTTATTCATTAAAACTAACATCACAATGTATGATATCTTTTGACTTGGAACAACATATTCATAATTCCCTCTCTAATATCTTTTTTATATTGCTTTGAAAACGTCAACAAACTTCTCTTCAAACAGCTGTATTTATTCAAGTTTTTCATTAAAGACAACATTCTACAAGATTACCTGGAACACATCATGAGAATCTTAAAATGTACCTTCTCCCAATACCTGTTTTTACTGCTAAGATCTTAAGCACATCATAATATAACTTAATGCAACCTCCGTCAGCTGTTGGTTGCAGCCACTGGCTGACTAGCGTTGACTAGCTCTCCTTCTGATTTTAACAGGGATTCATTGTTCACATGAGCCATTATCAGGGAAACAAAAACTCAGTTTCCTGTGTTGATCCCTGTTCATCCCGAACACATTTTATCAGGACTTCAGCTGCTATGAGCCATCTCGTCACACAAACGTGAGATCACAGAGCCCATTCGTCAAACAGTCATTGTATTTTTCTTGTACCTGCTCATTAATTTAAAATAGTGACCGTTAATCTCGAACACTGCTTTTGATCCTGTACAAAAGTGATGTAAAACATCAGAAAAAAACGTCCACAGCCATTTTACTAACCATACTGCAACGAGCTAGTGGTCACCATAGTTGTTATAGTTCAGCCTGACAACACTTAACAACAGCTTGACAACAGCGTTAGTCCCACCCATGGCACTGACTGAGTAATTATTAGTCCCCCCTGGGCGCTCATTGGATGGATTGTTTTTCAATTGAGACGGCGCTGTCTCTTGTCAATATGCCAGACGAATAAGTCAACTTAGTGGAGTAGGCAGATTCAGAGGTCTGGACCCAGGCGAGCAGTATTCAGCTACTATCCAACAAACATACCTGCACACAAAAGTCACTACTTGCAAGTTTTGTTAGACCAAAAAATGGGAAAAAGAACGACTCATTTCTCTTTAGCTGCATGAATACAGTCCTATGTTCAAATAACATTATTACAAAGGCATGTAGTGTCTTGCATACTGACCCAGAAGGTCTTTACATGCAGTATCCATGTTACATCCAGAGATGAAATCAGTGCAACTTTTATTACACCATTACACTGGCAATCATTGTATTGTTATAAGAGTAGTTGCTGTACTTTTGATTAATCTTATGGGCAGGCCTTTTCTTGTTTTAGGAACAATTGCCTTGTGGTACTACAGTGGATTTTTTTTTCCAGGAGTGCATCTAATATAAGAGCATGTACTGTAAAGATGAAGGTGGGAGTTAGGCACTTTGATTTATGTCTTGGTGGTGAAAAAGTTCTGCAGTGTAAGTACAGTAAAAGTATAAAAGTGCAGCCGTGATGAGAGCTTTACTTTTAGCTCTGGAATAGTCAGCTAATCAGGCCTCAAGTGCAATTATGAAATCAAAGTCCAGTAGTGTAACTAATATAGGGGAGACTATTCCAGGACTTTCACAAAGCATCATGACCATTGTGAGATAGGGTCAGTGCAATTCCTTTCCCTTGGTAATCGAGTTGAGAGTCTGCCGGGAGCCCAGAGACTCAATGCCAGTTCATTCTCTGACAGCCAGTTTAAAAGAAGACATACTCAGAGTAGGCCATTTTTCAGTTTACCTTCATTTTCCACATGGAGAACCACAAATGCAAGTCTGAATAAAATGCTGCACCGTGTTTTTACTATGAGTCTGATTGAAGCTCACTTTCCTGACAGCTTATCATATTTTGGCCTCGAAATTCTTTATGCAGAGCTGAGAGTCAATGCATAAGATATATATTTTTTCTCTTATTACGCTTCACTTCTGTGAAACAACATGAAAAGGGAAGGTGAATGCACAGCAGAGACCTCTTTCCCACATAAATTACCCAGAGAAGAAAAAAAATAATAATAGTAATGCAGAGCGCAAGAGCCTCTCAAAAGATGCCTCAATTTATATGCGAAAAATGGGAAACAAAAACAAGCCAAACTTGAAGCCAATTTAGTTTTTAGAGCCATCACTAAAGGCAATGAGGCAAATAGCTTCTGGCAGATCATTTAAAGCTGCATTCCTCCTGCCATCTCTCAAAATGTTACATTACTATTGCTGTTATTTTGTTCTCGAAATAAGTGAAGGTTGAGGCATGTGGGAGATATGATAGGCAGTAAAGGATGACAGCTGGTCTTTATGGGTCTTTCATATGTCAGAAGAAATGCACTGAACTGAATTATAGAATCATACTTTCTTTAAAAGTATTAAAATCACTCATACATATACGTCTGTTCTAAGTCTTCTACATCACAATTTGATGCAACCACACAGTAAAGTCAGACTGTAAAAGACATTTATTCATGGTGGAGTTGAAAAAAGCTACATTTTCTAACTTGAAGTTGCTGTTTTGCGCCGTCTTTCTTCTGTTGTTAAAATACTGCCATTTTCCTATTAATCCTACATAAAACAGATTTCATGAGCTCCCAAATAGCAGCTACACAAGTGTTAGGTTGCCATAAGCTTTTCAGACAAACTTCAAAGTGAGCTACATTTAAAAAAAAACAAAAAAGAAATATTATTTGAAATGCCTAAAGGGAGCTTTCCTGTGAAGCGTTTATTTATTATATAGTATGTAATGTAAAGGATCCTACGTAGGTGTGCAGCTAGTTGGCTCAAAATAATATCTTACACTTATCCTCCTCAAAAGGTGTAAAAAAAATGGCTCTTAACACTAAAGGGTGTTAGGAAATCTACTTCAACATAACTTAAGGTGATAATTAGAGTTCCCACAATAAAAGTGAAAAGGAACTGAGCCAACGATCAGAGCTTTGAAACTTGAAGAGTGACTGTGAAACATCTGTTCTCATGATCCTCCAGCTCACTCTTGAATTTTCCCTATTGCACATTTAGGGCTGCATGTGTTTATGAGATGTGCTAAAAACAACAGGCGTAAAACTTGGAGGGTTTTCACCACTTACATGATTTATTAAATTTACTTTAAATGCAAAGATGGAAGGTACAGTATAATGGAGATGCCCCAGTATCACTGCTTCAACTGTTGCTATTTCTGATACCTTAAACAAGGGTTTAAGCTGATGCTGAATCGGTCGGCAGATTTTATCAGCCGACACTAGCCTATCACAGATATAAAGTTTATTGTTTAACATTTAAATATCCTGCCTTAAATTACATGTCTTTGTCACATGAGTTTGACAACCACATTTAAGAGAACTGCAAAAAATGTTTCTATGTATCAGACCTTTTTATTGTTACTCATATTTTTACCTCCTAATATCAAAATCATCCCTTAAAATCCAGTATTGGTCAGGCTCCATTAAATTCTGCATCTATATTTGTGGAATTGTTGGGGATAACTTTTCTAAACGATGCGGACAAAAAATGTGGACTCTCTACCTGTTTTTTTCCCCGTTAAAGGGTTTTTTTTGGGGAGTTTTTCCTTATCCGCTGTGAGGGTCCAAAGGACAGAGGGATGTCGTATGCTGTAAAGCCCTCTGAGGCAAATTGTGATTGGTGATATTGGGCTTTATAAATAAAATTGATTGATTGATTGATCATGTCCGCATACGTTCAGTCTGTGGCTGATATGTGCTTGGTAAGGACAATCTTAATGCTACAGCATAGACAATAGTGTGATTTTACTGTGTGGCCACAATATAAGCTACATAAGAAAAATGGTATCCTGAGATTAGTAAGAGTCTCAACCCCATACATCACCTTTGGGATGGGCCTTATCGCGCAACATCATAACCCAACCTCACTAATGCTCTTAGGGTTGAGTGGAAGCAAATGCCTGCAGCCAGGTTCCATTATCCTGTGGAAAGACTTCACTGAAGAGTGGAAGCTGTCAGGAGAGCATATTAATCTCCAGGCTTGGATGTTCACATCATCGTCATCATCAGATAGAGATGTCATGACGATAACTGATGTGATACACTGAGGTTACATGATGACAACTGGGCCATCTCCATGACAAGTGCGCAATTAAACACTGATGAAGACCATGCAAAGCTAGTGCACTAACCTGAGGTTGAGACCATTTTGTTAAACTACATGTGTTGGTACTAACATTCTTTTTGGTAGTTGCGCATCTCCCCAAAACTTAGATGAGTGCCTCTATGTGAATGTGTGGGTAATCGCCGGTAAGTGGAGCTAAGGCTTGGTGCGAATTATTTATTTGATTTTTTTACCTGAGGCTTTTTGTTGCCTGTGGCCAGTATTTTCCCAAAGCTCTGCCTCAAAGACGGAAAGTCACTCATGAAGCAACATTTCATTCACCACATATCCAGCCACGAGTTTCATTACTTCTTTCTAGCCTGCAGCTTCGCACAAGCAAAGTCCAGTTTTGGTTGTTTAACTAGTGTAGCAATATAGATCGACCAAGGAGGGCTCACCTTTGGTGGGGTGTATTTCCTGTAGCCTCACGTTGTTGTGCTGTCGTCGTAGGAGGTGTTTGAGAGGTTTGGGGAAGTGTTTTTTGTTTTTTTTAAGTCGGTAGTGACGTGATAACAAAAGTAATTTTGTAACTAGTTGTCTGGTTTTGGGGTAACTGTTATATTATTACTTAAATTTAATAAGTCATTAGTTACAGTACATGTTACTAGAAAAAAGTAATATTATTATTGTAACGTGTTACTGCCCAACACTGAAGAGGACACATATATTTCCAGCTATTTAACATTAGGTAGATGCAACGTAAGACTGAATTTGCTCTGCAGCTGAGACACACTGGAGAGATCAAGGGTCCAAACTGGTTTGATCATTTCACACATGCTTCCTCCCCTCTGCTCTACAGGTAATAAGATAACACCATTAAGACGACTCTTTTTATGCCTAAATATGACTTTGCTTTCCAAAACTTCATCTCATCATCTGACATTTGAAAGAGAGCCATTTCCAAATGGAACATTTACATCCTATTTTCTTTCTCTGTGTGACGGACATTTGAACAACACAGCAGAAATGGCTTTCTCAGGGTGAGAAGTTAAGCTGTGCTTCCTCTGACTGCTAAATATCATTCTCAATTATAGGTGTTTCGGTGTTGTGAATTGATGGGAGCGATCCATTTCGATAATTTGCTCCAATTTGCACCATACCATCGCCACTCCTCAAAATACATATTAAATGGGTCAAACGCAGTAAAAGTCTCGGCCCCATTTCCAGGCAGAAAATGCTTGGGGTAACAGGTTAGTAGATCAGAACCATCACAGTCATGCTAATGTTAAACTCTTCAGTAAATACAGACCTGGGTGTCTTACAGGGTGCAGAAGACGGTGGCTCTTTTTACAGCCGATACGTGTTCAAGCAGTCACACCACATTTGTACAGTATGTACTATTATTAGAGACGATGCATTGAGTTGTGTGTAACCATAAAAACAAAACCAGACCATGCTGTTTTGTTGTGTGTTGAACTTTTCAGAAACTGAATCCTTTTATTCAAACTCCTCATGTGGGTTGTAGGTTAAAACTCATGTCAAACAATGCAGAAGTACATAATGTTGTGGAGCCCACGAGAGTAGTGCAGCTTAGTGAAGCAAGTTATAGTAGTACAAACTACTCATTATAATGCTTCGTCTAAAAGAAAAATATTTGTATGTGTAGGATGGTAATTACACTGTCGCTGAAGTTACTAGGGTTGTTGAATTAGATCATATTAGATTTGATCAGATAAGATAAACTCCGTTGATCTCACTAAGAAGTTCAGGTTGTCACAGCAGGAACTGCAAATGAGACGCAGCAGGAAAAGAAATATGATATAAACATTGTTTAACACGGGGATTGTAATTGCTATACACCAACACACTTTGCTGTCTGTCTTTTGGGTTTTATTGATTTTTAACTTTATGCTTAATTCTCTCCTGGGTCTCTCTGTTTAAACGTTGGATGATTTGTCCGTTTTAGCTGCAGGGTTAAACAGAATCACTCAGTATAGTGGGGATAAACTACAGTTACTGGTGCTGTCAAGCCCTGTATTAGAGTCAGATGATTTACGGTTAGAGACATCACCAGTGACCTTAACTTTAAAGGAAGCCCCTAGATGACCACTTGTACCAAAAATCTTCCCTTTTACTAGCCCTGTCTCAAATAGAAGCCTGGTCTGGTTGCCAAGCAGTTCATATTGTTGGATGTATATAACCAGGGTGTTGGCTACCTCAAATTATAGTCCATACCTCGATCACCCTGTAAATTATTCAAATTCCGTTAGTCTGCGAGGGACCTACGATCAAAAAAATTTGAAGGGGTTTTCATAAAAATTATTTCAAGTTGTGAGTATTGTTTTAACAAGATAAAGTGGGATTTTTGGTGCCGTAATCCGTAAACAAGTAATATTCAGACTGGTTCCAATAAATTTAAAAAATGATCGTATTTCCAATCTTTGCCAAGCAACAGTTTTGTGTGAAAGGAATGTAAAGCCTGTCCTATATAGAACATGTCCCAGTTAGAGGCCTGGCGAGTTTAGTGATTTAAGAAATTATTAGCCCGGGCTACTGATTGAAGTTTCGCAGTATATTAATTACTCACCTGATTTCATGCTTAATTTGTGAAGAAAATTTTGTTTTTCTTGCATGCTTCTGATAACATAGAATCCAAAAACTGAGAAAATTCTGAACCTATTAAAGTCATAGGGGTCTACGTTTAACAACAACAATATTAAAACATCTGTTAACAAACTCTCACACAACTCATAGAGTATTATCCTGGTCGTCTGCTCAGCACCAAACAGACAGCCCTTTTGACAGGGAACAGAACTAAAAGTGAAACTTATCTATGCTCTCTTCAAAGCCAGATACCATTGATAATAACAGTAATTTTACCTCACAAAACACTGGAGCTATTGCTCTACTGCTGCCTCAATGAGCTACTTTGTTTGTGTTATTGTGTGACTTTGGGGAATCTGAACTTACCCTGTAAAAACAGTCACATAATAACAAAAGTAACTAACTGATCGAGGCAGCAGTAGACCACGGGGCGTATTCACAAAGCTCTCTAGTACAAAGAGTTGCTCCTAGTGACAAAATTCTAAGAAAACCAAAGTTTAAAAAAGTTAAAGTTAGGACTAAGTTATTCTCAAAGCATCTTAGACCGTAAGAGAGCTCCTAAGGTGAAAAACTGTAAGGAGCAGGGAGGAGGACTTTTAAGAGGCTTAAGAGTTTCTCAAGCAGAAAAGAAAATGGTGGAAACACAAAGAGGTCGGAGAAATATTGTCCAAACAATGAATGACAGTGTGCAAATTGAATGCTACAGATTCGATTGTGAAGAAATGTTTGCGGTTGATCTCACTAGGGATATGTATGCATTTCCTGTCCGATGCAATAAAGCTATTAACACCAGGAAAAAAAAGGATCACAACACTAAGATATTTGGAAAAATGGAAGTACACAACAGTGCAGCAGTGATGACTTGGGTCTGCCTCAACGTTCCATTAGCAGAGTGATCACACGAACACTTTCAGTCTTATATTTTGATGCAGTTCATTTCATTTCCACTGGGTGTCCACACCTTGCAGGCTCACTAAATAAATTATTCCTTTAAACGCTATCAGCGTATCACTGATTAGCTACACTTCTCCAAATCAAAAGCAATGATGGCGTATGTTTTGCCAGTGAGACATATGTCGCTGTCATAAGTGTACAAATTTGCACATTGACAGCTGGAAATCTGCAGGAAGGCCACGCATGGTCACAGTAGGATACTCAACGGATATTTTGTTAGTGCCTGCATGAAACTGAAGAAAAAATACTGCACTGTGTTGTTACGAGACAAGTCCTCTCTGCTGCATACAAATAAAAAGCCTCAATATGAAAACCTGTCCACTCGGCCAAGCTGACCCAGGCAAACATTAACACAGGCAGGCTCCATGTTGGTTCGTGGTTTCCTCCATGAAGAGGAAATTAGGCATAATTGCAGCTCGTATTTTGCTGGCTGGGTTTGGTGTTTTGGTGGGTTATGTACTCTCTGACAAAAGTGTGATGCCTGTGCAACAGCCAGCAACTGAATACATAATGAACTGGTAGGACAATAGTGTCCTAAAAACAGTCAAGATGATTAACTTGGCTCTTAATCATCTCTATCTGAAATAGAAACAGGAAGTCCTGGTGTGCAGTGACAAGCTGGAATAAACAAAAAAAAAAATCTCTGAAAGGTTGACCCAGACTGTTTCAGCACAACCAGCCCACAGATACTCTGCTCACTGCCCACTTCTCTGGCCATAAAGCTGGCAGCATAACAAAGACTGATGAGATGTGATGATTTTATGACCCCACCAGACACGCACACACACTCACTGCCAGCCCACAGGTCTACTGAACCAACGGAAAACTCCTGCTACTTCAGATGGCCACCCCTGCTGTGGACTGGGCAGCATCTCCACGTGTTTTCGGTTGCTTACAGGAAGGTACCGGCATCTTGACAGCCAAAGGCTTTGTTGAATCACAATCGGGTGAGGGAGGCGGTGATTCAACAGGAAGATAAACTGACTGTGTTCTTCATCGTGGTGTCTAGGAAAAATAAGGAGGGCCAAGTCTTCTCCAAACTTAATAGAAGGCATGCAAATACACATATATATCTTCTTCCTTTGTGCCATAGATCACCATTGTTGTCATTGTTTATTTCGAGTCCTGCTGCCGTGATTACTCACTAGCTTATCAAGTCGATGGCTAAAAGCAGTCCCTAACAAATGCACTAGTCACAGTGAATTATGGTTCCCAGCTGTGTGGCAAAATAAAAAATGCTTATGGGATATGCTTTTTAAAAAATATATATTTATGTCTTGGAATTAGTGGGATTGAGGCCGACAGCAACAAACAGGGTAAAGAAGACAGATAGTACTGAGTAGAGGTGGAACCAGGTCATTGTTCTGCAAGTCACAAGTCAGTCTTAAGTCAAGACAGGCAGGTCCCAAGTCAAGGCCCAATGTCCTAGACTTGTTGAGTTGAGTCCTAAACAAGTCATAATGCGCAGCTGACAATAAGAAAAATAAAGTAAATCACATGTTCCTTGACGCTACAGAATAGAAATCGTAAAGCCTGTAAATGCACTCTTTCTGCCCCCTCTGTTACTGACAAATGACCAAACGTGACCTTTTGAAGTTAATTAATTGCATGAGCAGCTCATTAGGAGTAATGCTAAATTTCATGCTTTAATTTAACAACAGTGTCCGTGCCACATCTATCATAATTTGAAAGCTACTGGGTGTGACAAAGTGCTCATGCTCTAAGGCATGGACCTGCATAAACAGCTAATGCAGCACAACCACTTATTTCAACAACATTCCAATTATGGTTAACCAGGCCTCCTGCCTCTCTGTCCCCTCGATAAACCGAAGCAAACAAGGTTTTCATTTCATTTGTGCACATGAGTGCATTTGTCTGTTGTTGGCAGAAGTCTGGTTTGTTTTCTGGCATTACGTCAGTTTCTAATAGCAAACGGCCTTCATGTTAAGGCTGGGCATAGTGAATGACTGTGTTCAATAACATTAACATTGAAAGCTAATTTCTTCTTTTCACCATTTGTTGTAATTTCTAGGAAAATTGACATGGCAGATGCTCTTAAGAATATTACCAGGAAGAAGTATACGGACATTTCTTCCCTTCCTGACAAATACTTGCCATCCGCAGGCAGACAGCAAACACTGTCTTAAGATCCAAATGTTCCTGTAAATCAACTAGATAGTATTCATGGCACAGCTGTTATGAAATCTACCACATATATGGCTCTTCATTTCCAAGTTACACACACGACAGTCAGCAGACACATCTATGACTCCACACCACCCGCTTTACTGTGGTTTATATCCAATTTGAAACAGCTCCCTTTAGGCTATCCGCTCTCTTTCTTCCCTAGAAGAACCCAGTGCACTGTTAAGGCCATGTGATGTTCTACAGACAGTTGGAAGTGTCACTTGTGCTGCGTTATCCTTCTCTCTTCTCTGTCAAAGCTGAACCACAGTGGCGGGCATGACTCACTGAAGTGCTGTACTTTCTAATGACACGAGAGCGGAGGCTGAGTCAATCTGACCTGACAGTCTTGCATAAATCACGGCCCTTCGATTTAAGTTGCTTTGAGGAGTGTCAACAAATCCACGGGAGGAATATTAGACTCCGCTGTAGGTAGGGACTCCGCCTCTGAGAACTCATTATGGGGTGTCTTCCTTCATGCTGTGCCAGGCTGTGTTGACTGAATTGCCAAGCTTATTTCTGATTCACTGGCAGAAGCCTGCGTTTTAAATTCCTGACTCGTGATAAGGGCCCACCAGCACCCTAAAGACCATTTCAGGGGAAATACATGGATTTTTAATGGGTGAATTCTTGTAGGTGAGCTTCAACAACTAGAAAGTGATGTAATGGGGGAAAAAAAAGGTAACTCCGGGCCACAGAGAGGTGAATAGAGGTATAGGAATAAATGCCATTTAATGATAATGCAGAAAGAACAAGTTCCCTGTCTATGCTTTTATTCACTTTGTTTCTGTTCTTTAGAGAAACTGATGAGAAGGCAATGTGGAGTGTGCTACTACACGGCATTTAGCTTCTAATCTTGCCGTTAATCATTCCACTTGAAAGTGTTCAACAACAAAAGGCAGCTTTTTTTATCCCCTCCCTTTGAAATCAAAGTAATTATATTTTTTCCCTGGACAAACAGGAGAAGGCTTCAAGCCCCAGTTTGCAGGAGTGATTCACACCATCAGGAGGCAAGGCAGCAGCAAGGCTGAAGGAATAACTCAACAAAGAGGTGCAGAGAAATGGACGCTCTTGCATAAAGACAAAAGGAGAAGTCTCAGCTGACACCTCAGACAGAAATGAAACACACTTATAAGTTTGGCCTGCAGTATATAAGAGTAAACAAGAGCAAATCCAGTTTCTGTGAGTCACCTAAAAAGCCATCAGCTCTTCCTATTTCCTTGCTCCATTAGGGCTGTCTAATACCCTGAGTTGCTCCACACGTCACTGTCAACAAATGATCCTCAACTGGTGTTTCTAACCTTTTGCTTGCCACACCAACATCAGTTGAATTTCATTCATTCAAAGATGCACAGCTATTATTTATATTAAAGATAGACGGTGTTTCAGCTCAGCAAACTTTCATGGCTCCAGGCACTTTTCTCCAATATTGGCTGCCACTCAAGAAATAAAAAAAAAAGAAAGGGGGGGCAATTTAATCGAACGTGAGAGATCTAAACATCAGGGAGGGCGAGTGTAAGATGGTTTCAACCGATGATCAAGAGGCTGGAGAGAGAAGTGTGTGATTCTGTTCCATTATTGGAGAGGAACTGCAGCTCTGCTAGTTCGCTACTCGAGGGCATGGGAGGGAGTGTTACAGAAAGCCGTTGGTTTATGTGTCTGTCAATGTCATGTCTTTTCAGGATCACGGTTCAAGGCGAACAGCAAGGATAAAGGGGGGCAGGGAGGGGATCTGGTACATTGCTGAGAGGGTGCTGGTAGGTCAAAGGACCTTCAACTGAGTTGACGCTAGTGGATATTGTGCTCTTCAGTCATTTGAAGGGTGAAAAATAACATGGAGTGTATGATACCAATAGGCCATGGAGAGTAAGGTTAAGAGAGTACAGTATGGGTTTCTGTGCACAAGGCTAAAGGTGTCAGCTGATACAGCTTGTATGAATAGGACTAATCTCATAAGCACAATTTGTATGTACTGTATATTATGTTACTACTAAAACCTGTAAAACTGTAGAAGCTTGCTGGAACAGCTAAATGTTTTCATTTGGTGATGTTAATATCTCTGCAAGACTACATACTGTAGTTAGCATTATTCCTCCGCCCTTAGGTACTGTTGCTAGGTCAGACAAGCTTGACAACAACAAACATGGTGATGCCGGTCCCTTTAAGCCAGGTGCTGCAGTGTTTATTAGATAGTTTCTGGGCAAGATGGAGACAGCAAGGACTACAGTATGTGATGGAAGGATATGTTCACAATGTTAGCTGTCAAGGACAAGGCAAAAGGACGCGAATTGAGACGTTTGGTCAAATGAAAAAGTTAGAGGAAGAGATCAAGGATGACAATATTGTTCCTGCACTGCCGGGTATGCGTCTATTTTTCCCCTTCTGGAGATCGGTAAAGTGCTCTATCTATGTGTTGATGTTTGGTTTTGTGGAGCTGTTGTTGACGGTTGCTGAACAGTAACGATTTCAGAAAGGACTGAGAAATATTAATATCTTCAATATCACTGACTACAGATCATAGTGCTGACCGTGTCTCTCTTTACTGTCAAACGTTATTTTGGGGCACCATGTGGCCTTACAGAGATGATAAAAACAAGGGATCATTAACCTTCATCTATTCTGGCTGACAATAATTTATGCCATCCTAAAATTATCTCAGCAACCAACCTATCTGTCCTTGTCCAAATCTCTTTAACATTACCGCAGAAAGCAGGACGAAGCAGACCTGACTGAAGTTAGTGTTCTGACATTAGAATTACTCTCCTGATGTAGCCATAAGTTAGCTAGCTAGTTAGCTAGTGTTTTGCTAACATCAGCTAACCTAAGATGCGACTACATACAATGCAGAGTCCCCAGCCACATCTTTAACTATTTTCAAAGTTTGGTTTTATTTTCAACGTAGACAAGACTAGCACACACTATAAGTAAAACAGGAAATGGAAAGGCTGACCGAGGTTCTGCCGGGTGCCAAGCTTGCTCAACTGTATTAGAGCACAGAACAAAATGGATCAGCATCATCACGCTAACAACAACAATAACTTCTGGCAAGACAACTGCTAATTATTTTCATTTGCGGATATTTGCAAAACTGGCAAACTTTATGATTTCTCTTGTCATTTTTATAGTTAAACACTGTCATCTGACCTTTCTAGTGTTTTTGCTGTACTTTGTTGTCATGCTATCATCTATGATAAATAAATCAATCAGCACTGAGGCTAAGCAATTTACTGCAGCAGATGGGGCCACAACAAAAAATTTTTTAGCCACCAAAACAAAAATCAATATCACAACCAATCGAGTCAGTGGTAAAATTACTGTTTGTGTCAATGGAGTCTGGTGGCTTTGATATAACAGCTTCGATTCCCCATTGATGTCTGACAGCAAAGTAAAGTGGTGAAAATACTCTAAATGTAGCGCTACACTTAAACTGATATTGATTTTTTTGGTGTGCCTTTTTTGAGGTGGCTAAGAACTAACTGAGGCAGCGTTCGCTCAAATGTATGTGGCGCAAGGGTTTACTAATTGGAAGTTATTGTATAAAAACATTGCGACTCTGTCTATTTAACTAACGTTAGCTTCATAAACTCCAGATGTCCTTTTGTGATAGCAGTATTAGCATCTGTTTTTGGCTGCATGTGGTACATGATATCATGCTAAAAGACAGCAGCTAAAGCCGCATGCTCCAGGCAAAAAATAAGCATCCTTACTAGTCGATGATCCGCGGAGAAGACATGAAACTAAATGAGCATCATTGCTCTTTTACTGTAGGGTGGATCTAGTTAGTCCTAGTGATATAGACTTAATCAATTTGTTCAGAAAGAGAAAAGAAAAAAAAAAACTTAAGACACCTGCCATACCTGGTATGACTGGCCAATCACTGTTTGGGGGAGGGGTTTAATTGTATATGCTTACATACATCTGTTGATGTGCCATCCATCTATTACCATTGTGACTGCTGTGTCATAATCTTGCATAGCTATCCCCCACTTGTGTTTCTTCAACATATGAATTTGTTCATTTAAGTCTTTTGCCTTCTATAAGTAAAGGACAATCAATATCACACTGTAGAAGCCAGCTCTCCATCCCTACATCAAGACATTAAAGCCTCTCGCAACCAATGTGCAATATTGTTATCTAATACTGTCTGCAGTAAACGGCTCAGATTGATTTTTCTGGCTTATGTACAAGAACTGCAACTTTCCTTTTCAGATTTCGCCTCCTAAATGGCAAACTAAGCAAACAAATCACACTGGTGTATAAGGGCATGGGAAAACCACTGATTCCAAGGATGTCTGAAAAATGTATTTGCAGTGCAGATCTCAGTGCAGATCTCAGATAATTTTCTTTCAAAACTGCAACCACCCACAGGCTTCTAAAGCTCCAGCTGGCAAGCAATCCTGAGGAGAACAGATTCTACCCCAGCAGGGGCCATAGGGATGCAGCGGGAGAGAGTAAAAGAAGCTCATTCTGTTGATTAAATTTAGTTGATTTAGCTGCTTGGCTTTCTCCAGGGTGACTTGGAGCTCACAAATTATCAACTTTAAATGGTGGATCTTTACTGAGATAGTTCACATTTGATACAGATAGAATTTGTTTCAGTACAGTTGCTCTAAATAAGAGCCAGCATCTGGTTAACATATTGATTTTGTGATGGTTCTTTGAAACTGTTTTACTTTTCTATCCAGTGGTTTTTATGGCTACCTGCAGTGCTCAGGTATTGCACAAGTAATTGCTTCCTGTGATTTCTATTATTGAGAGTAGACATAACTATTAGAAGCTTAAACAACTCATGAGAAGTTTGCCAAAACCACAAAAATATATTTACAAAGAAAGCTTTTTTTGCACTCAACCACACATTGGAGGATTAGTTTCCATACTATCGGATAAAATAACCATATATATTTAAAAAACGTAATGAAAATTCCGTCAGTACTTACTCATATACGTTCAGCTTGTAACACTGGCTGTTCAAAAACAGAAACTCCCAATCTGGTCCATAGTCTATGGCCAGCTTCTTCCGTAGATCACTGAGGAAATCAATACAAATATATCAGTCCATGAGCTCACCTTCAATGCTGAATATTTCACCCGCAAAATGACCATTTCTAAATCAATCAATTGTCCCATGTTTCCTTGAATTCATGAGGAAATTCTTTCTTCACACACCAAGAATCCCAAAAGACGAACATTCTTCGTGAATTGGAGTAAAGGGGATCCCCATTTAACAGCAAAACTATATCAAAGCATCCATTTACAAACTCATTTATCCCTTCATATGCTCAGCATTTTCTGAAATATTACTATTTAAAACACTCTGGGCAAAAAAAAAGGGTAACAAGCAGGGTGTAACTGATATACAAATAGTCATTTTGCAGGTCAAGTGTACCTTTAAATTTGATTATTTTAAGAATTATGGAATTAAGTTATTAATGATAAATGACACCATACAAAATTTTAGCCAATTACAAGTCTCTTCTGAAAGGATTGCACTCAAAAATAGACAGAGATTACACTGGTGGTATAGTTTTGAGCAAATAAATAAATAAATAAGCCTACACTTAAGTTATGTAACGGTTTTAGTAGAAAATCTGCAACATAACATAGCACAAATGCTCCTTTCAATATGAGAGAAACAAGTGTTATTTAGTGTTCTGGATGTACGCCATTTGTTTTAAGTCCCTGACAAGCTGCTTTAATAACTTCTAGATGACTCCTTACTGTGCTGACAATGTAGCTTTATTTTCTTTGCTGCTTTTAGTGACTGACTTCTTGGATGGCGTGCTGATGAGGTGGCCCTTTAAAGCCCATTTCTATGCAGTGTCTCCAATTATCTGAGCTGGCGAGGGCTGCTTTTCTTCACTAATCGCAAATAAGGGAACTGAGCCCTATCTCTAACGGTGCACAGGGCCTTATTTCCATATTCATAACCCAGAATTGCTAATGGGGTTAACAAATGTTTAGAGAGGGTGATTGTTTCGCTTGAGGTTGATAAGGTAGGGTGGCATGGGGGGGGTGATTCAGGGTCAGAAAAGCAATGCAGGTTGCGTAACTGTGTGTGCATGTGATTCTCTGTAGGGCAGGGGTCATAACATTCATGCACAGAGTCAATTTTTGTGGAAATTACCCTTAACAGCACGCTAAGGGAGTAAAAGGTGTGGACTAATAAGGAGGAGACTTTAATTTCATGCTAGTTCCAAAAGGTATGAAGACACAAATGCACAAGCGCTGCATACTGATGAAGGACATGGCCTGAAGAGAACATTGGATAGTCCAACACACATTAATGATAATGAGCAATTTGACCAGGAGCAACTGAAGCAAGGTGGACAATGAAGAAATAGAGCAACTGAAGTCATGCCAGCTCTTTCCCCCCTCTTTCCCCCTCATGCTGCCGTTTGTTTAAGGGGAAAGAAATCTTGACCTTTTGGTAACTGCCATCTCTGTGGTTGGCTCTCCTCTCTGCCTACTGTAATGAACAGTTTGCAGGCCTAAGGGCCACAGCAGCTACTTATCAGCTATTGCTAGCTGGCTCAGAGCTCTGTGACAACATCTGAGAGAGAGCAAAAGCATGTCACAGGAATTCTCACCTAAACCTGCTCATTTTTTCCTTTCTTCTCACTCATGTTTAAGTGTATACCATGTTAGAAAGGCTAAAAAAATGCTATTGAAATCCTTTAAGTGTCACTATATTTAAAAACAAAAAAAATCTGTATAGAGCGTTTTAAGGCGGACAGATTTTCTGGATGGAAACATAAGTGCGCAGCTAATTTGTTGTGACAGGTCATTTTTTCCAATAATACCAAATAATTACAGCGTTTGCCACGCTAATTTGTGCCATGCCTGTCTTTAAAACAAAGCCGCAAAGAAGTTTGGATAATCCATACCCAGGAAGACACTCCTCTTCTCAAAGTAAGTTGGAATAGGCCTACCATCAGAGCACAGTAGGCAACCAATAGCGTTTGTTTTTCTTCATTAAAATTAGCCTCAGGTATCACACAGTGCAAATTCATTACTGTGCAGCTTTCCTCACTGCTTTAGCACAGACGGATGGAGTCTATTTTAAGGCCTGGTTACATACCATGCCACCCTGCTTATAATAGCAATGTGAGAAGCAAATGCATCGTCCACACGATGTGCAAATTGTTGAGGATTTAGCCACAGATATGTGACAATTAAGGCTAACCTTCACTTTAATTTCTTTGTGAATTCCTCCCTTACCTTATTTCCATGTTGACTGTCTCATAGGCTTCTTCTACCTTCTTAAGATTGGTAGCCTCCCACTCTGCAGCTAGACAAAACAAAAGGTCAGACAAATTAACAATGCGGAGTTGTTGCATCTCAACAGCTGCGTGTTGCCAAACAGTGGGCACTTAATATAGGCTGTTATATCCAGGAACGGGAGAGGAGCAAGGCTGCATATAAACAGAAAAATGCTATTTCCAGGTGTGGTAACTGCTGAAAGGCCCGCAGGCTTATTAGTCTCTTTACACTGACAACTGTGTTAACTGAGACTGAGGGAGAAAAGAAGTCAGAGGGAGTGTGAGAGCAGCAGAGGTGGCCACAGTGATGATATGTTTGCCTCTCTTTGTCACACTAGTATGTTCCTCGTATGACAAGATGTCAGACTCGTGTCAGCTAGAGATCTTCAAACTCCTTCTAAGTGATTGTGGCAGGTAAAATGAAGTGTAATACAACTGTTGGTAAAGGTCTATCTGTACAACCCTGTTGTTTGCATACTTTTCAGGCCACTTGATGAGTGAAAGCCAGTCTTCCTTTTACTTTAGCTCTACTTCGGTTTCAAGCAACGCCTGAGGGAAATATCTGGCTCTTTTGCAGCTAAATGCCCCACCATCTTCACTCTGTCATTTCTAGCCTTTTTCCACACCGATGTGCTGGTTTGACTTGGTTTGGGTTGACTTGTTACATCAGCCCAGCGCTCTCCAGTACAACCAACACATTCTCACTCCGAACTCGTCACATATCGACATTTGGTCATGGACCTTCAACGTCCACATACAACGTGTAAGGTTACCCAGGGTGTGTTGGTTGTTGACATTCTGGGACACCGTGTCAAGTTCTGCCTGTTACATGCATTGTTCGTTTTCACAGGAATTTTAATGTTTACATACAGTCTCTTTCAAAATGAACGCACTACGTCAGTACAGCAACGCAAATTGAATTTTTTTTTTGTCCAACTAACACACGTGGTTGAGTTTAGGCAACAAAAACACGTTTAGGAAAAAAGAACAGGGTTTGGCTTTAGGATCTTTCGAGAAATGAACACTGCTCTCCCGGGTGAGAGTCAGCAGATTTTCACCGCCTTAACTTTTGTTCTGCATATCATGCTGATGTTAAAGGATGAGATTTTTTCGCCAGTGTCTGACGCAGCAAGTCACTGCCTGGGTGCCGGAATTCGATGACTTTGGAATGAGACCGGGTTGGTACAACAGGGCTACCGACTTTTGTCTTTAACTGATGACGGCTTGATGATGTCTAAAAGCAGTGGGCTAATTCACAACTAAAGCTCCTGATATTATCTTTAAGTGTTTTTCCATTGCACAGCAGGGCAGGTAAAAGAAGTATATCTATTAGAGGTGAGCTGTTTGCAGAGGTGCAGTAAGAGCCTGTTGTCTGCAGCGCTTCATATAACTTTGTCAGAAAAGCCCCTACAAAGTTCCTCTAATTTGGTAATAAAAACATTTCATTTCCTATGGATTGGTCACAATAAAAGTCCCCACTATTTTGTTATGTAAAAGCTTTTATGGTGATGCAACACAATGAGACAATGTTGGTTTTCATTAGCAGTAACTTAACACGGCTCCCATACAGCTGAAAACAAACATGTAACAGTAAAATAAAGTCGAAATATAAAGTAAAAACAGGACTTTGGAGAAAAATGTAACTCAAACCCAAAGAGATTCAGTTAGAAGCTACAAAAGCACTGAACGCTGGACACATCTCCTGCACAAACAGACGTGAGGTGCGTCTTGAGAACACATGTTTGTTTCAAGGGGTGAAGGGGGTTGGCGGCATGTCACCGCTACCCACTTGGAGTCAGACGGGAGCACTTTTGACCTGACTCAGTGTGGCTTGGCGCATCTTTATTGATAATGGAAAGACAATCTGGAGCAGCATGGTTTGACTTGACGCAGCCAAAAGTGGTAATGACAAAGGGGTATTAGTGTTGGGCAGGTAATATGTATACTCTCAGTTTTTCTGAGCATTTTAACTGCAAACAGCCTCCTGATGCTTCTGCACACATAGATGAAAAGAGCAAAGGTTTTACAGCATAAAATCAAACAATGAGATAAAAGATGTTAAAACAATCTGCAAAGCTGAGTGGAACTGCAGAGTCTAGCTATATTTCTCTGAGGATTTGCGACTACTAGCAACACCTTTTATATTTTTGTCGCCATGTAAAGTCTGGGTAAAGGGGACCTATTATGCTCATTTTCAGGTTCACACTTGGTATTTTTTTTGGTTTCTGCTAGAACGTGTTTACATGCTTTAATGTTAAAAAAATGTCCTTTTCCTCATGCTGTTTTGCAGTGGAACACTAGTATCCACACACTGTCTGAGATGCTCCGTTTAAGTGCATGTCACTTTGAGACCTTCTGCTAAGGAGCCCAGTCTGCTCTGACTGGTCAGCGTCTTTGGGTCTTCTGTATCTCAGTGTCTCTGCACTGTCATTTCAGCCGGGGAATGACGATAACAGAGGATAGCGGCACTTCTACCATGAAAAAATTCAAGTGAAAGCTTTCGAACACAATCAAATGCGTTCAACATGAATATGATTCAAAATCAGGGAGATATTAACAACATCAGCAACCAATATTATCATTCCCTGACCTTAGCATGAAGCTAAATGTAGCAGTTTACCAAGAGTCAGGGAATAAATGTGTTTAGCTGCACTTTCTTCCATTAAAAATCCCCAATAAAAGCTTTTACACACAACAGGACATCTTCCAACAGGAATATGATCTGAAATCTAGGAGAAATTAACAACATCAGCAACCAGTATTATGTTCCCCTGGCCTTAACATGAAGGTAAATGTAGCAGTTTACTTAGAGAATGGAAATGAATGGAAATGTATAGCCGCACCTTCTCCCATTAAAAATCCCCAATAAAAGGTTCTAAACATAACATATATGTTATGTTCCAAGAGGAATATGATTATAAATCTGGGAGAACTTAACAACATTGGCAACCAAGATTATGCCTTCATGATGTTAGCCTACAGCTACATGAAGCAGTGTACGCTAACTAATGTAAATGCTTGGAGTAGCGTGCCTGGAGCAGATGACCATATAAAGAAATCCGTCACGAGCTGACCTCATCTTGTCTTGAAAGTAGAGAAAAAACATTGGAGACAGTATTCAGAACGGTCTGAAGCCTGAGATTTTTGGTATTACTTTTATACATTTGTTATTATTATGCAAACATTGATAATGTAATATGCACATCTGACATTGTAACATTGTATATATCCTCCTGAGACCCTGTGTCCTCATATGAGGACATCGCATTTTGGGTTTACTTGCCCTTATACTTCATTGTCCTCAAGTTAGACCTGTTGTCCTCGCTTGTGGACACTTTTTGTGCCATATAACGGTAGTAAAAGCAAAACATGCTAATCCATGTAAACACAAGATGGCAGCCATCTCTGCCAAGTCAGTCTGCAGCCGATCCAGACACAAAAGTGGACAAAATCTGATCAAATGTCGTTGAAACTTGTTTATGTATGATTTATAATGTTTGTAGTTTGATATGGCAACAAATTTGACCAATTTTAGCAACAGTAACAAGCTAAGACGCTGTTAATAAGGAAGTATTTGTTTGAAGACATTGGGATTCTACTGTCATCTTGTTTAAGGACATTGGGACTTTATTATAGTTGACAATGTTTAGTTTTTTATACTTATTTGGTCCTACTGAGCCCAAATAGCTAGGAGAAATTCAAAAATGCATACCTAAAAAGAGTTGGGGTCTCAGGCGGATGTGACAGACAATAAGGAAAGGCTTAATGGGTCCCCTTTAATATAAAAATAGTGTAGTGCAGCTTCAAGCTTTTTATCAGCAAAGAGACAAAACATTTGTCAGTTTCTGACTCATCAGTTTGAGGGTTTGCCCCTTAAATATTTCATATCATTGTAAACTGAACTTACACCTGCACCTACATGTGATGCATACGCTTCTTCAATTGACATCTGATTAGGTCCCTGGTTATCTCTTGTGGATCACTCCTCACAGAATCATTCACAGCTGAACCATGTTGACCACAGTGTTTTCCACTGCAGCAATACACGTGAACAAAGGGGCTGAAAACTCGAGGAGAGAGACGATGGCATGAAATAAAAGTGACGACTCCGGTTTAATTGTCTAGCGCTGATGGACCTGGGGATTTACTGGGGTTTCTGGGAGTGGACAGGTTCATCTCTGTCGTCGAGGAAACTCTCGCCGGGGCCTGGCGCCGTGGCAACAGAAAAGACTGCGTATGCGGTAAGGACTGTGTGGGAAGCTGTCACAGCCCTGGTCTGAATACCAATTAGCATGTTCCTTGCATGTGGTCTCAGCTGGTTGCCCATAAAGATACCCCCCGCACAATTCCCTTAGCACCTATTTCTTACGGTGTACAGATGTGGTGTGTCCAAGAGGCAAGCTGTGATTTCCCATGCTGTAATGGCTATTTTTACAGCACCGCAAAGGGGAGATCTGTCCCTAACCCACCTCCGATCCCCTTAAACTCCTTCAGAAAATCACAGTCACACACACAAGAATGTTCTCTCTTGCATACTCAGATTTCCTCTCCTGCCCTATTTCTCTCTCTCTCTCTCTCTCTCTCTGTCTCTGTCTGGCAGACACACACACACACGCACCAATCATCAGGCTCAGCAATGACAAAGGAAGACGCAGAATCCCAAGTGGGTGACATTTGACCCCTTGCAGCAGCCCGGTTGTATATGGAGAGAGTGGTGACGGTAAAGGGGGGAGCTGAGGAGGGTGAAGAAAGACTGAGGGAGCAGCCAGGCGTGCAGAAGTACCCAGAGCAGTGAACACAGGGCGAGTAAAGCCTCTGGAATAGTCTCTGCACCAGTCAGCCATTCATAACCTGAGGCTGATGTACAGTATACCAAAAAACCTCATGCTTATGGTCGAATGACTGCAATGATTAGATTAACGGTCATACGGTCAATAGATGTCATGCCATTACAATCACAGCAAGCGTACATTAAAGGGACAGTTCACCTCAAAATCAAAAGTCCATATTTTCCTTCTTACCTGTAGTGCTGCTGATCAGTCTAGATTGTTTTGGTGTGAGTTGCTGAGTGTTGGAGATATCGGCCGTAGAAATGTCTGCCTTCTCTAGAATATAACAGAACTAGTGGGCACAAATACATTTCAAAAACTCAACAGCAATGTCTCTTTCCAGAAATCATGATGTGATAATTTAAGACAATTCACAGACACAATTTCTTGCAGGGACTATTTTCTTTCTACCGAACTTATCACCTATCAACCATATCCTAGCTCAAATTGAAACGGCATCTAATAGACAAGGGGCTTGTGACAGCTGCAGTGTTAGCTAGCTCTATGTTTCCTTCTGCGACGTGAAATGGTTGGTGGGTGTAGTTTGGTAGAAAGAAAATAGCTCCAACATGAACAGGTCTGTGGATTATCTTGAGTAACCAGGTCATAATTTCTGGAAAGAGACATTGCTGTTGACTTTTTCTAATTTGTTTTTTGCCATTTGGAGCACCACAAGCTGAGTGCCATCTTGTTCCATTATATTATAGAGAAGGCAGACGTCTCTACAGCCAATATCTCCAACACTCAGCAGCTCACACCAAAATAATCCAGACTAATAAACAGCACTACAGGTAAGAGGGAAAATATGAGGGCTGACCCAAACACTTTGGAAGCCTCAATCGTTGCCATGGTATTCGGTGTCCACATCAGTGTTCTCTGCACGGTCATTGTGCCTCACCTCAGGTATTAAATTGGCAAGTCGATGAGGACAAGGGACATTCATTCATTAATTCATTTTCTGTAATCCTGTTAGGGGTAGTGGGGGGGCCGGAGCCTATCCTAGCTGACACTGGGCGAGAGGCGGGGTACACTCTGGACAGGTCACCAGGCTATCACAGGGCTGACACATAGAGACAGACAACGATTTACGCCCACATTCACACCTACGGGCAATTTAGAATCACCAATTAACCTGCATGTCTTTGGACTGTGGGAGGAAACCGGAGCACCCGGAGAAAACTCACGCTGACTCGGGGAGAACATGCAAACCGCCCAACCAGGAGTTTGAACCAGGAATCCTCTTGGTGTAAGGCAACAATGAAGCACATGCTTCTACATCTAGTGATGAGGCCTGACCCAAGGCATCTAAGTTATTGATGACTTACAGAAAGATTGCTCGCAATAGTCCACCTTCGCTTCCCCCTCGCTATCAGTCTCTCTCTTACACACATACGCAGTGGCAGTAAGTCTCGCCCGGGTGCCGGAGGTTAATTAGCATATATGAATATGATCGATTACTATAACAACCATCCCCCTGGTCCCATCCCGTCCTGTCGATGCTTTGAATATTCGTGGGTTATTATCAATAAAGCTTCAAAGCACCTTAAGGAACAAATGTATTTTTTGATTTTGGAGTGAACTGCCCCTTTAACTGCACAAGCCTGGTTTATTATGTACTCATGCTACGTCTTTTAAACCTCATCAATATGGCTCTTCATCAATCAGATTCTAACATTTAATCATTGTTGTGCATGCTGTCAGAAGAAAAGTCTACTGTCTCTACATGTAGGGATATTTATCTAAAAAATGTAGGACGAAAGATTTCAAGCTGAAGCTAAATTGACCAGTGGATGACATTTTCCACTTCCATAGTTTACTGTACTTCACTTTTAGCACTAGACGCTATCAAGAGGGTTTTTAAATCACAGAGGCCGTGTACAAAAATAGAAGAGGAGGAATACACTGTATAGTATATGCCATCTTCTGTCGGAAATCTCCTGTGCATACATACCTTGAGCCGGAGACCGGAGATGCTCTGTTTACATGCGAACGGATCGATAAGCAAGGCAATTTCTCTGCAGCTCTAAGAAAAGAAGCCTGGGAGTCGGTGCAATGTGCGCAGCGGTGATGCTTAACAGAACAAGGGCAATGCAGTGAGGCCACCCTTGAACCTCACACTCACACAAGCAACAGACACCTTTAGCTGGATTACATCGGCTATCGGGCACATGTAGGAGTTTGCTTTGTTGTCTGTGAAACCTGCTCTGTAAAATAAAGACTGGCTCAAGCTTCCACGTTGGATCCTATTCACTTTCCTTCATAACCTCTTTTATTCACCCCCATCTATCAACCCCTTTTTTTCTTTTCATTTTGACTTCAACATTCTCCTCTCCTTCAATATTTTCAGCATGAGCTCCTCTGAGTCTCGCTGTCACCCTCACCTCCCTCTCTCCAGCTCCATTTTCTCCGTTTTCCCTCAGTTTCTCTGCTCAACTGGCGAACTTGTTCTGACTGCAGAGTGGGGAGCGGGGAGGGCTAAAATATAGGTTGAGGATTCTTGTAATGAAATGTTTATGGCAGGTGGTAACAAAGAACAAGAGGTCTTTCCGATGCTGTCAACAGGGCTGGCGATAGCATTAATAGCCACCTGCTAGCATCAAACACGACCGCCCAGAGGTGCTAATTACCCTTTTTTTTCTTAAAGTCGCTATGTTATCAAAAATTAACTCCACAAAGGTAATATGAGAGGTGTTACATGATAGAAAACAGACTTGCAATTAAGTCTAAAATAAATGAGTTTTAAAACAAGTATAGTAGTTAATACAGTTTGAACACATAGTTCCTTATGTTTCTCTCTTTTATCCATCCAAATCTCACAAATGATTCTGAAACTGTAGCACAGGCTGCTGGGAGTTGAGAAGAGGTCAATCTCGCCCCCTGCATAATCGTTGTGTTGGAGTGTCTGATTATATTAGGGTTGAGTGAATAACAGTAGCTGGCAGAAATAGCATCATGTTTTGAACTATCAGTGCAATTCATAGCCTTGTGACTGACTCAGTTTGTATTCAGTCTCCCACACTCTCCTGCAACTCTCTTTTTTATCCACAGTGGCTGAAGGACAAGTGCAGCAGCACGACTAGGATGCACTGAAATTAAGAATGGGTCCATTCACCGCACAACTGCCATTGTATCAAATTATATAAACCAAAACTGAGATTGGTGGGCATCAGTAACAACATATGGTGCGGTTTGATTATTAAACTACAATCAGATGGTTAAATGGTAATGATTAGAGAATAGTGTTGTATTATCTCGTACACATATGTACATATTGTATTTTACAATTCTGAATGACAAGGTCAATCAATAAAGCTTTACATGCAGCAGTAAACATGCAAAGGGCTCAAATTAGTGCTGAAACAAATAGTCTGATTAATAAACTTACAGAATATTAACCAATGAACGTTTAAAGGGACAGATTTGCTACTTTTCTCTTTTTCATACCAATGTAAATTGAATATTTTTGCACAGAGGGACATAATTTGCTATTTTCTAACATCTTATGGCTTGAATAATTGTATTAATAAAAACAAACGACAGACTAATCAATAATAGAAATGACCATTAGTTGCATTCCTAGCTGGATTCACTCATACATCTGAATGCTTACAATATAAAGGAGACTTAAAGGAATAGAGGTAGAAATAATCTTATTTGCACTTCCTTGCCAAGAGTTAAAGAGGAGATCAATACTATTCTCATATTTGAATGAAGCTACAAACAGCAGCCACTTAGCTTAGCTTAGCTTAAACACTGCACACGCAGGAACAGCTAACCTGGCTCGATCACTAATCAACATGTTATATCTCATTTGTGTAATAATGACATGTTGTTGTTTTACTAGGTGTCATGTGCCGGACAATTTCTTGGCTGGGAGCAGTGACTTCCTGGAGTCTTGGCGTCAGCATTAAGTTGCCAGGTAACCAGCATGGTCACCACTCCCAGCCAAGATACAGTCTGGCACATAGCTCTCAGTGACATCCCCCCTACCTTCGAAGGAGCCAGCCTTGCTGTTTGCCCCAGCTTCCAGTCTTCATGCCAGGCTAAGCTAACTAGCTGCTGGCTGTGGCTTAATATTTAACAGCTATAAGAGCAATATGTATCTTCTTATTTAACGCTCATATTGCTCAAACTGTCACACTATTCCTTTAAATAATGTATTGTTCAGACTTTTTTTATGTAAATGTGGGATTGCTGATGTTTTAAACCCGATTAAATGCATGACTTGCTGCGATGAAGTGGGGTTAATATGTGATTACAAAAGTGTGCTATTCATGTCATAGCGGTAAAATGCATGTAAATGCAGCAGCCAGAGTCAATTGCTCATATTATCATCGTGATGCGTAATCACTATTTAACATTTAAACGGAGAAGGGGGCCCAATGAACAGAATAAACAGTCTGCGTGGAGTGAGTTCACTCTGCAACAACTGGGTGCTGTTTATGAATATGTATGATGTAACAAACGCCTAGGAGCTGACCTACTTCTGTGTCTCCTCTGCTCATGACTTGGTCCCCTTCCGGGGTAACTCTGTCATCTTGCAACATACTGTAATAGCAGGAAGGATGCGACTCTCATGTACAAATCAACATGCTCCCTTTTGATGGGTTTGCAAGTGATGATAACCGTCTGCCGAGGGAGCGTGCTCAATAGGTGGCTGCGCAGCTGTAGGAACAGTCAGGATGTGGTAATGACAGGTTGTTCATTCGTCGCACGTGAGTTTTGACAAGTTTATCGCTTTTGCTCGCCTAAATGTGGATGTTAGGATCAAAAACATCGATTTGTACTCGTTCTAAGGGAGTCATGTTTAAAAATAAACAACAAATGGTTGAACGTGTACTAAAGTAGTCATGTGACGTGCTTACAAGGTGATGCAGGAAATGGAGTAAATGTGTGATGGACAAGTACGTGCAGACAAAAGAGAGCTCTCGACATAACTGGGGCTGCACGCTGGAGAGTACTCGTCTGCACCATCTCATAAAATATCTTTATCTGGGATCATCTTGGTACGGTGCCAAACACTGTTAGCTTCAGGAGCTGGGAAAGGAAAAATCTATTTCAGACAACATAAGAGACAGAGAGCTGGCAGCCGCTCAAATCAGACTTCCAACATTTGATAAGTGAAAATGGGCTAATTTGGTGTATCCCTCAAATGGTTGCAATCCAATACATTCCTCCTGTGGCTATCAAAACACACGAACAAGGGTGAGAGAGGGTGAGAGGCAAATCGTTTCAACCTCTCGACAGCTTAATGGAAGAAGAGAGAAAATACTAGTGGCTCATTCTATAGCAAAGGGAAGCTTGCTACACTTTTCCACCCTGCTCCTCTCTTGACTCTTCCTTTGCTCCTTCTGTCGAACTAGCACTCAAGGTGAGCACAATTATGTCTTCAAGGACGCGTCGCCCTCAGCCGGGGTCAGAGGTCTCGCCGAGCACCACGTTAATGGCAAACCCCTCCTGCTTAACATTTCACATCTAATTTGGAAAGTGCTGAACAGAGCCTTTAATTAACATCAGCCCTTGCCAAGGTTTGTAACCCGCCGGAGCGCCAATCCCCGTACTCTCTTACACGCTGAAGCTCCGCTGCCTCACATGCCAATTCATTTGTTGAGTGCTGAGATGCGTTGTCTTAGAAAAGCTCCCTGGTCACCCCGATGTGAACTGAGGGACACGTTGAAGCAGTTGTATGTGGGAGACGAAGGTGTAGGAGTGCAATTTATGGAGAGAGCTGTCACGCCAGCATTTGTAAGTCAAAAATCTTGTTTCATAAGCAGCCAGTTTAAGTTAAACAGATTTACAGAGAGCATTATAGCAGAATAATATTATAATCTGCTACACATCAAAACACCTCATCTTATACCACCTTAAATTCTTGTCTCCAGATATCTCTCTCTCTCTCTTACATGGCTATTCATTCCATCTAAGTTTCCTATTCTTAGACATGCCCTCACATCTTTAGATGCAACCTCACTAAATTAGATCAAAGTGAACCCTACTTCACACAACCCATATGTACAAAGCTAATTTATTTATGCTACTGAAAGCAGCAACATCTTAACAAGTAGCATGACAAAAATAACACAGTGGACTCCACAACTGTAACTATGCATGCCCCCTGGATGACACAATAGCCTCTCCCCCACTGTTCAGTCATGTAAATGTGTGCAGATGCACTAGTGCTGATCCAAGTCATTCTTGGGCTTTACCACGTCATATGCAAAGTTTACTCTGAGTGTATGGCTATTGGTTTTGGTCACGTTAAGGTTTCCTGCAGTGATTTATGGCAAACTGGTTTCTTGAACATGACAATGAGTTCACTGTACTTCAGTGGCCTCCACAGTCACCAGCTCTCAATTCAATAGAGCACCAACGGGAGATTCTCATCATGGATGTGCAGCTGACAAACTGCAGCAACTGTGTGATGCTATCATGTCAATATGGACCAAAATCTCTGAGGAATGTTTCCAGCACCTTGTTGAATCTATGCCATTAAGTATTAAGGAAGTTCTGAAAGCAAAAGGAGGTCCAACCTGGTACTAGAAAGGTGTACCTTATAAATTTCTTCTGTTTATGCTGTTTTTTCTATCAGTTGTAAATTGCAAAACAATAACATTAAACCCATGTGTCTATGCTGCTAAAAAAAATGTTTTTCAAAGTGAGGTGTCACATGGTCATACTTGTGTAAACAAAGGGAAATTATAAATTAAAGAAGTCTTTGAATCGCACCTCAACCAAATAAGTGAAGAAAAAGCACAAAGTTTGGGTGTGGCATGCGCTCCAGACCTGCTCAGAGCAGACAAGCAGCGCAAAACGTGGTCAACATAAATTCCAGGGCACCACTAAGCCAAGAGTGACACTCCCCCTACTGCAGCGCACAGTGAGTCACCAAAATAGTGAACAGGGAAAATCCTCACTGCACCTCAGGAAAATGCCACTGCGCCTGCACAAAGCTAGAGCCCATCAACTAGAGCAATGACAAATCTGCTTCCCGATACACATTTAACTGGCAGGATATGAGCCGGGTATGAAAAAGGTCGCTCCTGAGGATTCAGAAAATGGATCCACGGTGGCAGTTAGCAGCTTATAATCTGTGGCAGACACTGGCTCTGCTTGCAGTTAGCGGTTACAGGGCAGCTCAGACTGCACCGTGGCCCAAACCAGCAGCGTTAGCACTGCGGATGGCATGCACTCTGCTAGAAACAGATGAGTTAGCACAAAGGACAGCGCCGACAAAAGCTAACACAGTCAGCTGTAGCTCAGAGAGCACCAACTGAAAAAAGGACCAGTGATGATAGCACCATGGACAGCACCAGTTTGCCCCATCTAAGTCAGCACCACGGAGAGCGCTTGCTGAGCAGGCACCAAGGAAAATAGTCCACACAGAAAAGGCTGGGCTTGGAACTCGCTGAGCTGCAACTACCCTAACACAACAACACCGGCAGAGAGATTCAGACTCAAGACAGTTCTATAACTGCTGTTTTGTTTCCTTTTGCCACTCTCCATTTACACCACGTCTGACCAGAGGGCCTGGAAATTTGCGCCTGGATCATAATAGGTGGTTAGTAGAAGTGACACTGGTTGTTAAGGACAAGATTTCAGGGGATGCTGTGAGTCCAACAGAGGGACTCCATCCTGTCCGTTTCTGTACAGGAAGTGATCCCTGTGGACATCACTGCACTCTAAGCGGTGCTAAGCTAACGTCTATCCAAATGGGGGCTTTTCAGGACATGTCAGACAAATTAGAGAATTAGAAGGCGAGAGAGGGAGACAAACGTGCACACACACACAGACATGCTGACACATACAACTGTGCAGTGAGATAACAAGAAAGCCCATGAGTGTGAGAGAGGTAGCTTGTACAACAACAGAGAGTAAAGAGGGAGGGTGATGTGACGGAGGGGGGAAGGGAGAGGGTGTGTGTTTGTTACTGTTAGTGTCAGCTGCTGTTGGACTAAACTGAACGTCACTGAGTGGCTAATCTAAGCAGCGCGAGGGCGCTGCTGAGCAGCACTGACCTCACCAGCGTCAATGCGCCTGAAGGAAGGGGGTTGGTGGAGACAAGCCTGGTGACCTATGGTCTTCCCACAGGCAACAGCTCTTTGTGAATATGCTATATATATGTGAACGTGCGTGCGTGTGTGGTCCTGACATACATCTCCACACTGCATCAGTCTAATCGGGGGGAAAGAGGGAGAAGGGAGAACGACAAGTGTGAGTCAAGTCGTCACGCTACGGCTGGCGATACACTCCGGGATAGCTCTCACCGGCCCTGGAGCGTAGCTCTTTATAGCAGCAAGCTCGGATCTGAGACACACTCACAATGAGAGGGTGATGGTTAAGCACCTGCATTTTAACCAACAAGTTTACATACAGTTTAAGCAGAATTGGGTGCTCTGCGTGATGCACATGCTGCTGTATACTGCTTTACTAACCAAGTTTCCATCAGTTTCTTCCATACATGTGTAAAAATAATGGCCGTAGCAGCTTCTACATCAATGATGTAGAACTTTGAGACATACATTATTGATCTATAGACCTTTCTGTGATAACATCAAACAGCAGGTTTGTACAATCATGCAGATTTATAACGTTACTGCACTTTAATTCTATACTATTCCTACTGTAGTTGAGCCAGTGCAGTCCTTCAACTTAACAAGTGCTTCAACTTAACTATTCTGTCTTTATTCCTCAAAGGAGCCTTTCCTTTTTTTCACACTACATTTCAAGACAGACCCATCTGCCTCATTTACTTTTACAACCATCCCCAATCCCTACTGGGATGAGCGTGTTACCTCCCTCTCTCCTGGCAGTGTCACAATTATGATCAAAAGCTGCCTGTATGTGTGCGCATATGTGTGTGTTTGTGTGTGTGTCAGGGACAAGTGTGGACAAAACAAATGGTGAAGCCAACACCAAACCCTCTTGTGTCAGTTAATTATTTTCAGCGCTCCAGATGCTGTCGCTGACTGAATACACAGCTTAAGACTTTGCTGAGGGCACTGCTTTGCGAAGGCGCGCCGGCCCTTTAAATAATACTAGAACTAACGGCGAGGGACGGGGCTCTGGCTACCAACACTGATACAGCAGCCGCAGCCTGATGGCAATTATTTAGACGTCCACTTGCTAATTATAATAGAGGATGACAGGTGCCCAAAACAATTTGAGCGCAAACTGCCTGTGAGCTTCTGCGTGTGGTTGTCTCTGCTTATGGTTAGAGATAAAGATAGCCGAGCCAATGTCTTGTCAAACAAACGTCTCTTTTCCTTCGCAGCTGGGCTCGGCTGCACTTGATTGTTTCTGATGAGCATGTTGTTACTGAGATGCTGCGTGTTGGTGGTTTCACCAAATACCTGGAGCTGTTTGTAACAGACCTTGGAGGTATGACGCGGAAAGGAAGGGGGGAAAGATTTTACATTTCGAATGAGGATTTATTGTTTTGAACAAAATTCTGTGTGCCTGCCCATCTAGGGTCCTTGTTGAGTGAAGGTGTCCTCAAACATGTCTGGAGGGAATATTTAACAATTGTTTCAGGCTATATTTAAAGGAATTTTGCTTTTATTTTTTAATGTATGCATGTATTGATTTGTATCCATGCTGCTTTTTGTTTGGAAAATGACTGGCATTGAAAACTATGTATTAGTAAGGATGCATCATTGCACTACAGTTGATTTGCTGAATAATAATTTTGTCTTGAAATTGTCAGAAAATTGTTTAAAAAAAAAAACACCTTTCACCAGAGGTTGGACTGTGTCATTGTTTTCCAAGTCACAAGTAAGTCTCAAGTCTTTGCATTTAACTCCCAAGTCAAGACAGGCAAGTTCTAAGCCAAATCCCAAGTCCTTAACATTGAATTTTGAGTCCTAAACAAGTCAAAACAGGCTCCTCCCCAAATGTAATGACATTTTGAAAACAGTATAATACGTCTAAAATTAGAAATACATTTCAAAATTTGTATTTGTCTGTTAAAAAAAGTAAAAAAAAAGTAGTGTTGACATAGGACTTTCATAGCGTACAGCACTATCAACCAGTACCACAACAAAGTAAATTCTTTACTTTTAAACCTTGTCTTGTATTTAACTCATCTCATTTTGCAAAAATTTAAGGATGCAAGATACTGGATTTTTTGCCTATGTCCAATATGCCAATATGTAACAAATAATTTAACCGATAGCCGATACCGATATCGTATATCCACTTTTTTCCCAACCTAATTTTAGTGATCATCAAGACTCTTCTGCAGTGGATTTAACATCACATTATGCATGTATATCCCTATTGTGATGGCCCACACGCAGCTGGAGACATGAAATACAATACTTTCAATGTGTATATAATATTAAGTCATTGTGGAAATTACGAAAAGGCATGTTGCCCAATTGTAATAGTTCATTTTAAAGCCGATATTTGCCTATTCCAATGACGTATCGATATTATCAGCATGTTGGCCGATTTCTGTTGTATATATTAATATTGATAGATGCTGACGATGTGCTGATATCATCTTGCATCCCTAGAAAAATATACAATTGTCTCTTCCCACATGGGACTGGGCAAAGGTGTCAAGTATATTCAAGTCAAAAGGCTCCAAGGTCCAAGTGAAGCCCCGAGTCACTGGTTGCGAGTCTTTTTTGATTTTGTCAACTTGAGTCTAAAGTTATCAAACTTGGGTCTGACTTGAATCCAAGTCATGTGACGCTAGTCCACACCTGTGCTTTTCAGTATTTCAAAGAGCCCAAGGTGACTTCTTCAAATTGTTTGGTTTGTCCAACTAAAGCGGGATTTACACTTGTGCGTCAGCTCTACGCAGAGCCTACGCTTTAGTCTATGCCATTGGGAGCATTTATTCTTATACGGTGGTGTGTCTGTGTCACTCTGCAGTTACACCTCCAAAACACTAGACGGCGGCGGGGTTTCTGTGAAGTGCTGTAAAATTTAGTTGATTCAAAACACAATAGCAACAATTTCAGACAAAACAAGAACACAAACCACCTTCACTTTAACGCGCAGCATTCACAAACAAAGCATGTGCTCTTGCTAGACACATTTTCCACACAAATACAACATGCTAATGTTTTTAGCACAAGCCTATGGCATTTTACATTGTATAAATTAGCCTAGTGGCTAGCATATTTTTCCTCTACTCATATGTAGCCAGGGTAAATCCCCAAATTTAAATCCCCGAAGGATAAATCACACACACAAGAATTACAATGTTACAATATCCAAAATTTAGGACAGTGTATTGACCCTAATCAAACCTGTCTACTGATAAAGCATTAGGTGCTTAAAAAAAGATTTATCTAAGGTGTGCAAATGTTTTAAAGTAATCCATATCAACAAAGGCAGCCAAAAAAAAGATAAATAAATAAAAATCAAAAATCCAAAATACATAACTCTCTAATTTCTGTATAAATGTGAGTCTCAAATGCTGTGGAAAAAAAGCTTTGAGCCTCTCTGCAGACTTATTTCCTGCCTCTTTTCTTTTAGTATAAGTCCTGATCAAATCCATCTGCTCTCTACTCATATCCCAAAAGCCTTATTACTGCCACACACTCAGCACCATTTAACATACATAAAAGACACACACACACTCACACAGCTATCCACTCAAAGAGCTGAGGGGAGACATTGAGCCTTCCCATGGGACTGAGGAAAGCGAGGGAGGAGCCAGTAGGTGGTAGAGGGTATATCCAATCACTGAAATCAAGGCAGTTGACTGGTGAATAATGAATATAAATTGAATGCTCTTCACTGGCGTCGCCGCGCGTGGCTGCGGTGAGTGGGAGAGCGAGCTGATGCACAGCTGTTGATGTGTTGGGGTGATTGTGGGGTGTGTTTATACACACTTAAGATAGGACTGTATTACTGTCTGTCTGTCATTTTGCCGGCTTCTCTCCTTTATTGCTGAGTCTGAGTGTGTGTGTGTGTATGTGTGTGTGCTTCTCTGTGTCTGTGAGTGAGGCCTATTGACATCCTCCACTGTGACCCTCTGACTCCTGACAACTCCAATCAGTAGGATGAGTGGGAGGCGAGGGGGGGAGGGTGTGAGTCCACAGCAAACGGTTATGATGAGCGCGTGTGTTTGTGAGAGGACTTGTGTGTGTGTGTGAGGGAGAGAGAGGCAGAGAGCTCTGCACGCAAATTGTTGCAATCTACGAACAAAAGTTCACGAGAGGAGGCAAAAAAGCTCACTCTTCATGTGCTGATCTGATCTGCACGCAGCGTAATGTAAATGAAGACATGCTGTTGCATGTGGCAGGTCAACATCTATTAAAAGAGTCATAAAAGCTCTGATTGTATTATCAGAGGTATTTTTAAATTTACAACACATAAGCATTATTTTATTAGAAGAGCAGATGTGTAAAAGAAAAGGAATATGTAATCATAAAAGAAAAATGAATGAACAAAAGACAAAACAAAACAAAACACCTGAAACAGAAAAAACATGGAGGCTGTGTTTTCAATAAAGATCTCTATTTGGAGGCAGCATCACTGGCTCTGACTGTAACATCATACAACATGTCATCTCCTATTACGCTAGCAATTATCTATTAGCACCATTGCCTGCACTGGGGTTTGTGAGAGTCGCATGCCAAACAGTGTGACCTGCCATTTTCTATCAACAAGGTCCAGATTTAGATTCCACATTAGTCCCTACATGATGCCAGGCGCCTGTGTGAATGAGAGAGAGGAAACCCGTTGCACTTTGCTTAACACAAACACAATCCCAGATGGTTTTCTTCTCCGCTCACGAGGAGAGCGAAACCCGACGCCATTCGCGCACACGTATGTGTGATTTTTAACACACACCCCAAAGGGAAAGAAAAAAAAAAACAAAAAACGGTACACTGTCATCCTCCTTCAGCCAGTTGAGCCAGAAATCAGGCTCTCATTCCTGTTACTCTGACTGAAGGCCTTTACTCACCGTTGTGACAAATTAACAACACAAAAATACGAAAAACTAAAATATTTTGCATAAAAAATGGCAGCGATGTGAATCTGTGACAGCTCTTATTCAATAACAGATTTGATGCGAATGGATTCGCTGGTGGCGAGGTGAGTTTGCGACAACAACGAGCGGCATCTGTAGTCTGTCTAAGCTACTATAAGCTATTTTATTAAGTTTCCTCAAAGCTAAATGCTCTGATGCCCCTTTTCCACCAAATTAGCTCTGGTTCTTGATCCGGCTCTGTTCAGGATCCTTTAAACCATAGTGCTATCTAGCTAACCAGCCTATGTTTGCACCAGTTTAGTGTGGGACCATTGTAATCAAGGATGTGTCATCAACGAATCGTTGCACAATTCACAACAAAGGTAAGCAGTAGCAAAATAGCTGATTACAATGACAACCTAAAAACTTTTGTTCTGTTGTTACAGATATTTGTTTTTCTCCAGAATAGGGATGTGCGATATTTGATTTTTGACGATATCCGATATGCCGATACATAACAACTTATTTGGTCGACATCCAATACTGATATTGATATACCCAATTTTTTCCCCAACTAATTTTAGTGGTCATCAAGTCTCTTCTGTAGTGGAATTGAAATCATATAATGCATGCATACTCTTATCCTGATGGCCCACCAGCAGGTGAAGACATGAAATACAATGCTTTTCAATGTATGTAATATTCATTCATTGTCCAAATTTTTCTAGAAGTTGATTTTAAAGCAAATATTGGCCAATACCGATGACGTGCCGGTATTATCATGCATCCCCAATCCAAAAAACAAGCATGAACCAGCTATTAATGGAAGTACTGCACACTCTTCTCCATTGTTTCCTTCTCCATTCTCTCTTTCCAACCTGTAGAATATTACACATCCACTGATGTTGTCATAGTTCGCACTTCGGTCGAGGAAAACCTGCTAGTTTTTGGTTCCAGCTAAGAACCAACTTCTCAGATTGTGAAGCTATTTATTTTTGGTCAGAACGCTCTGAACGGTTTAAAAATAGGGGCAGGAACCAGGAAGGAATTCCATGTTGGTGGAAAAGGGGTATGAGTAAATTCGAGTTCCCTCAGCTCAAACGTTGTGTATATGTCTGTGAAAGCTAAGAACAGAAGTAGTGGATCTGGTATGAGCTGCCTTTGTCAAGGCTAAAAGAAGTCATGCTTTGCCATCTTGGTTCAGTCTACAGAGCCTCTGTGTTGTTGTTTTATAATCCTCACTATTCCAATCATGTTGCACATATTAATGTGCAACATGATTGGTTAACCCCTTTATTTGCAGTGTGAAAGCTAAGAAAAACTGACCATGTCTTTTTTTTTTTGCTGCTTAATATTCACATTCTGGGTGAAAGTAGGCATGATAATAACAACAGTTTGAAAAAATATGTTGAAGTGCTAATTAATCACACACACAAACACAGGAAAACTGTGTGTAAAGGCCTTAAGAAGTGTGTAAACAGAAGAAATGGCTACAAAGGAAGTGCAACAGTTCCTTTCTTTTAACCCATTTGGAGTAAAAGTGGTGGAGTTGATCACAAAAACACGATTCGGACAGTGGAAAGTAACCACTCACAGAATAGTGAATTACAGTCTATTACAATGTCTTCTGATGATCACGAATCCCAGACATAAGAACACTAACAGTATACAGCCACAGCAGCAACTCTAAATTTCCTTAGGCGCAGCAGTCCTTTGACCTAAATGCTAATACCAACATGCTAACATGCACATAATGACATGCTGAAAGGAAGTAGCTGAAGGACGTATTGGACAAATTAGCTGACAATGCCACTGGATGAAAAGTTAAAGGGTCATTAGATTAATCGCCATCCATCCTGAGAGAAACATGAATGTCTGTACAATCCATTGAAAATTTGAAAAGACAGAAATGTCAAAATCACGGTGGCTGTGGTGGAAGAGCTGTCAGGATTCATCCTTTGGGAACCTCAAATGTCTGTACAAAATAATTTGGCAATCCATCTGTTAGATGTTGTGATATTCCACTGGGCAAGTGAAAACTCTGACTTGAATTTGGTGCTAAATGAAAAGTCAGGGGATCACAAATGGACACCATGGATACCAGCTTTCAATTTTACTGTAGTTCATTAAAGCAATGGACTGACTGAACAACCTTGTCATTCTTAAAGCAACAGCACTAGTGCTGCAAATAATAAGAAGACACATGTTGACAGTATAAAGACATTTTGCCTGACATGGAAATGAAAACCTGCAACTACAGTTACACCTTCATTTATTCCTGCTGATTAGCGTAAAAATTAAAGTCTGTATGGTATGTTAATCAGAGCCACGAGCATGCAAGAACTCCACTGAATCAAGCCGATGACGTGCTGAATGGTATTCACACAAATGGACATGTTTTCAATTCACACTATTTAAAGGGCAGTGAAAAAGTTCATGCTGCTTCGTGTGTAATACTTCTTCCACAGCACAAAGAAAACAAGAACATGTTAGCATGCTTGCTGAGCACACAAAAGCCTGGCATCCATACCGAGGAAAGATTGAGAGGGCAAAGCAAGACTGAATGTGATTTATGCCTAATCTGGGCACTCCGTTTCATAAGGCTGTAACTGCACTTTCATTTCAGAGAGTAGTTTGTTACCCACAGAGAGCCCTGTAAAAAACTCTGCGTCATGCCATGATATAGTAGAGGTACGTGGGACTCGGGGTGCGCCCTCGGTCTGCAGGTACACCCGTGTCGCATTTCTAAGCTGGTGAAATTGAAGTGTGTTCCATTTCAGAGGACCTTCATGAGAGGTGTAATATATGTTTCAGTCACATGACATATCAGCCAATAATAGGCTTTCCATTGTTTACAACTAAACATGAATTTTTCCCTTTTTTTTTTACCAGCAGTCTCAGGTTTTCAGGCACTTTTTCATAGGCACGTAAAAAGCGTCACATTATAAATTCCCTGGTCTATTATTACCTTTGCTGTAATGACACATCCCACACAGCCAGTGCCAAAGAGCTCCGCTTGGGAACAGGCCCAAGGCACTATGTTACACCCTGCTAACTGCACTGTAGTGATTGAAATCTGAAAACCGAGTGCTAGGCCTCGTTTTTCTCCTGCTCTGTACGTCACACTCACCTCTTTCTGGTTTTGCTCATTCGCTCACTTGCATGCTCTCTGTCTTCTGCTTTTATGCCTGGGTGTTCTAGGGCCACTCTGGGGTCGTCTTTGGCTTCAAGAGCCCACTAAACATCATGAATTACAGACTTAAGAATGTGACTCTCAAGTACACAATTATCTTGAAGAATGGCACTTTAAAAAAGTTGTAGTTTCATTGGCCTTGAACAATATGGCACCAGCATACCGCCATAGATGTAAGTATGCAATAAATCCGGGTGGTTCTGAAAGAAAATAAAGGTAGCACTTTCTGTTGCAGTACTTGAGATCATTCTTGGTGCTTTTAAGACCACTTTTTGAGGGTCTCCATCTTGTACAGGAGATGACCACATTTTTACTTGGTCTTGTCACAATCTCAGACAGAAAGGACTCACGACTGCTAGGATATCATTAAATTGCTTGTGCAAAAAAGAAGTGTTGAATTGGCACAGTGAAGTTAAATTCAGCTCTTTAGTGACTGTTTGTACTTATTTGATAAAAAAAGAGATATTCCAATACCATTTTTTCCTTCCCTATACCAATTACAATACCTGAACTTGCGTATCGGCCAATACCTCATACCGATTCCAAAGCAACTGTGTTAGAACAATTATATAAATAAAAAAATAAACATAACAGTTGATGACTCTGAAAATTTTCCAAACGTAAAATTCACTTCTATTATTTTATCGAGACATTTCTTAAGGCACTCTAACACAGTGGTTCACAACTGGTGAGTCGTGGTCCAGAACTGGGTCGCTGGTCCATCCTGAATGAACTGCAAGTGACTCGCAAACGTGTCAAGCTTGTAAAAAGCACACTCTATTTTGAAGTACGGTGATTCTGGCACAGAGCTTTTATTTTGAAGTGCTGTTTCCTGCTGTACAATGAGTGAGAGAATGGACAGCTACTTGTCACAGACAGCAAACTAGCTTGACAACATGACCAAACGCAAGTATGATGCTGAATGTATTAAACTGTGTGGATCTTGAACCAATGACTAAGGAAGAATCCGGACCCCGTGGCTGGACTATTTGGGAACCACTGCTCTAACACACACACGTATATATGTATGGCAACAAAAGAGGCAAATGAAGTGGAACTTCCAATGTTTTTCCATTGGTGTTTTTATGGGAATGTGGCGCTTTCAGATCAATTTGAAGAGTGCCTATGCTTCGCAAGTTTCAAGTTTCAACTTTGTCATGCAGTGTTGGACTGGCACCAGTCTGGTTTTGGTCTTGGCCTGATTGCAACACGTCAAACTCTGGTCTCGGTCATGACTTGTCTGGGTTTAGGTTGTCTTGACTACAGCTCTCGCAGCACAAGTCCAGGGGAAGGCAACCTGTGGCTCTAGAGCCATATACACCTTTTTAGCCCCTTTCAGTGAGTCAGTGACGGTATTTTTTAAATTCTAATTTATCATTGCTTCTTACATTTGCCAGTCACAAAAATGTGTAGCCTATGCACCAAATTAAAAAGGACATTAACATTTTGCCAGCTAAAATGTGCGTCACATCTACAGCCTGGCACCTTTTCCTCTAAATTTTGCTGAACTTAAATGGTGGCTAGTCTTGAGTCTCCACAGCTAAGCTAGCTACGGATTCCAAATCCAGAAAAGGATAAGTCTCAGAGAAAAATCAGGATTTGATTGTGCCTGGACAGATTTGTTTGCGCTTAACATCAACGCTACAAAGTTAAAGTACCAAATAATCATTAATAGCCCACTGTAGAAAGGCCAGCTTGTGGTAAAACATATTGATGAATGCTCATTTAGACCTATTAATAATGCTGATAGTGTTACCTTCATTATAAGGCTAAAATGTTTTGCAGCTCCAGACTATTTTTGGGGAAGGGGGCCCAAAAATTGCTCTTTTAATAGTAAATGTTGTCGATCTCCGCACTAGACTAACTAAAATAATGGAAGTATTTTGTGTAATTAAAAAGGATCCATTGGTTCTGCTGCACCATTTGTAAAATACGACTCCACTGTGTCACATTACTTGTTATTCCCCTATCTCTGCTACACCATCTAGTGCATCCTGCTCTAATTTCTCATTCATATGTATGTAAGATCATGTTTTGAAATATAATATCGGTGTGCAACAGTATCCCCATGGTGCAAGCGTAAGCAGCCACTGTAAAATGTGAAGTAATCAAGTCTCAGCTCTGTGCATAGGAGAATATTTAGCCCCTCAATACACACTAGTCTGAAAGACAACAGCATAAACTGCATAGATATGATTGACTTGCCTAATCCAATTACATTAAGAAACCGTTGTTCATTTAAGATGTACATTAAGCTCCAATTTGAAGAATATTTTCTGATTAGCACACAGCAACAAACAGACTAATTGTTGTGTCTGGTGATTTGTGCTGCATAACATGATTCATGCACTGTCAATCAAGCTCCACTCCTGGATGGAGGGATGCACTGTTGCTGTCAATCGCTACAGCCCCAACATGCAAATGGCATGGAGGCACGTCTCCATGTATAGTGTTCATACAGTGTGCATATCAGTACATTGAGCTCGCTTACATTTTTTTATCCATAGTTGTATTTAACAGCCCTGACATTTACCAAAATTGATTTCCTTCACAGCCTTGCATTTGTTTGAACATACAACGGTGATGACTCTGTAATCCCATTTTAATTAGAAAGATGTAGCAAGCACGCTAAGCTCACGCGCTCTATTCCCCGCAGCGATGCCACACTGGCAAGGAATCAATCACCAAGGCACCGGTTGCCAGGGCAACGAACGGGGGGCTTCTGCACTACTGTCTAAGTGGTAAATGATTGCCGGTGTAACTCATTGGCGGATGTGAGGAGTTTTTATCTATCTCCCCGTCTCTCTCACTCTCTCTTCTTCACCCCCTCCTCTCGTCGCATATCCAGAGAGTTAATTAAAAGCAGCCAACATGAAATAAATCTAAATCGGAGTAGAAATGAAACATACAGTACAAATTGAATTCCCACGTCAAGGGGTTTGAGGTTGGGCGGATAGGTGGGGGGTACCAGAAAGGCAATAGTAGTGATAAATGAATATGCAGTGTGAGAGAGGTGTGAAATGAAGAAAAACATACACATGCCTGCAGAGGAGGGTGAATGGAGGAAGGCAGGGAGGGGCCTAAGAAGGCATCAGTTTGCACATTTTAGACTTCAACTCTGGTTTTTCGTTCTTAAACTCTTGAGCCAGGCACTGCTTAAACCTCAGTCGGCTGTTTATTATTCAGGTATCACATCGTGTCTCACCTACGCAGCCCTTGGATTTTGTTTCAGCTATGGCGCTCTGGTGAGACTACAATCATGGCTGGAGAGCAATCATACAGTAGTCTGCTGATGTGACAATGAATTTAAAATACAAAAAGCACAGTTCAATGAAATGGTAAACTGTACTGGTTATGATGAGAGCATTGTCTGAGAATCTGAAAATCCCTAGCTGAGAAACTCAGGAAAGGGCAGGACATTTAAGACGGTTCGGGAGTTAGGGCTAGAAATACCGAATCTCTACAGTCAGTTGGTAATAAATTTAAGCTGTATCTCCCATGAATTGATTCCTTTCTCAGAGAGGAAATCCAATACATAACATTGCTGGCGTCATCTATCTCTTAAAGTGATCGCTTTTCAGACAAAGGTGACTTTTTACTTAGATTCAATTCAATTCCATTTTATTTAATCTATTTTATTTAAGTTAAATTAAGTTTATTCAATTCAATTTCATTAAATTCCTTTTATTGTCACTGTAAATAAATACAACAACTAGAACCGCTTAACAGTGCTGAGCTGCTGCATGTACATGCTCCACCATGTTGCCAACCCAAAAAAGCATGTTTACTCTTAACGCTATCCTTTTTCCACAAAAGCTGTGCATATTTGCAGGTTTTTTAAATGCAACAAAACCCACTAATAGGAGTTCAAAGACTTCTTTCCCATAGCCAGTACACAAGTATGCCTTTCTATGTTTTTTGTTTTGTTTTTTACTGTTGTGTCACCTTCGATGTCAAAAACGGACTGGAAAACAGGGTTTATAAACAGTAGAGAGCAGCATGGAGGCCAGTTAAAATGTTATGACAGTTACTTCCATTGCTAACTTATTCTGTCTCTTTTTCAAACTCGGTATTGACTAATTTAAAACAATGTTCCAGCACTGCTTTGACAGAGATGGACAGAAATTGTGGCAGTGCGTCATTACATCGTGCTGCAAAAGGGGCAAAGATTAGCATGTCCACCTGGTTCTATACTGTTCAGAGATGAGGCCAAAAAACACCCAGTGTCATTTGCAGAGGTGGGATCAAGTCATTGTTTTGCAAGTCTCAAGTCTCAAGTCCAAAGTCAAGACAAGCATGTCCTAAGTCAAGTACCAAGTCCTAAACTTTAAGTTTTTAGCTCTCAACCAATCATAATTCACTCTTGACCAAATACAATCCCATTTTAACGACAGCCTAACAATATGTGATACTGAATTGAAGTATGGCTTCACCACAGCAAAGAGAAAGGTTGAGACAAGCTAAATAGACGGTAAAATGTACTGAAGCAAAAAGCAACGGTTCCTGAGCAAGCCCTGAAGGGCTCCTTTATAGCCTCGTATCAGATGGCCCGCTCAGAAACCACACACTGTCTGTGAAGATCCAATTCTGCCTGCTGCTACAGACATTGTTCTTGAAATACTGGGGGAGGGAGACTGCTGGGAAAGTTGATACAATACAACTCTGTACAACACAGCGGCCCGGCACAGGATTTGTCAGTTCAACATTTCAACTTTTGTAGGAGCTCACACACGGCACAGATTTTGCATTCTGAGTGAATAAAAGCAAAAGACAGCCACTGCTGCACAACTGCTTGTTTATATTCAGTTTCACAATGAGGAGAAGTTTGTGAAGGAAACTACGAAGTGCATCAACAAACCTAGAGTACATCTCTCTCTGTCTCTTATGAACAATTGCAATGCAGCCACTGCAACAAGCAACATCTGGGGACCTTGGACATAAAAAAAATGTTTATACATCCATCTCTGAAGCTAGCTGATGTAGCCATGGTCCTCTTTTTATTGGCCAGCTCATCTTTCATGGACAAATGCTGGTACTGTCAGCACAGAGAAAAAGTCAATGTAAGCTCTCACAATGCATCACACTGGTGAAACTGCAAACAGGCCCAACCTTACTAGGAGGCATTATACAAGTTTATGTATTCCCTATGGAGAGCAGCAGCATAAGCAAACAAAGCAAACATCATGTCTGACAGTACATCTGAGCCCAGCTGAAAACTTTTAAAGACTTAAAGGCAACAGTTTGACATTCTGGGAGATTTGCTTTTTTTGCTTGACATTGATACCCCCCTTCCTCTGTTATTATACTGTGTACATTTGTTTATCTACCTTTCTTACATTTATTTAAGCTATTTTTATATACATATCCATATACTTATCCATTAAAAACTGGTTTCAAGTGTCAGTTATACCGATAAAATGTTTGTCCAACCACAAATAACTCTTCAATTTTCATTTCTTTAAGGGTCATCTGACCAAGTATAATTGTAATAATTTTGTAAAGCCGCGATACCGTGAAACCACAATACTTTCTGAGACGGTTATCATACCATGAAAATCTCACACTGTAGAAACCCTTATCCCCCAAAAAACCCTTAATGGGCACAGGTTTTGTTTTGCACAATGAGGGTCTGAAATTAACACCCGCCAAACACTGGTAGATTTTCTGTTTGGCAAATAAATCCCAGAAGGCTTTCCGCTACAATGGCGAGTAAATGTACCAAAATATGTTTTCAACATAGTACCTTATTATGTCAATGAAATTTCCTGGAACAAATGTGTACGTGATAAACAACGAGGCAATTTATTATTTTGGCTGTAAAAAATATACTTGGCCGATGAATCTTTTCATCTACCATCCACCTTGGCCGATAGATCAAAAAGTTAATTCCAGACACTGGGCACTATGGCACCAAACATGGCAGCCTAACTAGTGACCTTTGGAGGTGATGGTAGGCATGAGTTTGAATTTGGGACAGAGCCAGCCTAGCCATTTCCCCTTGCCTCCAGTTGTTAAGCTACGCAAGGGTAAGTACAACCCGACTCTAACTCCATACTTGATACTGAAACAGCGATGTAGCATGTTTCCCAAGGTCTTCTTCAGGCTCAAGTCTTTTCAATTGGCCGATAATTAAAAAAGATATCAGTCTAAGTGTTTAGAAAACACATTACAACAACTACAATGAAAATGTGTTTCTGTGTGTTAGGGATGTCATAAGAACCGATACTTCAATACCAAGTCAATGACAAAGTTCTGAAAACATGCCAGCACTTGTTTTTTCTCCAGTGCTATAGGTACCATTTATGCAATTCTTTCTGACCTGACAGGGCAGCATAGAAGCTTACAAGTGTTTTAGACTTCCATTAAATGCCAAAGAAAGAAGAACGCCTACTAGCATGGAAAAATAACAACAGGAGTGTCGTGTATTTACACTATGCTACAAAGGCACTGAGCGTCTCTTCTGTGCTGAACCCCACACATTGGGTGGTTTTATTACTGGCCACCACAAATTCTACCCAGCTGTCCAATGACAGTGGAGGAGGGGCGGGGCAAATAGTATATCACAATGACCAACCATTACATGTGCAAGTGCTGAACAACAGCTACTACAACAATGCTGGAGAAGTATGTTAATATACTGTATGTTTCCTTGCCCACAAAATCTCATGACCCCACACAGACTAGTACTTTGCGTTCGTTTTTTGTTTTTTATTGTGGTATAGAATTGGTTATACATTTAGATAGCTGACAAAGGGGGTTAAGAGAAGGGTTGTAGTTTAACATGATGGTCAAAACTGACATTGACAACTACAAGTTATGTAGACTTAACTTTTAGTGTTGGGTTCCCCCTGTATGACGTCTCATGTTATCTGATGATATGAAAAATTTCTGCTGATAAACGCTCCAAAAGAATATCCCTTTTCCAGCGCAATTCTGTCCAGTGAAAATAGCAGCATTTTGCAGCATCTGAGACGTCTTGGGCCAAACTATGACTCTCCAACGAGCTCTTTGTAAAATAGAACACACACCACATTGGCCCGAGAATGAAATGGTGTGCACTCCAGCAAACTCAGGTTGTCCATCTGGCAGCAGGCACTGCCTGTCTATCCACTGGGATCATTCCTTCCTACTCTTCTGCCTCCCACCACTGTCTCTCCAATTAAAAGTTACACATCAGCCTCAAGTCTGAGCCAGACTTCCAGATGGTTGGAATGATAGAGCCAGCTTTTCTTCTGTTGCATTGTCAGTGGAGAAATCAGTTACCTGTGTGTCTATTTTCCAAAAGTGCTGTGCAGTTGGGTGGTTGGCGGATGCTTTGGGAATTGAGCCGAGTTCTTGTGCTTAGTTAAATCCCCAAACTCTGCTCTGTACTTTTAGACACAGCAGTCTGAAACTGAGCTCGGAGCTGCAGATTTCAAATGTTAATACAGAGCTACATTTTGTTCCTTCTTAGGCTAGATGAGATTGTTCATTTTTTACTCTGCTCTCAAACTATGGAGAGACATTAGAGGAGCTTAGGTTTGCTTTGGTTTTAGCAAACAGCGTTACACTTCATCACTTGGTAAGGATTCAATTGTCCAGAATTAAAAGAATCCTGCATTGTAGGGAGAACCTGTGAATTATCCTTTAAAGAGACACTCAGACTTTTATTGAAATCTTTAAGAAAATGTCAATTATAGCTCTGCATACATAATAATTTAATTTGCACTCCCACCGTACTGTAAAGTAATCCAAGTAAAGAACTGAGCAGTTCATGAAATGCTGGCTTACATATCAAATACTTGTCTGATAAGCTGACGTGAAAAATTATTTTGAAGACACTGAGGCCTTCAAAACACAGACATCCAGCCAACCATCTATTAATGCAAGTTTATTTTCTACTTAGCTCTGAGGCGCTGACATACATGCAGCCGTCAGTGACCGAAGATCACAGGAACGGCATGTCAGCCTTTATTTTACCATCACAGCGTCTAGCGTATGTTATCCCACGTGCTTAAGTGCAGTTGACAGGTAAATCCCATGGCTGAGTATTTCTGCTGCTCTCACGCTTCCTTGTGAAAGTCTTTCTGTGTATGGACGACCGTCACGTCTCCTGGGACTGAGAGACTGCAGCTCTTGCAAAATACAGAAACCAACTTAAACAACTGAGAACATAATCTTAGCAAACATAGGATGAGCAAAGACAGCACAAAGAGGAGCGCATTGTCTTGGTATGGTCAGCACCTCCTTGATGCTTCCATAGCCAAGCCTGTGGAAAAGCATCAGCTCCAAACATACCCTGCAGTTAACACCAATCCAATGTGGGAGACAACTTATGTTTTTTATGTATCTTTACAAGGCTGGCAACCACCTGTCTCCATGATGTGCTATGCTTGAATTCTTTAATTCTTCAGCAAGCATGAGTTTTTGTTCCAATAAAATCTGACAGGCACATCTAATGATAAGCGTATCTGCCAATAGCCCAGTTCTTCAAAGCAACATGGGACTTTAACAGAATTTCAGTTTCTTGAACTGCCTTTCAGTCGACTGCTGCCAGGATAGATTGTAACAGAACTTGAAAGCCTTGGATGGTCAAGCTGAATATCACTGTGGTAAGAAAATCGCACAGTTTGACACAGATTGCGACCGAGACTTTATTAGCCCAATCTCACACAGTGTGGCATGCAATGAACTTGGAAGACTGTTGCTCTTGCGCAGTCTATAGGTGCCTTAATGCTGTCAGTTTCAGTCTGAAATGCTTTTGCTAACTAAGCTCATCATATCTAAGGGAATAAAACAGACATATATCACACAGCACAGTCAAATCTTAAAAAGCCCAGAGGAAATGAGGTCAAATAGTAATTGAATAATGTCGATCTTTTGAGCATTGCTACAACACAAATCAATATGAGCCACCACACTGGCATTCACCAGGGTCAGCCCTCAGTGATCTCTGGCAGGAAATGTGTCTATTGCTGTCTCCTGCGTCAAGCTCATTACCTGCCAAATGTGGGCTGAAGGTGAACTGCGTGGGTGAGCCTCAAGTATGGCCCTAATAAGTGCTAAAGTAGCATGGTGGGCAGTGGGGGAGAATACACGGTGATAATTGAGAGCATAATGGTCACTTACAGGATGTACACCCTTCTGTGTTAAATATAGCCTGGAACAACCAGGAGTCCACGGTGAGCAGCATATCAGATAACAGGCTCTCACAATATACTGTATGAGGGTTATGTCTGAAAGGGGTAATTCCACTGAGGGTGTGAAAATGGAAAAATTCTTACAGGATTACCATCTTACATTTACTGGTTTAGATGTTTTTTCCACCAGAAATAGTAGCTCGTGTTTATGCTTGCTACCTGCGAGGCTGGCTTACCAACCAGGAAAAATAAGCAACTGTCACAACGCCCAGACCCCCAGGGGCCCTGAAAGCCTCAGGTTTACCGTATGTCATTTGGCTTGTGGTAATTTGATTCATTGCATTGCATATTTGTTTGGGAATATGCACCGCTAAAGCAAAATATCAGCTGAAATTTTAAGAGCCTTAAGGCAGGTGCTGCATCATTAACTAATCTTGAGAGTTGCCTCGTGTCCAAATCTGCTACTGTAGCTACTGCAGTTTTAAGAACTTTTAACACCTCAATGATAAAGTACTTTTATAGCACACATCCCTATATAAAATAGTCTTTAATTACATAATTAAAAGTGAAGTGATTGACACGTACTATACAATGCGGTATTCCATTATATGAACATAGGTTGGTTTCTGGGGCTCTGGGCAAAATATAATGAACTTGCCATGTGTCTGCTTTATGCACTGTATTTGAATGTCAGGCAGGGTGCCAGGGTTTCCATCATCCAGTAATTACCGGTTTTTGACCAGGGAAATCTGTTGAAGTCCGACATTTTTGAATCTCTCTGGTCTTAATTTCCCTAGAAAATACTCTGAGAATATGTAGGCCTAACACTGTGTCCTCGCAGCAAGTGGAGCGTCTCTCTCTGTCCTCAGTGAATCCTTTAACTCTTGCATCTGTTACATCATGTAAACAAACCATGTATATCACAGAGTTTCCCACACATTCATTTATTTGTGGCAGGCCGCCACATTTAAAACATCTACCACCTCGTTAAGATTTTTCGATTTTTTTGTAGCTGGACCATTCATTAGGAGCGCTGCTTGAGTTTATCAACCGTTGGGTTATTATTTGCTCCACAGGCAGAGGAGCAGAATGGCAGGCACAGCACCTTCAGCGCACTGGGTCTAAACATTTGCTTTCACTCACAAACAGCTGCTCCTCTGATCCATCGATCTGATTTGATCAGCTCTGATCGGATCAATTATCTGCCCCGGGGCTCAAAACTCCACTAACTGCTCTTGAGGGAAAAAAGAAGTGTTCCAGCATTGAAAACCTCTGAATTCAGAGAGAGGTCAGACACTGATACAAGGACAAACGGGTGTCTTCATCGACTACCCCCCCCCCCCCCCCACACTTGTAATCCAGTGGATAACACTGTATCAGTGGTGCGTTCAAGGTCATACTCAAGGCATAACCACTTAAATGTTGGATGAGTACTTGCTACCTTCCTATGTTTGTACTTTTTAAACAGAAAACATATTTTTTATTGTGGTATTTAGTGGAAATGACATTAAATATAGCCAACAGTAAGTATGTTATTATTGGTGACGGTCATTTTAGCTCCCTGGCTCCCTAACGAAATGAGGAGATATCATGTAGATAATGCTTCTATTGCAGCTTCCAAATAAGTTTTACAAGAGCCGCCCACAGATGTAATGACGGGAGATATGATAAACGTCTTTGATTTAATCGTACTGATTCTTTGGTTGAACTGTACTCACTGTTTGATGATTTGGATGCTTGGTTGGTTTAAGAGTTAATTGATCTAGAGGATGCATGGAGAGTTGCAGGATGACGCTATAAACTGATTGTCTTGACTGTCTTGACTCCACGTTCCGCACTTACTTCAGCAATCCTGCCTTTAATTAAAGGTTCCCGAGATGCCAGGTCAGGTGGTACATTAAAGTGACTCGAAACAATAATAGGAAACTAGGACTCTCTAGAAATGCCTCTAAGAGCTCCATTTCAACTTTCAGCCATACCTTTTGAAATTTTCAAAGCAAGTGACAAGTATAGATAGAAAAAGGGTGTCCGACAAAAGTTCAGCTCCAAACAGTTTGCTGCACAGAGCTGCGTCGCTCTAGGCCAGTTAGCAAACAATTCAAACAATGTGCTTCATCTTGTCGCTGACTTCCGCTTGTCACATATTCAGTTAGGACACGGTAAGCTAAAGAAATTCTTTGCGATTATGTGTTGCCCCAACAAACAGAGAATTAATTTTATTTGTTTATTTTTTATGTAACCCATATTTAACCAGGTAATTCCTGTTGAGATCACCAATCTCTTTTACAGTGGAGACCTGCCCAAGACAGCAGCACACAGAAAGTTACAGCCAAACAACTGCACAATAAAAAACAAAAGATATACAGTAACATGTACAAATATCAGAACACCTACGCACAATGGCAAGACCCAACCGACTCATTCATCCTTGTTCTTATGGGAGATTTAAAATCAGGCAGAGAGACCAGTTCACGTAGTTTCAAATCTTTTTGAAGGTTTTTCCAAGTGAGAGGAGCAGAGCACATAAAAGCTTTCTTTGCCAGCTCAGTCCAGGCACTCGGAACAGACAACAAAACTAGATCTTGACATCTCAGACTATATATATATACTACAATAATCTATTTTTAAAATAGCAGTATTATGGATGCAAGTCTATTCAATAAACACAGATCATGTTTGACTAGAATTTCTACCATTTGGCCGAGACATTGAAGCCTTTGAGGACACGTGTATTGGTACAAATTGTTTTCTAAAAGCAACCTTGTGGACTGCATACATAAGGTACAGAAATGGGAGGACTAGGGGATTCAATGGGGGCCCACAGGTCATTTTTACCCTTGGCCCACTTAAAGGTTAATCAGGCCATGGAAATTTTTGCTTATATAGCAACTGACGAGGGCTAGGATTGCTTCTATAGCCCAACCAGTCCAAACCTACCACTGCAATTCAACTCCAGATGACAAATCTCAAAATGGTCATAAATTGCGTTCAGTTATTATAAGTGCTCATTTTTTCTTATTAGGGAGCTGTTTTAAAACATTTCAGCACTGCTTCATAATGTGTGCCTGAAACAAGACTTACCAAAGCTGGACCTGACTGTCTAAAAATACTCCAACACTGCTATGACAATGAAAAAAATGATATCCTGAGTACCTCTGTAATAGGACATGTAGGAAATGGAATTCAGTCTGTAATTTTCAACCTAGACTGCATCTAAATTTGGCATTTTGATGGTGCTGAATGCTCTATTGTTTTGTTACAATGCAACCTTCTGAGCTGTAGAAAACTGATTTAATCTGAATTCTTATATTGCCTACATTGAACAATACAAACCACCACAACAACTGACTCTTGGTTTACTAAGTAGGAATAGGTCCTATAGTTATGCACACTCCTGGAGTACAAATTATAATAAAATTGGGGATATCTTTATGGAGGAGACAGGTGACGTGAAAAGGGTTCAGAATACTTATAAACATGCCACTGAATTCCTCCTCATACTGCTGCTGACGAAACAATAACCTGGTTCTCAAACTGTAGTCAGAGTATTGTAAATAACAGTGGTGTCATTAAAAATTGTATTAACATTTACGCCCTTACAAGGTTTCTAAACATGTTGGAATAGACAGAGCGCACTGAGCAGAAATGCTGACAGCTGGTATGAGAGAAAAAAAACTTATGAATAGCTAATGATGTTAAAATGTCATATAAACCTCACATACAAAGGCCCTGGGAACGCATCTCAATTGAATAATCAATGTAACAATGTAACAGGCTTATTAATGAGAGCTGTGTTTAACACCACGAGCTCAGACCTTTCGGAAGGGGGAAAATTTTGAGTAAGGCGAGCACATACTGGTTTGTCTTGTTTGTTTGCACCGCAACACTCCAGTTTTAGTTATTCATCAAAGTGATCATCAGCCAAACCTCTCCCCTAAACAACCATTGTCCAGTCACAGCTTAGTGACCATAACTAGGCATGTCGGACAAGATGAGCTTTGATTTCTCAAGTGGTTGGCATGGGGCTGTAGTCAGGGTGATATTCTGCATTTAAATCAGATGGAGGATGGTGCCTTTTTCTGTTAGCCTTTCCAAAATCCAACACATTCTAACTCCCAACTAGTCATGTATTGCCGCTCAGTCAGTGGACTTTCACATCTAGATATTACGCAATAACTACGGGTTGACGTTCTGGGGCAACGGTGTCAATGAATGCCTGTTAAGTGCATTGTGTCTTCTCAAAATACATTTTCATTTTCACAAGCACTGTACAATATTTGTTTGTTAGATGCATACAGTCTGTTTCGAAAAAAACGTACAATGTTGGTAAAACACTGCAGATTTAGGTTTATTTAATTGTGCAACAAACGCAGGTCAGGTTTAGAAAAAAAACCATCACTGTTTGGCTCGACGTTCATATGGAAGGCGAACACTGAACTCCTGAGTGAAAGTCATCTGTCATCTTGTTGACAAATTAGAGCTAAAGTTTGGATATCTGTTTTTATTACTACATAACTAAAATGACATAAAATCAATTTTCACCATGTTTTTAGGAATAAAATGTTCTATAAATCAGGCTGTGAATGATATATGAAGAAACCCCTTGGTATATAGATCAATATGGACTGATATAGTGTGGAAATAAATGGCGGCATGGTGGTGCAAGGTTTAGCATTGTTGCCTCACAGCAAGAGGGTTCCTGGTCCAAATATCAGGTGGGGGAGCCCTTCTGTGTGGAGTTTGCATGTTCTCTGGGGTTTTGGGGTTTTTTTTGTCAGCATGGGTTTTCTCCGAGTGCTCAAGTTTCCTCCCACAGTCCAAAGACATGTAGGTTAGGTTACTTGGTGACTCTGAATTGTACGTGGGTGTGAATGTGAGCATGAATGGTTGTCTGTCTCTATGTGTCAGCCCTGTGATAGTCTGGTGACCTGTCCAGGGTGTACCCCGCCTCTTGGTGTAGCCCCCTCACGGCCCCTAACTAGATAAGCGGTTACGGAAAATTAGTGAAAGTGAAAGTTTTGACCTGTAGTGCCTCCCCTTTATATTCCTCCACTGCTATTTGTCAATGACTTGCCCCTTCATTGCACCATGCACTATTGTCCGAGTGTTAACCCAAATGCTTTCCGGCATTAACTCTGGTTAACGTAAATTAAATACATTTACATGACATTACACAGTATCACTGTGACCAGATCTAAGCGTTAGTGTGCATGTAAACTGACTTGTTCTAATAAAATGTCCTCTTTTTTTCCCCTTTATTGCTCAGTGACATTCTGCTCTGCATAGAGATGACTAGCTGCTAAACAAAGACGTAAAATATCTGCAAACAAAAGAAAAATAGTTTTATCTAAGCTCAGCAGAACAGCACAGACAAATTGGTCTAGTCATTGTTACCAAATCAAATCATTTCATACAGCAAGTAATAAACAACTGCTTTTAAATTACAGATATTTACAGTGCCTGTCTCCTAGAAAAGCACAAGTCTTTGTTGTGCCAGCGAGAAAGGGAGGTCAAAGCAAAGTCATTTATCTCTGTTGAGTTGGAAATTAACTTCTGCCTCCGAGCAATTCAACCTAGTAAGAACCCTGCTATGCTGCTGACCTCTCAGGCAACATGTGTGTGGCAAAAATAGCATGGTGGAGGGTGTAGGGCTCCAGCAGATTAGCATCACATTGTTGATATGACATACATACACAAGAAAAATGAGAACATCTTCAAGCCATTTTAGTTGCAGGGTGAAGACGGGAAAGGAGAGGAGAGGAACTCGGGTTATTCACAGGACAAACGGGTGCAAGAACCGGAAAATATTGCAAGGGTAGAAAATCCAAGGGTATAAATCAGTAAATGTGATTTCCAATTTCATAAGTTATAAGGATGGCTGTCTGTTTACAAGTCAAAATGCTGCTTCTGACGAGTGGAAATGATCTCAGAAAAACCTAGACAGCATTTCTTGGTAAGAATCAATAAATAAATACAAATAAAATATGTCTGTGCGCTCCCTTTCGAGCACATGTAAAGCTTTGATCTTGAAACTATAACATTCAGGCAGCAAATACAATTTTAGCTCCCTCAAATAGTCAAGTTCATGTCCAAAAACTCGCCACTTATTTGACTGTGGTGTACATTTTTAAACACCCATGAAGCCAAAACACAAAATAATAATAATAATAATAGAAATCAATGTTAATTTCCATCTGTTTTAAATGGCTTTAGTGTTAAAGTTTTCTCATCCAGTGTTTCCCCTGGGATTTGTTTCCAGTAGCGGTGCTGAAGTGCATAAGTTTTATTACATTTAGTGCGTCCATTGACACCAAAAGGGCTTTAGTCACGTATTTCTACAGTTGTCAATGCTGAACTACGTTTAATAAAATGGTTCCCATTCCCAATTGCTCCTGTGCATGTAGGCAGATATAAAATTTGACATCTAGTGCTTCAATCAATATTGTTAGTTTAACGTTGTTTGTAAAGAACAATCGATGACAAGTAAAATACAGATACAAGTTACCTACATAAAAAAAGTGTTCCAATTGACCCCGGTCTCCCCTAATCAACCCTATATTTCCAGTCGCAGCGACAAAATGACTGAAATCCTGAAATCTTTACTTCTTTCAAGATAGCGAGCTAATTGTGTATCGGCAGCAGCGTCCTAGCTAAATGTGCAAAAGGGAAGCTGTCTCTTCTTACTGCTTTCTTTCTGCTATTACTGTTGTTGCTATGACTTCCTATGTTTGAAAGCTAAGACCTGGCTCATGACCATGGAAACTGTAAATGGTATAGACCTAAAAAAAGAACCAATCTGCCCATTTCAGGTAATTTTATACACATGCAAATGGTCACAAAGACCGAGATGGATGTGGTATGATATACACTGTCGGGGGGGGTTTAAGAATGTAATTACAGGGTATCGACATCAAAAAGTCGCATATAGTAGCTTTAAGACATCACAAAGTTGTGGCTGCCTTTGTCTGCTCATGCACACAACGGCTCACAAGCCTGAAGAGATCAATTTTCTGAGCCCTGCTCTCTTTTGTGTGGCCTCAGAGATTCTGTTAGAAGGGATAATTGTTGTCTTCCATACACTCGCGCCAGCTGTAGGGACTCACCTGGAAAAGTACATGCAATACGGCGCGGAGAAATCAATACAACAGCGCTAATTGGGCTCTCAGCAGAGAGTCAGGAAATGGCTGCAACTCGTACGCCTTTCCACAACCCAGAGAAGATAAAGAGCAAAAGATGGAATGTGAAATGCGAGACTGTGCACCTCTTAATTACCAATGGAAAAAAAGCATCAGATCAAATACAAGTCTGTCCAACTAACATTCAACACTAGACGGCTGCACGTGGTCTAAAACTTTTCATTCAGAGTAGATAGCTCTCTTTCTAATCTTCACCACACATTCTATTTTGCCACAGTGCGTTGACATCAAATCTCCTATGGTCAGGGAAAATCTTTACTCTCTTACTTTAGGCAAACAGCACAGTAATACAGTAGCTTATCTGCTAGTGCTGAAAACCGCTACAAAGATACGCATGCATACATGGCAGTCAAACAATCATTACTTTCCCTGTAGCCCTTTACAGCACAGTGAAAACTCTTATCAGCTTAAAACACCTGTTTTTTTTTTTTAAACGCCGAGTAAGACAAGTATCCACAGGTTAATGTAACTTCAATGTCTTACACAACAATAAAGAAAAAGTGAATCCCTATAAGTAGATAAAATTAAATACGTTGCGCTGGTGGATGTAGACAGGGATGGCTGAGAATGTCATACTGCAAATGGGGCACGGCTTCAGCAACGGTAACGTGAAATCCATTAAAGCACATTTAGTCCATATCATGTGGACATAATGCAGAACTAAGTCTTGCTATTAGTATACTTACAGGTACAGGTGACACATCTGTTACACTGAAGGGGTTCCTTGGCATCATTTGTACTGTGGGTTCTTTAAGTGGGGAAACACAGACAGGGTACTATTCCACCGAGTCTGTCATCATGGAGATCAATGCTGCTTTAGTCAAAGAGAAAGCCAGAGTGCCATTTGGAGCAATACAAACCAGTACAGTCTTGCCAGAGCACAGCAGTCCTACAAATCCCTGGTTCACATTCATGAAAAGATCGGCTGGCACACACCCCCGAAGAAGGACGGCTAAAACAGACGACCGCTTTTCATGCATCATGACCATGACTGCTATTTATTTTGTTGGTGAAACCGGTATTTTTTCATCTTACAAACAATTTTGTTCAATGAAAACATTGACATTAACCCATTGCCACCTATAATGGCAATTACTATGATACCGTCCTTTGTGGAGGAAGATAGTGATGCACCACTTTATCGGCTGAACATCACTATCGATCGATATTTGTCTTGTTGCAGCCAATAAAATGGCACTCACCTATGGCAATGACTACTGTTTTTCTATTGTGTCACATCTAGTTTGCACAGGCTAAAAGAACTAACAGTGTCCTGTCGTCCTGGGCACAATAGAAAACGACACACACAGATCTCCCCTGGGGTGCCTTTAGTAGAACAGGATACAGGAAACTCGCTATCCACGCATCAGGGGAAGCACCCTATCGTTTTCCTGGTAGTGCTACATTGTAAACAACAAATCACTGTTGACATCGGCAGGAGGAGAGCCACTTAACATTAGCTGTTAGCTGTTAGCAGCCAGTGGCTGTAACTAACAGCTAACAGAGGTTGTATAGAGTTACATTATGATGCATTCAAGCTCCATTCAGTAAAAATGAGTATAGGGTGAAGGTAAATTGTAACGTTGAAAAAAAAAGGTTGTCTGAAGGAGAAATTTGATTTTATTTCACAGCAATATAAAATAGATATTAGAGAGGGAATTATGAGAAAGGTTATATATAGTAAAAAGGCTTTTAAAGCATTTTTTTAAAAGATTTTTCATGTAAAAGTGGTTACACTAAAGGCTGTTATAGAAATGTGTATGATTGAATTAGTGCTCATTCACAGATAGTGTATAGAAGTGCTGAACGACATGAAAGGAACAGTGTGAAGGATTTAGTGGCATTTAGCAGTGAGGACTGCAGATTTCAGCCATCTAAAACTTCTCCTGTGTCATAAATGTGAGCTCCCTGTTAGGATTCCCTCAGTGTTTATTGTTCAGGAGGTCTTGACTGGGAGCTGAGTTATTCGCAGAGGTCTCTTCCTCCCCGGAACAAACAGACCAGGTGATTACAACCGGTACAAACACTGAATAAAGCAGTTTCACATTACAAATCAGTGGCTGCTAACTACGGTGGATGACACAAAAATGTAAAAATGCTAAGGGCCCTATTGTTTGTCTGTTCTGGGCTGCTGTAGAAGCATAGTGGAGAAACACTGTGAACTCCGTGAAAGAGTACCTACTCCCAATGTAGATATAAATGGCTCATTTTAATGGTAACAAAAACACAACAATTCTTATTGTCAGGTGACTATACTCTTAAGAAAACATTAATTCATTCATTCTGTAACCGCTTATCCTGTTAGGGGTCAAGGGTGACATTGGGCGAGAGGCAGGGTACACCCTGGACATGCCGCCAGACTATCACAGGGCTGACACATAGAGACAGACAACCATTCACACTCACATTCACACCTACGGCCAGTGTAGAGTCACCAGTTAACCTGCATGTCTTTGGACTGTGGGAGGAAACCGGAGCACCCGGAGAAAACCCACGCTGACATGGGGAGAACATGCAAAATGCACACAGAAGGGCTCAAGCCAGCCGGCGGATTATAACCCAGAACCCTCTTGCTGTGATGCGACAGTGCTAACCACTGCACAACCATACCATCCTAAAGAAATCAGAATTATATTCATTTTTTGTCAATATATCCCCCCTAAAAATGTTCAGCTGTTTTTTTTATAATGAGGATTTCCTTGTGTACTTGGCACAAAAGGAGCAATAAATAATGACAAAAACGAAATAAAAATCAGCTACAAAAAAAGATTGGTATCGGTATCAGTATTGGTATCGCCTATTGGCCATGTTTTTATTTTAAGCACCAGTACCAGCCTAGAATTTCACAATTAGTGCATCCCTAATGTTGTTTGAACACAAGCAGAGGATTTCTCACCAAAAATATAGCCTAATCAGATCAAAATGTTGATTTAAATAAGGAACAATCTGATTTAAGAATGGTAAGCAAATATTACAAATAAGACATTTGATTCCACTCGTGGGTACTTCAGTTTTTTATACTCTGTATTATCAAGATATGTTAGTACTATCTATGATGGGTGTACCATGCCTTTTCCATACCAACTGTCAGAGTCCTTATGTGTAATCATTGCAGGCTACAGCATGTACTGTAGTACAATGGTGTTTAATAAATCCAAACGCTCCATACAATGCTTTGGAAGCATGTACTGTATTTACATATGATAAGACATGTATTGCATATAACCCCTCGCTCTTTACATCAGCAATCCCGCTTCACCGGAATAAATATAAAGGTTTTTGAAGCTGTGAAACAACCAAGAAATTGTCCGACACCCTTCATTTCCTGATTCTAAGGAAAAACCACAGATTTAGTTGCTGGTGGCTGCCTCAGTACATGCACTGTATGTTGGCGTCTATGGCTGGGATTGTTTCTCTCTTTCCCTCTCTCCCTCTCTCTTTCAGACTCTGAATCAGCAGGTCCCTTCGGTAAACAAGGCAGAGTGATTGTTGGATTTGCATATTCCTGAATAAATCATATTGCATTTCTGCGATAAGCAGCGCTCTACTGTTTGGTAGCTTTTCCTCCTCCTTTTCTTCCCTCTCCTCTTTCTACAACATTCACGCATGCTGCCACGAATTAACCCTGATCATGAGGGACCCCGGCGAGTGAGAAAGTGCTGCTCAAAATTCATGTTTTCGGCGGTAGGAAAAACCATGCCATTGGCCCCTGGTGGGGGCCCCGACTGCCAACTACGTGGATGGTTAATCAGGCCTGATAATGATGCATGCCCATGTCCGCCACCAAGGACAAGGATGGCAGCCACGCTCAATGGTGGGAGTTGGGGGTAGAAAGCCTGGGAGGAGAGGAGGTGGAGATTAAAGAGACTGAAGCTACAGAGAATCAGGATGGTTAAAGAGATGGAGGTGGAGAGGAGAAATAGGGAGATAAGTAGTGGAGGAGGAGGAGGAGGAGTCCCAATGATGAGTCTATGAGGGAAAAAGAAGTCTGATCCAGTGGATGAGGTTATCTAATGTGGGTGCAAATTACTATTTTGTGTGTGCATGTGTGTATATGTGTGCAGCCAGGCAGGCATATGGACATGTGTGCATATTCACATCACTGTGTCTAATGGGGCTGGGGGATGTGGTTCCTAATATGAACACATCTACAGACTGTAGCCCCTGTTTAATTACAGCCCTGGCATGCTAAAGAAGCGACCAGGAGGAAAAAAAAAAATCCTCCATTACAGCCGCATGTAGGCCTGAGCCTTTCCCCCATCAGTTCAGCTGATGACTGCTTTTTTTCCTTCTCCCCCTTATTCCCCTCTCTTCCTTAGGAGAATTGGGCTGGTGGTATTTTGGCTGTGAAAAGGAAACCATCGGACGGCAGGGGCATGAATATTCCAAATGACTAATGTTGCACATGCTTATTTTTGACATATCTGGCTTCCGCAGGGAAATAAAACACTTCTAATGCAGGGGGACCATCTGTTATCTGTTGCTGGTGTTTCAGAGCAGGCGGGATCCGTGTGCATACACTCACTCGCGCACACAAAAACACACACACGTACAGACACACACACATACGCGCGCAGGCAGACAGATCGACACATTCTCACACAGCGGGAGGCGTACATAGACAGCGAGACACATGCGCGCACACATGTGCTAACAGCAGAATCCGTTGGGAGCATGCACAACAGACAGGCTCTAAACTCCTATACAAATTGAACACTCCTTTTTTAATTCAGTGTGTTTGTCAAATGTGCTGTAAATCTCGAGCTGTAGGGTGACAGGGAATGCACACGCTTTTTATGCTAGCCATAAATACCCGGGCCTGTCTCCTCGCAGCAGCTGGAGCGGGATAATATGCTCGTGGTGTGAAGGGGGGAATAAACTAGCTGCATCACCTTGAAAACAAAACATGAGACACACAAACAGCCTTCTGCATCAGCCTCACATCTACACTAAGTGCATTCTCACTTAGATTTGTTTGGAACTATGGCCAAAGGAATAGATGTACGGTAAACAAAGCTCTCTCATGCATGGGTAATCTGTTTGTTATTCTCAGACAATAGCCAAGCTTCTAGGTATGCCAGAATACTTCTATTCAACAGCAGAATATTTTGAAAATTTTGGATAGCTACATTTGCTGTAGAATCTCCTTTCAACTCCCGTGCCTGCACATTTCAACACCACAAAGCATGTGATGTGAAAAAGATTCCAGGGGATATTGAATAACATATAATGAAGTATAACATTTAGCAACGGTCTGTTGGGGTTTAACAATCTGGATCAATGTGTCAATTGAATAATCAACGATCCAATATCACTGATCTAAAGTGTAAACACAGATCCATCATCATTAAGATAAATCATTAAGATTTTTTTTTTTTTTAATTCCCATGGTACCTAGAAGCCAAGAAAAGAGGATGGAGATATTTATCTTCCTCTCAAACAATGTCTTTATGAGGTTAAATACACAGGAAACACCAGGCACCTCACTTAGCTTACTTGTTGCTCTCGCTACATCAACATTAGCTGCTCTTTAACATTGTTAAACTGGAAAACATGCACGCCTGCTAAAGTTGTGCTGTTCTGTCAGGAGACGCAGCGATTAAACCAACGGTGAGTGAGAAAAAGTGTAAACAATACATCCAATTTGTAAAGCTGTGAGTAGAGGCAAAGTCTGCTAGCCACTAAGCTAATTTATGCAGTGTTTAAGGGCTTAAGCTAATAATGGTGACTAGCAAAAAAATAATGTCTTTGTCTAATATTGACCTAAATTTTATACTTTCATTAAATGTTCTTGTTTTTAAGCTACGTTTTAATGTGTGTTATTGGATTATTATTTAAAGGAAACAGACTCAAACAGCAACCACCACCACGCCACCCAATTACACTAATGTTCATCAGGACTGTCTCTTTTTCTTCTTTGAAAGATCAGATGTCAGATTTCTTTCTTTAAAAAAATCCGGTGCACTCAAGGACCTTGCTGGAAATAGTGAGAAAACTAAATAAATAAATGTCGCCATTCCACTCGAATTCTTCACAGTTGTAGATACACTTCATACACTCATTGCCAATGTATGCAGATGCTATAATCACATTAGCATTTACATTTAGATGCTTTAAAGATAGTGCCCATCATATGTCATCTTCCAAATGTTTAAAGATTGGATTTTTCAAGATGTTGGTCATATGAAGGATTTGATAATCACAGTATAAAACAAAGGATATTTGAGACTTGTTTAGTATGTCTATATATCAAAAGACTGACACAACTACTTAGAAATTCAATTGTCTTTTTTTTCTGTAAACAACTGATCAAGGAGGAAGGAAAGAGCATCAAAAGGACGGTATGACTTATTTCTAACATTATTTGCAGTGTTTCTTTTTACCGGTACAGACGCCTTTAGCAGTGGTTCTTTATTTGTGGTGCTCTATTTTCACACCTAGCCATTTTGTACTTCCCAAACAACACTATTATTCATGTGCGACGGGACTATGCTCTCCCATAGGTGAGACGTTTTTGCAGTAGACGGGCAAGAGCGTTCCATTCTCAGCCTTTACTTTGAGGGAAGTGCTGCAAATTCTATAAACACAGCACAATAGCACACAACCCAGTTGATACATAAGGGGTATGTGGATACAATCATATGCAACTGGCATCAGACAAAACAGCCACATAGAACTCTGAGCTGTTGTGTTTGAGGGCTAGGGGTGGGGAAAAATCAATATAGCATAGTATCGCGATATTTTGCGTGGTGATATTGTATCCATACATGTACGCAAAGTATCAGTCTTTTAGTATAATCATTAATTTTTGCAAATACACATTTTAATACAACTTTTAGCACTGAAATAATAAAATCAGTTGCTTTTTCAGTCCACTAGATGGCGCTGTTGACGTCAGTAAAGGTCTCAGTCAGCACCATTTGGCAGGAAGTTCATCAAAACAAAGACGGAGGAAATGGTGACAGAAATCAGAAATGCGCCTTCAAAAGTCGGAGGAAAGGAAAGGAAGACTTGGATATGACACCTGTTATTTGCAAGCAGTGTCGTATGAGAATAAAATACTCTGAGAATACTACAATCATGAGGGCTCACCTCACACTCCACCATTCAGAGATAGTGTTAGCCGCTCAAGGCCAAACTAATGCTAAACCAGCTCCACCGAAAAATCGACCAACACTAGACACACTTAGCTTGACAAAACTACAATCCAACTCTGAGAGAACGAAGAAAATAACACAGTCCATCACCTGCTTCATGTGCAAAGATCTGCATCCATACAGCGTTGTTGAAAATGAAGGCTTTTGTTACATGCTAAAAACACTCTGTCAGTATGTGACGCCACCCTAATGTTTTTTCACCAACACTGCTTCAGTCAGATGGAAAGACTGAAAACTTTATCTTATGAGGTAAAACTGATGTCCACAAAGTTTTCCTTCAGGAAAATAATTTGCATTTGGAAAACAAGGTGATATATCGCATTATATTTTATCGCAATACTCAACATATTGCAATATGGCAACAATATCGTATCGTGATCTAAATATTATTATAACAATAATGGCACTTCCCATTGAATGGCGATTAAGGGCATACTTTGGACTGTATATGAAAAGATTTGTTGAATTCCATATGAAATTTTTTAAAGGAGAGATTTTCAGTGGGGGTCAGAAGAGCAGTGGGGGTAGACAGGATGGTGAGGGGGGTTTAATAACTTACCTCTGTCAGCTGCCTTTAAGTGAGGATCTTCACCCACAAGGCTGCCTGGTGCTCCGTGTGTGTCTTTGATCTACAAGCACATAATGGAAGCAGAGAGAGAGAGAAAACAAGGTCAAAGATCTATACACTTGGAAGACCTTGGGTATCACCTGCATTAATGTATAAAGCGACACCCAACGCCTGCGTGTCTATATGTGTGTGTGTTTGTGTGTGAGACGGAGACAGTGATTGTAAAAGATCATTTCCGCTCAAGTCCATGACTCTAATATGCACCTCCCTGCAGACATTGAAGACACTGTGCGCTTGATGTTGCAAAATACAAGGTTCCTTTCTGTGCTCTAGGAGGCTCCCAGGAGCCTTTGAAAGACAGTTTAATGATGAAAGACAACATGCCTGGATGCTAGCGTTCTGTTTTAGGTCACAGGGGAAAAACAGGCAGAGCCAAAACAATTTTAGGTCTTTAATTTTCTTTTTAAGACGCCGCATTCATTTAGAAAGATCCAAGTCACATTGCAGATCCTCACCTTGTGGAAGGTTTTAGGGAGATAATCACTAAATCCTTGCTAGAGTAAATATTGCTGATTGCTAAGCTGTAGCGGTATAATATTGATATACCGAATATCAAAATATTGACATGTATCTCTGGCTGGGAATCTACCTGAGGTTAGAAAAATGTGTGTTATTACAGATGTGCTATATTCTGCTGTTGACGCTTGTAGGCATTCTCTATTATAAAATTAAAAACAACTAAACAAATATGGTGCAAAACATCTTTCCGGAGCATTCACAATGCTGAGGAGGACTAAACATGACAAGATTCCCACATATAGGGCAGAGGAAATATGGGTCTGGTTTGATGACTTGTCGCATGCTGCATGCTGTCATTTCTTCCTTCACTGGAAACCAGACTGTAAACTCAACAGTGCAAGTGAGAGGCGTTGCCAAATGCAATGTGACTCACCACCTCCGAGAACAAAAACCCGCTTAAGATCACTGTGACATCGCATGCAGTATTTGAGCTTCAGAATATTTTGACAGATTGAATACAAATGTGCAAATTGTCATGCCCAAAAAAAAGCCTGAAGAAAACATGTCACCGGGTTACTCTGTTAGAAAATTCTTTTAGAAATGATAATCCACTAATGTTATTCCCATGAAGCTTTGTCAGATCATGTCAGACATCTGGAGGGGAATTTTTATTGATCACAGAATTGATCCATTAATCCCCACTCTGTGTTTTTTTTCCTATAACATCTAGGTCATAGTAATTCGGTCTGTCTTACATGGAAAACACTGAGACAGCTGCTGTTGTTGTTTTCATTAAATACAAATGCAAAACAGAAAATGAGTACAAAGTGAAGAAGTTAGATTTCAACATTTTAAGATTCTCCACTATCCAGTCGCCCACAGCTCCATCATCCTTTCCCTAATGCTAGTAAACAAAGGAGTCTTGTCATGCAGGTGTGTTACAAATAGAGTAAAAGAGAGTAAAGAGTGCCAACCAGTTTACCTTCTGTTAGTCTCATCCAACTAACACACATTATACTATCTTCAACTACCAAAGTGCCGAATTACAAATGAATACACACTACAAAATAAAAAGTTTGTGGAAAGAAATATATCCTCTTACTATTCTTAATTTAAGATCCCCTCCAGACACTTTCAGAGTGTAAAAATACTCTGCTATAATTAATATTTTGTTTAACATGGTTTCCCACATAAAAAGTAAAAAAGAAAAACTCTGAAAAGAGGCTAGAAGCAGATCTACTCGCTCCCCCTCACCTAGATATTCTGGATCTGGCCTCTTCAATGCTCTGCCAACTGCTGCTGCTTGCTGTAGGTTTCGCTTACCTGTTCCTCCGATGTTAGCAAGCGCTAAACCAAAGTGTGAATATAAGTCTGGCTATGTGAAACCAGGACTAGATTGACCGGTGAAAAAACAGTGTGCATCAAGATTGCTAGTGTTAGCATTAGAGGAAACTTCGAAAAGATTCAGCCATAACTTTATGTTTGAGCCTCAGTCAGACCCAGACTCAGGTAAGGAGCAAAGTTTCCCTGCTTCCCTTCACTGGTTCCTGTACAGCAGGGTCGTTTTTTTTTAACTGTTATAATCATTAAAAAGCAAAAGCAGCATGTGTATACATTCAGTAGGCTATATCTCCAGTAGCTAGCTAGCTAACCCTACACTTTTCAGGGTTTGATTTTGGTTTTGGAACAGGGAAGAAACGTATATCTTTTTCCAACCTCTCCAGGTAACGAGTATCATTAATACACGACGTGCCCCAGGCACAACATTTAGCTCCAAATCCACAAAACCAGGGGGTCAATTGGCTTTCAAATTTGTGACATACCTGTAACCTAGCATGCCCGGGGTTCGTTTAGTTCTCAAATTTTACAGAAATACATAGACATCGCTCCCCTTCAGTAGAGGAACGTGAAAACAACTCTGATGTGACAAATTTTGCACAGATAGAAGTCAGTATTAGTTAAGGTCAGACAATTTAGGGGGCAAAACCATAACAGAAACACACTTTTCAGTGGATCTTTCAGCAGTGGACACACCACAAAATGACTTTCCTTGATCCATGATGGTGATCTGCTGTAGCTAGCCAGCTAACTGCTAACTGTGTATTGATATCACTGCGAAATTTTGCCTTCGTAAGGCAGACCAAGCCTTTATGCACGCTTTCTATGCATGTCTTCTGGACTTGTATATAGGCCAACAACATATTTAAAAGGTGAAACGTTGAAGAATATGTCCAGGTTAAGCAGCAGCCTCCAAGGCCAATGCTCAAGTGTCAAAAATTGCAGTTCCTCAAATGGCCACTTGAGGCTGGCTCCAAAAGCGAGTCAATCCCTAGAGACGCTCATGTTAAAATGCCCAACTTTACAGCAGAAATAAACGTGTTTGCAGCCTGGTGCAAAAAGGATTTCAATAGCTAATTTCCCTGTTTTATGACAACTGTACAAGGGGTGAATTTTTGTATAACAAGTTTAAATGATATTAAGACTTATTTACAGCTCCACCCTCTCTTCCAAACATGGTGACGTGTGGCACAAAAAAACAGAGTGTCATCACAGTAGCTAAATTTATCATTTTTATACAGTCTCTGGTCCAGGTATGTCTGATTCTTGTCAAATTTTTGATGTGAAATACAAAGTGCATTTTTTGGCTCACATTGGTTTTGGTTCGCTACGAAAGTAGGAGTATCCTCCTGACAACAGTCAATGCTCACGTGGCTCACAGTAGCCTCAACAAGATAAGTCTCTGGCATGTATTGTTGGACTGTGAGAGGCAGAAATAATGGAGGCATCACTTCAAGCTCAGTCCTCTCGGTCTACCTATCTTTTCATGTCCACATCATTCTCCAGTTCTTGTTTGTGTCTGAGAAGGAAACACCGGCAGAGTAAAGCCTTCAAGCGGCTACATACGCTGCTCCAAGAAATCAGCCAGCACACGAAAACAGAGGCTTGCTCTTGAAAACTGTCTGCCTTTGAAGGATCTTTATTCTCCGCTCCCCAGCTGCAGGAGATGTGTGTAACGACTTAGACATACAATGGGCGCACCGTGGGTATTTGTCCACAGAGAGCCAGGCCCACTAAATGAAAAGAGGGGCACACATACCCAGGAAGCGCCTAATTAATTGACAAGCAGATATTTCTGAGTTTATAATCATCAAACAGACTTCATTTTGTTCCCCCACCACCATCCTCGCCAACCCATCTTCCCAGGCGACTTACTTAAGAGACTTATCTTATAAATACAGCCCTAATCAAAATAAATGACTAAAAGCTCTAAGGGAGTTGAAGGCTATACACATTTACATCAGAGGAACTGATGCAATTTAAATAGCCGCCTGTGCACCGACTTAAGGTTCAAATCACAGAGAATCCTAACTTATGTAATACTTTCAGTTTTTGTGTGTGTGTGTTGTTGCTCGGTTTGGCAGACCTATATTCATGACAGCCAAGTAGGAGAGACACGGCCTCCTTCTATGTGTGTGTTATGTTAATTCCCTCAGCAGCGTGCTCAGCTGGTGAGCATGTCACACTTTACAGAATATTTTTAATATTTAATGTGTCACATGCTTTTTGTGTCTTTGAAATCAACATGTGTGTTCTCTACATTTGTGTACATCTGCGTGCTATAATTTCTACATACTTTCTGCTCCCATTTTGCTCTCCTCGTACAGAGTGTAGCAGCGGCTGATTTTTGCAGCTAGTGTCTGAGAGGCTTCTTTATGGCCAGTCAGTGATGTCTAGCTAAGGTGAAGATGGATGGATCATCAACTTTCCCATCAGCCAAAGTTTTGATGGATATGTTTCTGCCACAGAGCCCGATACAATAGATTGCACAGAGTGTGAAGCTATATCTCTGAGTGTATAAAAGTCCAACAGCTCTCCGTTACTTTAAACAGAGGCTGCTACAGCAATTTAGCACTCAGGTTTCAGCTGTACCAAAGTCAAATTTAGAGTTTATGTGGAGACTGCAGTGTTCATGGCCCGACCGGTATCTCTGCAGAGGCGCAGAGTTTAATGGTAAACGTGGCAGCGGCACAATGTTTGCTGAGCTCCTGGAGTCTCCTCTGCCTCGTGACACTGTTGCTAATGCAAACTGAACTTGACTGTGACATTTGTGGAAGCCTCTGCAGAGTTTAACTTTTGGACAGGAGCGCTGAGTGGAGGGTCGATGCGGACCCCACATAGACCTTTTGCAGAGCTCTACACTCACCACCCGGACAGGTTCTCATGCCTTGTCGGTGAGGTTTGTTTTTGTTTGTCAGTGCTTTCTGAAGCAACCTTATACGACCACTCCAAGAACGACTCATCTGCTTTTCTAACCTGACAACTGAACCAGGCAACTAAGGTTACTTGGTTAAGGTTAGAAAAAGACTACCATCATTCTCAAAGAAAAAAAAAGTGCTTCTAGGAGTGGGAATGCATAACATTGGCAATATCCACACGAAGACATGTCTTTTTGAAACCGCCAAATAAAATGATCGGCTTGCAACAGTATTCTGTAAACATGGCGCCAACTTCAAGAATGCAGGCGTCAAAATGAAGCCGGTTCAAGCCACTGAAACCACATAAAAAGGCTGCAGTATATATGCCAGCCAGGAGATCACGTGCCACTAAAAACAGCGCAATGTATACAAACGGAAGAGGAAGATCCAGAAGAAGCACAACAAGAAGATGGCTAAATCGAATTCCAACACATGAGGGTCACGCTGGATTACAAAGCCAGTAATCTTCAACAAAACGTTGCTTGGGAGACATGTCAGTCGACGTATAGGTAAGGCTATGACATCATTGCTGGCCAAAATTCGTGCATTGGCTGTACACATGAAGACGCAAAGGTGGCATCTTCAGATTTGTGTACTCTGGAACCCTGCTTCAAAAAGATGCGGTTTCGACCTCCAAAAACGCCGGTTTCGTATGAATGACAAGGCTTTGTGTGGATGGGCCCATAGTCTGCAGGGTCTCATGCTTTGTCTGCCCATCCTACACTCTAAGGGTGCTTTCACACCTGCCCTGTTTGGTTCGGTTCAGTCGATATCAAGTTTATTTGCCCCCTAAGTGCGGTTTGTTTGGGCAGGTGTGAACACAGCAATCACACTCAGGTGCACACCAAAACAACCGGGCCGAGACCTTCTTGAAGAGGTGGTCTCGGTCAGGTTACAAATGAACTCTGGTGCATAAGCATAACTGACAGTAGTCTGTTGTTTATCTCTTTATTAATGTGACCAAAAGAGGTCCCTGGTGGCAATTAAAACAAAGTCCAATGCTGACACTACATGAACACACCATAGATCCATAAATTAATGCTAAAAAGTGCTTTGTTTGTATAGTATGATCAATAATTCCAATTTTAAAAAAGGATCACAGTAAAGACAAACTGTCTAAAAATAGAGTTTTAGGGCACTTAGGAATAACTGGTTAATATCAACAATTGGCTTATTAATTTTCCGCTACGATACATGCCAAACTTCTAATATAATAGACTATTTATGCAGTATTTTAACAGTTTAGTGACAACGACATTCCAACAACTAAAATTTGCAGTCTGTTTCCCTCCATCCTGTTTAAGTTGGCCATGTTTGAGGATCTGATGCTGGCAGCATTTAAGAGTAGATCAAGACAGCACAGACAGTGTGTGGTGGTGCAAGTGTGCATATGTGTGCCTGAGAGACGGCGTGTGTGCTCTGTGAGAGGTAAAATAATGACAGGCGAGGACGGATGGCTGGTGACGCTGTGACGAGAAGAGCGCCACATATTTTGGGCCTCAGGCTGGGCAGCTGTGAGAAACTTCTTCTCTCTTATCCCCTCTTCCCTTGGTCCCCCCCTCCTCCACTCCTCGCCCCCCCCACCTCCGTGGCACTGTTTAAACAGAGGACAGAGACGCCCTGAGTGGTTTTCCTTTTCCGATCCCATACATGGCTGCTGGCACTTTCCTCTTCTGTATTTCTAGCTCGCAGCGAGGGGAGTGACGGAGTGAGTCATGGTGGTTTTAACAAGTGAATCTTTTGATTAATTTTAATGGCACTTCCTAACAAAATTCTCTTCCACCAGGAGTAAATCTTCCTGTCTATTATTACATGTTATCATGTTTTACTTTTACACCAGTTGAGATTATGTCTGATACTGAAAAAAGATTACAATGGTAGCTGCACCTTTTGCTGTATGACTCATGTCTTCTGGAAAACCATGTTTAGACTTTAAACAGTGCTGATGGAGTCAAAAGGCTACCTCTGATGAATGCTGCATTTTTCAAAGTCTGTGGGTCTTTGAGTGTGTGTGTGTTTGTGTGTGTGTGTAAGTAAGAGAGAGATATGTTGGTTGTTTAAGCAGCACACTTGACTTTGAAAACTACACTCAGCGGTAAATTCATGGACATATGGCAGATTTATGTGTGACTAAATTTGATGAAAACACACAATTTTATGAAAATGAGAGACACACACATGCACGAACACACAGCATCTTTTATACATCACTGGCACCCTCTGCTGCATCCTGGGACGCCAGTTCAGACAAGAGCGAGAGCCAATTAAAGTTCTTTAATCTCAGAAAATGACTGCACTTCTCTGTATGTATGTATGCGCATTGGACGGCTATCAACAGAGAGGAAACCGGCAGCTTGCGTGTCGCCGTCGCACTTTCAGGTCATGCCAGTTGGCTTCTCTGACGTGTGACAGCGGTGAGATCCAGACAGAGCAGGAACAAGAAAGTAAAAGAGCAGAAGGGGAGAACATAGCAGCCGAGGACTACCACTCTTACATCAAACGGATATTGTCACAACAGAGCAACAGAGCCGCCCCTGTTAACTGTGACACCATTCAGCTGCTCGTCACACTGAGCAAGGCGAAGCAGAGACCTACTGTAAGTCAAGCAAGCACAGTGTTTATTAAATAAGAGAGCAGAGAGGAAAGGGGGGTGGAGGGGATACAGCAGCGGTGGCGGCAGCAAAGTGAGCATACTGTAGTGTTGTCAAACCTTCGTAAGTAGCATGGAAAGGCAGCATTTTCTCATCCCTCCATGAAATTGAATGTTGGGGAGGGAAATGAAGTGTGCCTTCAAATAACAGTAAAGGCAATCATCGGAGCTTGCACTTGAGCAATACGATATTGAGAGGTTGCCGCTGGAGTTTGAGTAGCGCTGAAAGAAACAACAAAAGTGATTATTTAGTGGTATTATTTTATGGTCGATGCAGCATATTTCTATAATGTGCAGCTTGAGTGAAGAGGGAGGCTGAGGTCAGCTTTAAAGGTAAAAGCAGATGGAATCATTCTATATCATGAAAAAGGGAGCGCCTCTCAATGCCACTTGAAAGAATGACAACTGTTTTGCAAAGAGAACACTTCCCTTTTGATAATTCAATAATGCACTCCTTAATGTAAACATCAAAGTTGGCAAAAGAAGCGCAGTTAAGTTTCTGTATGATCTCAAAAGCATGTAATCGAATCATTAAGTGCTATAATTGTTGCAGCCTGTGCAAAAGCAGATTTGAGCCCATATGTTGGCATTTTGCAACAGTATCAGATGGATGGGCAGAAGTTCTGTAGTCATACTAAAATTTAAAGAAACAGCTAAATGATCAGCAGCCAGACTCTCGCCCGAAAGAGCTGTTGTCTGTGACAGAAGGAAAACAGGAGGGGAAAAAAGAGTAGGAGTGTCACAGGAGGACAGACCAAAAAGAAAGGCTGTCTCCTAGCGGACGCCGGCGTGTGGTCCTGTCAGTCGTCATCGCGTGCCACTCTCCCTGCTCGACACTGTGAAACTGAGGCAATGTACCCCATGAAATATTCACCAAAGTTGTCTTTGCTTAAAAAGGAGAGGGGGAGCGAGCGAGAGGGAGAAAAATGTGCTGCGATAGATAGATGGAGAGTCCCCCAAATGCTCTTGATGTCAGGTTTGCTTAGGCCTCTTTTAGAGGGGGGGCCACGGGGAGTCCAGCAGGGGGTCCATTAAATGTTCACACAAATGTACCCCTAACAGCGCTCCAGTCTTCACAGCAAAAGCCCCCAATCCCCCAAAATACTCTGCTAATTCTGTGCTCTCTACATATCCAAAGCATGCTTTTGCTAGTTGTGCTGAAACTGCTGCTTCTTGCTTTTCCAAAAGAAGTGTAAAGACAAGTCTTAATTTTTTACTGCTGAAGCTTGAAGTGAATGTATATTGTCTACCCACTATTGTAGAGCTGTTTTTGTGGGTAAATCACAGCCAGTGAATGCACTGCTTTCAACCAGGACGCACTTTGACATTTGAAACTAAACTACTATGGTAATATCTATCTTTCGAATACCAGTCTATGCTAACTTTGAGCACAGGCAAATCTCACAATCTGCAATCTTTTTTTGTGATAGGAAAGTGGGAAAACTTCATAATTCAAAGCCCACAAATGCAAAGAATGAAAAAAACAAGGCAGAAATGATGTGATGTGCAGGGACTGGGTGGGCTGCACACATCCCTTGCATTATTTACTGTAACCAAGGCCAGCGGTGATTTGGCAACCATTTGAGGAGACAAAGAAGGCCAGGTGAACGTCATATAAAATGGAAAAAATGAGTTACTAACTCCCAATTAGGCTGTATGAGAGATCCACTGATTCATTAGCAATGTCTATTTTTGAAACAGAAAGCACTGTCATGGCCATTGCATTCATGACGACCTCTGTTGCCAGGATGAGATGTGGTAAGAAAGTGTGGAATCTCCGCAGCCACTGTGCAAAGGCACACAACAAAATTAGACCTTTGTATCTGTGTGAAAAGCTCCTAATCAGTCACCAATCTCTATGCAGCACATTTTGCAAAACACTCTTTTCCTATTCCGCTTTTTGGTTTAGGCATCTCGAGAAAATCAAATAATGGTGTCACATGTAAGTGAACCAAACATATGGCTGTAACATAATGAATGCAAGAGAGAGATGCTTGATCAGGCTGTGAAGAGCAAGAAACCAAGAGGTATGGAAACTCGAATGCTTACGAGTGGTTCACGACCCCTTGAGAGTTTAAGTGTCATACTGATATTTAAGTGCCACATAGCAGCTGAAACGTCTCCTACAGTCACAAAGGCAAAGCTTAAGATTGCTTAATAAAAATGGTTAACCATTTTCACAGGCTGGTTTGTGGTTGTTTTGCATATTGTGATGAATAAATCAGCTCCATCACACCAGCGAAAGCCGCTGACATAAAAAATTTACAGTAGCCTAAAATCCAAAAAACGTCTTCAAGCAGAGATCATAAAATGTCAGCAGGAGAAAACTTAGACTTAGACACAACAAAAAATGCAAAAGTAAAAACAGTAGTATTGAATCAGTACAGTAAAAAGCGCATGCCTTAAGCAGAATTTATACTTGTGCGGCAGCTGTCTGCTGAGCCTACACACATGGCCTACACTGTTACGCGTCTATAACACTGGTTGGCGGCAGGGTTTCTGTGAAGTGCTGTAAACTTTAGTTGATTCATAACACACCCAAAACACACATTAAACACACATTAAACATGGCTTAATAGCAATAATTTCAAACACAAGTACACAAATCAGCTTCACTATAACTCGCAGCATTCACAGACAAATCATTGGTGTTTTGCTGGACACATTTTCCCCACAAATACAACATGCTAATGTTTTTAGCACAAGCCTATGGCATTTGACATTGTATGTATTAGCCTAGAAGCTAGCGTACTTTTCCTCTAGTCATATGACGCTAGGGACAATAGCAACATAACAAAGGTAAGGTTACAAAATTCAGCTCCACTACAACTCACAAGGTTCACCGACAAAATAACTGTCTTATACTAAACACGTTTTCCAAACAAATATAACATGCTAACGTTACTAGCACAAGCCTACAGCATTTTACATTGTATAAATTAGCTTAGCAACAAGCCAAAATTTCCCCTATTTATATGAAGCCAGGATAAATCACACACTTAAAGACTTAAAATGCTATTTTGTAAGGGCTCGAATGTCTTCACAATTGATTGTTTCTGATCTGTGAAATTAAAGTAAATAAAAGCTTTGTTTTTACTGAGGGAAATGGTTTCAGCTTACAAAAATAGACAGGAGGTCCATGTTGCTGCAAGATGTTGTCACATTTCTAAGGAGGTGCACGTCAGGCTAAGGCGTTGTTTCAACACAAGTATAAATCCCACATTAGGCTGCATTCACACCAAATCAGGCATTGTGGCAAAAATGCCAGTCCTACATTTCAGTGGAATGTGAATAGTGCATCTAGGCTGTGGCAGTGGGCCACAGGGGATGCTGTAAAACAAATAAAAATAAAATAAAAAATAAATAAATAAATAAAAAAGGAAAGGCCTGCAACAAAAAGTTAGAACAGAATCAACTTTTGGAGAAACCCAACACAATGTCATGCTGCGGTGGCCGACTGCATAACCAGGATCAGACCAGAAGATGTAGCTCCCTGGAACAAGTTACACAGTCTCTTTCTATCTTCAAACACTACGGTGAATAAAAGAAATAAAGTATGTATTGACAGCTTGTATGTACTATCCTACAAAGGAAAGTGCTCGCTTTGTCTGTGTATGTGCATGTGTGGCAGTAAAGATGCAACAGTCATGATAATCAAAAGGAATTCTACAAGAGCCAACATAAACAAACTTACTGAAGACAAACACTCAGTCTCTGAGATGAGGAGATTGGCTTTCTATAGTTGATCTCAACCCTCCTCTCCCCCACACAAAGGCCATTTAAGCGACACTCCCACACCGCTGCACAACCCTGCGGCTGATCGTCGCAACAGCTAATTTGGTGTGAATGCAGCCTTAACGTACCCTTTATACTAGACCTGTAAGAACTGAGGACACTGATCAGCAGCCTGTCCTTGTCTATAACATAAGAATAAGCATTCACAAATGATGATATTTACAGGTACAATTACAGTCCCCCTCAAACAACCAAGCTTTTCAGCACCTTTCAGCACCTGCTTGCTCTGTAGCCATGGACATAAATACATAAAATACCAACCAACAAAGGACTAAAACTCTGTATCTTTACAGCCCTCTCTGTTCACTCAAAGACATCAAACACTTGTCATCTCGAGGTTGACAGAAAATGAACATCAGCCTCAGGGGTCATGTTTGGACACCTCTGTCAACTGAGACTTTCAATGCCTACTTGCTTGAAAAGTGACTGGATAATAGTTAAAGGTAAAGACTGGGTTGAATGAAAAGAGAACTCAAGGTGTTTCAGGGGCAAAAAAACGTTTATATTTTGAGCTATTTTACTTCTTTTCTTTACGTTTTTGTGTTTCATTAACAGTGTGGGTTTTATATTACTGTTAGTTTTTGTTATTACTTAAAGGTCTTGTGTGGAGGAAATAGCGGCATCTAGTGGTGAGGCTGCAGATTGCAACCAAATGAAACTTCTCCTATGTTTAGGAGAACTATGGTGGCTGACACAAAAACAAAAATGACCCTATCTAAAGCCAATGATTGGTATGTCCATTCTTCACTTCTGTGGAAGAATATGGCAAACTCCGTGGAAGAAGATCCACTCTGTATGTACATAAAAAAGGCTCATCCTAGGGTAACGAACGAGCAAGTAGATGTGGTTTCAGGTGATTACTAACTGATGAAAATATTCCATTTCTACCAAAATATCCCCCAAAATCTTCCACACTAGTCCTTTCACCAAAAGCAGACTTTTCTGGAGGCTTCTAAAACAGCGATACAAGCTTTTTGGATGATTTACCATTTTATTTTATTTTTAAGACTTTCTTGGCTAAGTCAGAAAAGAAAGCTTTACATTAATCAACCTTGCTAGCAATAAAAGCATCTGTCTGTAACAGAAAAAGTATTAATAAGAATTTAATAATTCCAAAATGGTGAGGATATTTCTTAAAATGTGTCAATTTCGGTGATATACATAATATGGGTATCAAAATTCAGCCCAGCGTTGCTGCTGCTAACAATAATAGTGCAAATAAAATCATTCCATTTCAAGTCCATATGTATTTCAGTTGTGTTTTCATAAAAAGACGGGGGACAGGAGTTTGCCTTATAATTCACATTCTATGATGGAGCAACACTAAGATAAGCCAGGCGGATGGTGAAATCTAATCTGAACCCCAATGTTTTTTGTCTATGGAAATGACTAGCTTCTTATCGGCAGAGTAGGTTATTTGAGCAGATCCTCGCTGTGGCTTAGCGAAGGGACTCAATCACTGCTGCCCAGCGATAGGCCTCACTTTCGTCCTCTCCCTCTCTCATCTTTTTATCTGGAGAAGCGGAAATGAAAGGATGGTATCTCGTGCTCTCCACATCCTCAGTTCAGGAGACGGAGAGAGGCACGGACATTTTCTTTTAGGCCTTAGCTGTCAGATGAAAACGTGGTGTATAAACCTGTGCTCGGAATGAAATATGTCGGCAGTTTAGAGACTCTAAATTAACACAGACTCGAGAAAGGAAGGTATTATGAGGCTATTTGTGTTGTGGCTGTCAAGGTAGAATAGAACCATGAGATATATCTAATCACACTGTGGTAACTAGAAGAACATCATTGCGTCAAATTGCCAGCGGCTGCATTTACAACTCTGGAGTAATCAAGCTTGTGCACATTTCAGTTAAAGGAATACAATTTTTCCTCATTTTGTGGTTATCATCTAGGTTTCCTCTTGTCTCTACATTGTTTCCTGGAGGTTATAGCACACAGTCAGTAAGGACACCAGTGCTTTATTTTCCTATGTGCATCTAGCCATTGTGAGGAAGTTGTTTTGTAACAGCTAGTGAAGAGGTTTTCTGCATGGATCGAAGCAAAATGACACAAAGAGGGAAAGGTTTGAGATGATTTGAATCTACTATAGGTGGATGAAGGAAGGGATCAATGTGAGATGAGGGCTTGGTCACAAAGCATTTTTAAAGTCACAGAATTGCTGCAATCATTGGATCCACTATCAGAGGCAAAGAATATTTGCATGGTAACTTTGGTGAACTTTGGCATGCACATTTTTACCATTTTACTGACTGCAAGCTGTGCATGGAGGTTAACTGGAGGGATCTATTTTATTAGCTGTGTCAAGCTGGAATTATGCCTCTGCAAAGTCAAACATAAATGTCTTCTTGAATGTTTATGAATGACACCTCTGCACACTGGATGTTCCAACATTCACAAGACCTACAAGAAATCATGAAAGAATGTCACCAAGGTTCTAGCTCCACCTTTTATATATGGACAAGTCAATTAATTTTCCTGTGTAGCTGGGAACTAATCCCTGGAATAAAGGAATGACGGAGTCAATAAAAATGTAGTTAGCTTGAAGAAATGAACAAAAATAAAACAGAATTATCACCTTAAAGCTGTATGCCTTGTTACAGTTTATATCCAAGTCTGTCCAGATGTTGCCATGCTGCCATTACATTGGAGAATGTTTCAAATATGGATGCTGCTGCAAAAAGCCACATATTCTGAAACATAGATGCTCCACACAAATCTTCAGCCAGGCAGCGCAAATGATCTATACAATCGGAACAGTTTTAATGTGGACACTCAAGATTAGTGTCACTTATTCAGTATCTGACCAAAAGTCTCCCCTTCTGTTCCTGAGTTATGATATTGAGTAATGGCCAGACGTCATTATGATGTCATAGTGAGCTTTGACCTTTGGAATATATAATGTCAGTTGAGTTACGGCCAAAACCATTATTGTGATGTCCCAGTGACCTTTGACCATCAAATTCTAATCAGTTCACTGAGTCAAAATGGATGTTTGTGCCAAATTTGAAGGAACTACCTCAAGGTGTTCCTGAGATATTGCGTTCATGAACAATAGGGCTGACGCACTAACTGCAGTAACATACTATCAACTATCAGTGTCAACAAGCAAACCGAAGGAGATGGCGAGCAAACACCACAACCAATATGTTCTTTTTTTTTTTTTTCCATGGGATAGCACCATGTTTACTCTCTGCTACAAACGCAAGCAGCATAACGAGGCACTGAGTGTCAATTTGTGCTAAACGTTGCACATTTAACAACTATCAGATCCCCGAGAGTTAAGAAGCAATAATAATAAAAAACAAACTTAATTTATGTAACACCTTTCATACAAGAAATGCAGCACAAAGTGCTTTACAATAAGGGCAGTAAAATCAAGATAAAAAAATCCTTTGTATATAAGGAGGAGGACCTTAAAATCAATTCTAAATGTTACAGGAAGCCGGTGCAGAGCAGCTAAGACTGGCCTGGTGTGCTCTCTCCTCTTGGTTCTGGTTAATAGCCGAGCTGCAGAGTTTTAAATGAGCTGAAGTCTCTCAGTGGGAGGCCAGTAAAAAAAGTGCATTTCAGTAGTCGAGGCAGCTTGAAATAAAAGCATGAATCAATTTCTCGGCATCTTTTTCATGTAGAAATTGTTGTACCACGGTCAACCTTGGGTAAAACGCTGCACCTACTTGTCACTGTCACTTTTTACCCTGCTGTCAAACCATAGTGGAGGAGGGGTGGGACAAATACCACAAAGACCAACTGTCACACAGCTGAACAACAACAACAACTGAGGAGAAATTCATACTTAACCCACATAGATAGGCGGGTCAGTCCTCTCTTCCTTTGTACTTCGGCGTTCCCTTCATCCAAAGCTAGTGTTCTACCTTGTGCCGATGTTTTGTGGATATTCTGTATCACAGCAACCAAACATAACCAAAGTGTCTTAGCTAAAAAAAACGCTGTGGCCCTTGTTGCACCTCTTTGCCCTTTTCTGTTTGGCATTTACAATGAACAAGTCTTTAATTTGGTTAAAAACTGTCTTTGTCTTTTAAACAGCAACAATGTGCCTGACAATAACCTAACAACGAAGCTCATTTACGAAGCACTAAAATCTGGATAAATGTGCAATGTGCATAATGTGCAAAGAACAACAAAAAATGGTGGTAATACAACATATCATGCTGTTGAGCCACCCATAATTACCGCAGGGGGAATTCCTTCAGTGCGACAGCCCTAACAGACGGACGACGAATGTACATACAGATGTACGAACATAAGAACAGACGGCTGGACAACCCGCAAACATAATGCCTCCGGCCACGGCTATCGCCGGTGCTGAGACATAAAAACAAAGAGAAAGAGAGGTGGGTGGTGGAAGAATGAAGAATGATGGCGCTTACCTTGACACTGTCTCCTTTTGTCAGGATGTCCCAGAGTGTGTGTTGAAACTTGGTAAGATCCACCTGATGGCCTCCTCCCAACAAAGCCTGGAGGGTGAGAGTAATTATTTAGCCAAAGTATGATAAACATTGTAACTGAGCAGTTAAGGTCAAATTGCATACAAACACATTCAATGTGCAAACACTGTGTATTAATCAAACATAGAGCCTCTGTATCTTTACAAGCACTTAACATACAAGGCTTTCTCTTCTCTTGTAAATTCTTAATGCAACCTAATACACAACCTGCACCACAAGGGTACACATCTCCTCACAAGCACGTATACTTTCTGACACATATCTTAAGATGCACACAAGCTCGCAATCTCACATCTATCACAGAGTGCCTGCTGGCCCCACAGGTATGGGCTTATAAAAAGTGCATTACATAACTGATAATAAACTGCATATCATCCATCTCCCATTCAGCTCACCTCCCAATAATCCCTGCTGCCATATCTGCTTATCTATTCAAGTCACTCTCTCATTAAATCAGCTTTTACAGTCAAACGGAAGAAGTTTACTGCTTATAGAAGTCAAATACCATTAATCACAGGGTAGGGTGTAGTTATACAGATATACTGCATGTTTTAATTCACTGGGGGACAAACACATCGTTCCTCCTATCTGAATAGACCTCTGCTGAAAAAAAAGGGTGAAAAAATTGACAAGCGAATTAATCTGCTGCCTTTTGCCAGCTGAAATGGAAGTCAGTGAGGCGGTGCATACCAGTGGATGCCCATCAGTCACAGGACCTTGTGCGAGGCCTGAAAAAGCCGAAATGTGATGCTGCTGCGCATTGGGAGGTAAAGGATGGGGACGGAGGGGTGGAAGGTGGTGCAGCTTTCAGTGTTTATTCATCTGAAACAGTGTCCCCTGGAAGCCATTTGGCAGCGATGTATCACAGCAGGCACTGACCTTTAGATACTATGCACAATTAAGCTAAGCTAATAAACACGACTGCGGATCTGGACATTTGGACTGGCAGGCAGGTGCTGTGAATCACCTTGGACGTGAGCGGCGAAAAAAGTTCTTTTGTGCTTAGATGGTCTTTCCGAAGCCAAATCAAAATGTGTTTGTTTGAAATTTGCTGTGTGCACAGAGAGGAAATGAGCTGAATGCGGCTGTAGTTCACTGTTTGTTATGCAGCATTCAGTCTTTATCTTTTGTTACCGGGGACACGCTCTTTGCATCTTGAGCTCAACCTTAAAAACAAAAGCTTGGTAGGACAGAATCTATAGTGGAACTGAGACAATAAGTCTATGAATCCATTAGTCAATCGACAGATAATTAATCTGCAACAATTTTGGTTATCAATTCCCCATTCAAGTCATTTAACAAGGAAAGATGTCAAATATTTTCTGGTTCCAGCTTTTCATTTGTAAGTATTTGCTTTGTATCTCATTGTCAGATCTTTGAGTGTTGGTCATCCAAAACAAATACATTTATAGACGTCACAGGTTTCAGAACTTGTGATTACAATTACTTGAAATAAACGGTTGATCAATCAATTATGAAAATATTATTTAGTATCAGCTGGCCTGTCACGACAAACACCTTTGTTGGGCGATATTGTGTCCTAGAAATAAATGCAATAAACAATATTAATGTCATTTAAGACCATTTTATGCTACTGATATAAGGATAATATAGTAGCATAATAATGCAAGTACACCATTCAAAGAATAATGAACTCTTAAATCTTAGGAATATTCAGATATTGGAAGTGAAATATAAAAAGATTTAACACTTTAAAAAAAGAACTATAATAATAATACCGCACGTCTTCAGATGTCAAAGTAGAAAACATCAAACAGCCATAGTCGAGCACACAGAAACGCTAAGGTTTCACTCCATTTTTAAGTTTATCTGAAAGTGCCGCGTCAAAGTAAAAACAAAGCTATGTCAACACATATTATATATTGGCTATACTGTGAACAGAAAAAGGACTGAGGCCACATCAGAGCTGAAGTTGACCAGAAAGAGATCTGAGTCCCTTTCGTGTTGGTTCACTTTTTGGTCCACCTTAAAAGGACTTAGTTCGGTTTGTTTAAAAAGGACTATATGGGAAAACACCCTTACACTCCAGTAAGCTACTCTGCGTCATCTTTAAAATGTTTAAATCTTTAAAAGGGAGAATCGCTGAACCCAAGTCTTAAAATGGTCAGGAAAACATTGCCGTTTATTTGGACATCCCATTGACTAACATGTTGGCGACATTCTACTGTAAAAAACACACATGTGGACAAAACTGGCGATATAAAGGTCAACAAATTGAGAAGGTCATGTCCATATATCATTCGATAAGTCAATAACGTATTTATTGTGACAGGCCTAGTATCAGCCCTGTACTGTAGTTTGTCAGACTCTGTTCAGTTACTTCAAGCATTAGACTCGTAGCTGCAGATAGCCTCATATTTCTCCAAAGTGTTTTACACACATCAAAATAACCATCTTTGCTTGGTTGGCCAACAATGACTGAAGAACTAAAGTGAACCCTTTTCACTCCCACAGAGTCCAACTGTAATGAGCCTCAACCTTGTCCGTGTTAATTTATTGAAATATAGAAACAAAACAAACTCTGGCTAACAAGGTAACAAAGTGAACAGACCAAAATGCTACAACTGAGGGTGAAGGAAAAAAGAAAGGAAGTGAAAAGCCCTTTCAAAACTGTCAGATCCTCACCCAAACTGCATCTTTAAGAGATGTTATGTAAATGTTGTCTTGTGGGTAAATTGCACATTAAGCATCTATCACTTTTATGTAGCAGCACAGTTAGTCTGTAAACTGTATCTAAACTGCAATTTCTGGGAGATTTGACTCCTGTTATGTGAAAATTCACCAACAGTTCCGACAAATAAGCTCTACAGTTGATTTAGTCAAACTAACACGAGCGCTGATATAACAGTATGCAGAAATATTGCCTTACAGAGAAAGAGAGAGAGAGAAAAGAGGAAAGATCAAATAACATTGCTACATACTGTGTTATGTTATTTGATAGACCCAGCTAGTCCCAGAAGCACAGTTCTACAAATACCACTTATATCCACCTGGCAAGAGAATATTGGGTTTCTAGTTATGAAATGCATCACCTTGCAAATACGTGGAAACAGCACAAACAAAAAGATGAGACATCTATTACCATGAACCCACACAAGTGAAAATATTACCACTCCCACACAGTATTAAAGCGCATACAGTATGTGTGCATACTGAATGTACACATATGTGAACAGAGAGTCACATATGTAATAAAGCTGTCAGACACCTCTGTCAGTTTGCCTCATTTAGGCATTTCTGTCACTCAATTTGGGCTTTTATCCTCAGTCGAGTGCAGCGGCAAATACAGCAGAACAGCATGTTGTTCAGATAGAAAAGTACTCGCTAGTGATCCTTGCTAGGGTATTTCAGGCCCTTTGACAGACGAGGACGGAAACATCGACCAAAATAATAGAAGTCAGAGGCAGATTTCCCAAGGCAGCAAGAACACTGGTCATCTTAGCTGATACCGAATGGTACATACAATCCCCCGAGCCCAAAGGTCCAATTTAAAGCCCAGATGGTTTTCACTGAAACCTTCTCTGGTAATTTCAGCCGGACCTTTCTGGAACAAGTGAGACTCGATTCTCAAGTTTAATTTGGTGATTAGGGATTATTCAGGCAAACCTGGAGTGATTGCTCCGCACTGCTCCGTGGAATTAAGGTATTCCTCTACCCCAGGAGGGAAACTAAATGACGTATAACCTTAAAGGAACACTTCTACAGTGAAATGACCATTTGTATTTTAATTACTCACCCTGTGTTATGTTAGATTTGTGAAGAAAACTTTGGTGAACGAGGAATCCAAAAATGGAGAAAATTCTTAATGAATTGAAGTTACAGGGCTCCATGTTTACCAACAGCACAACTATATCAAAACTTATACAGTATCATCAAAGTCCCATTTGTCCAGTCATATAGACCCTTTTACTGTTGGCAAACAGTATGATGTTTTTTGGTGGGCGGGGCTTAGCTGGAGGCAAACCAATTTTTCACAGACATTAGCTAGCACTAGCTAGCAAGTTCTGTTGGCTGGTTTTCAACAATGGAGGAAGATGATGCGAGTCTCTCTGAAGAGGGTGCGTTCGGAAATACTCATTACGAGGGCCAGAGCGTACTCTGGCATAAACTGGACCGTTCGAAAATTCAGAGCACTGTGTGATTAACTTAACCATTGGTTAATTGTGTAGAAATATGATTTTTATGATTTCTTCTCATATGACTTCTTCGACCAACAGGGTTATGATTTTAGCATATATCATCAGACTGAATTTATGAACGCACCATGTCAGGTCATTCACTCTCTGGGGCTGCAAGTATTACTTGAAGAAGTAAACACTGACCAACGGAACCAGACTGGCCGACCCGTATGCTCTCACTCAGTGGATGGATGATTTGACAGGAAGCTTTGTGGTTGATTACCATGCCAGTCTTACAAAGGAGGACGACACTTTAACGGTTTCCTCCAAATGAGCATTGCTAGAGGCTAACGTTAGCTAATGTGCTAAAAATTTTGCATTACAGAAATCCAACATTCCTTTTAATACACCCCCAATTTCTGATCAGGTGTTCATGATAACCCTTAATACACATAACATTATTCATCCCTACAACAGTACATACTCTGTCCTCAACCTGATACGAAGTGTGCGCTGCACATGCAAGCATTTTTGATGATCGCCTTCATCCAGACCTTTCCTTTTATCCCATTTAACCATAATTGTCTTCGTTTATGTTGACAGGCAGTGGTGTCTGTTATGCGATAAAATGACCATTTTGAGCCATGACTTCTATTCTAGCACTCAATAACACAACAGGACGACATTTTAAGACTCCTACATGGCCCACGGCCTTGTGGTGGCAAGTAGTATTTTGCCTCCAGCTAGTAAAACAATGTCATCGTGATGTCGGCCTGAAAAGGGTCTATACTCAGGTCTTCTCAAAGAGACAGCCGTTTCTGAATAGGAACTAAACTAAAACTTATTTGTGCTCTCCTCAAAACCAGACTCCACTGACAAAAACAGTAATTTTACCTTGCTGAGCACTGATGCTGCTGGTCTACCATTGCCACAATTACTCAGTTTGTTTGTGTTATTTGTGTGGTTTTGGCATTTTAAAGGGTTAGATCAGATTCAACAAAGCCTCAGAATAACACACACAAACTACGGGTTTAGCCAGCGGTAGACCAGCAGCACCCATGCTCAGTGAGGTAAAATTACTATTTTGTCAATGGGGTCTGGCTTTGAAGAGAGCTTAGACAAATTTCACTTTCACAACAAGTTCCCTGTTGGAAAGGGCTGTCTGTTCGGGAAGTACTGAACATACCACAGGATAAATGAGACTTGGATTATACTGCATGAGTTGTGGGGAGGTTGTAAAGAGATGTTTTGATTTTGCTGTTGTTAAACACGTATCCCTATGACTTCAATACATAGAGAATTTTCTCATTTTCTCTTAGCTTCGATCATCATTCCATTAATCATGTAAATAATAAGGCATAATGCCCCATATTTGCAGCAAATGTTACTAGCTGTCAAGTAAACACGTCAGGGATATGATATTATGATAACTGAGAGGAGAGATGGCAGCCCATTTGCTGACAACTTATTAAAATGTAACTGGTACATTTGAGCTTTTTACAAACTAAATGCACAATTACAGTAATTGTGACTTAAGCATCACTTGATATAGCCCTGAAGCTGATAAGCCACATAATAATCTTGCAATGTATCAGCCTGATTAGGCCACCTGAGGCAAAGTAATTAGGTAAAGCAAAGTCAAACTTAATACTCTAAAGCTTTTTGGCTAACTTCACTTAGATCTGCAGGGGCATAATCTTAAAGAGGAAACACTGTTGCAGTTGAGCTTTCGGCTTATCCGTCATTTCTTTGCTTAGTCAAACTGCTGCTTGTACATGTCTTAGTGTTCAGTGTGTCAGTGAAAGTGGCAATAAAATTCTGTGGTTTTAGACTCAGAATCAGATGGAACTTCAAAGAGATTTGGCTCGGACCAAATTAATCAGGGCGTGATAGATGGAGCCCTGAAGTCTACACTGTGCCATGAAAAATAAATCTTTCAACTTTAAGGCTCCGGAGGAGTATATTTCATAAATGACAGTGGTCCCTGTGGCATTTATTTACCTGTAATAACTTGTCATCATCAGATCTAACTTCAATTAAATAGCCCACCTATTGCGTCTTTCCAGCAAAGCTCGATTTCAGCCTTTAATGATGTAAAAGTCAGGTGTTGCTGTTAGATTCTTTAACCATGCTAATGAACAGTGCCTCTTTTCTTTAGATAAAAGCAAGAAGACAGGCAGATGGATCGATATATAGCATCGCATCAGTCTATATTTTGCTCAGTATCCGGGCCCAGGGAACATTTCATAAAGGCCATAGGGTCGGCTTATCACGGAGCTAAATGCCAATGTAATTATTAGTGTCTGGAGATAGTGGAAAGGGAAGCACATCCTGCGGCAGTACACATATTTAATTAATAAATGTCACTCTGTAGAGGGAGTGAGGGGAGTGCGTGAGAAAAGAGAAGGAAGCAGGGAGGGAGGGAGTAAGAGTGACAACAATACTGATCCTGACTTAAGTGCACAGGCACACAACCACACCCGGCACAAATGCATTAACAAACACAGGAGACTGAGATAATACGAGCAGGAGAACGTGAGTATAATAAGGTTCTTAGTTTAACCCTTGTTATAAAACAGCTAGTCTCCTATCAATTATGTTCATAACCCTAACCCCTGTCTCAAGGATAGTGACATACATACAATGCAAACACTAGTGTCCGTTCAGGTATTTATGTAGTATAGCCAAAAAGGCAAAATCTTTGAAACCCTACCTTATGAAAGGGTTTTATTTATAATCCTTTATGTTTAAGGTCATGGACAACCGATAGCAAATTGAAATAAAGCACTGATGGCTAAAGGTCAGTGTTGCTGATCTAGGGAATGAGGCTTTTCTTGTCCTAGCTCAACTATCAAAAACCATTACAAGCCAACGTGATCTTAACCTACACATTTTGAAGTTTGGGGCAAAAGCCGGCAGCCTTTTGCATTATATCTGGATGCAGGGGGTCAGCGGCTAGGTTTAGGAAACAAAACTGCTTGGTTTCTGGTTAGGAAAAGATCATGCTTGCTGTTAGTCACGTCAGTTGACTCACGCGTCGAACTAGTGACATGACAAAGTAAGTCAATGTTGACACACGGACAGAAACAGTGGCCTCCTGGGTCGAAGTCCTTCGCGTGTTGGACCTATCCACCTCCCCTTCCACCCACCCTAAGCAGAGCTCTTAATACTACATCCACTGCTCTGAATGTGTAGTTCTAGAGTTGGTTGAATGCTGGGTGCATCTCATAATGACTTTAAAAGGGTGTATTTGCCGTCTGTATCTGACTCGAGGGCCACTGCCCAAGTCGCATATTTTGAAGCCCTTGGAGAGAAAACAGGTTGTAGAAACAATTAAAACACCGAGTATTTCTCTGTATTTCCTAGGGTTAAGCTGAGTACTTGGACGAAACGAGTATCTGGTATACAGATGATGTTCATTTTACAAATAGAAGTTAAATGTGTCAATATCTGTACTTGTGATAAGGACAATCCTTCTTTGGGTACCTATCTTCAGTCTCACTTTTGTGATCAAAAATGATCTGAAACTCAGTTCTGAGGCTGTTCTGTAAATAGTTAAAAAAAACAAAACAATATAAGGTTTAAAATAAAAACTTACCCGCACTGCAATGACACAGAGCTGGTTGAAAATCAGCAAAGTTTCCCACTCACTATTTAACCATGTTGAATGTTCAGTAAAGCACAGAATACACACATACATGGTGAGGGCTGCGTGTGCTCTGGTGTACAGACTTGCCAAGCACATGTGTGCACTTTGACCAACAACACAATAATAAGCAACACAGTTTAGTGACAAATCAACTACAGACCCAAGTGACTTAATGAAATTCAAATCATCCGCCAGCCTGTTACACTGAAAACACCTGACCAGATGTGTTCATTACCAACAGCAGTACCACACTGGTTTGTACTGAACATGTGCACCACTGATGCTCTTGTTTTAAACAGATTGTGTTTTACCTGTGTAGTAGACCTGTGAGTGATAAACTCTGCATAATGCGTGGATTCAGAGCAGCCAAAAACTTTGGCGCACACTTGCACGCAGCTGTTGTGTTTGCTGTTGCTTGTTGGCATGAACACCAACATGAAGCTGGAGGAGTTCAGGGACCATCCAGTGTGTTATTGTTTCGGGTTAACACTGAATATTGAGGGAACAAAATTAGCTTTCTTTAATTTTTTGAAGGTATTCGCTGAAGGAAGGGGCAAAGTTCCATTTTTCATATCTGTAAATAGCAACTAAAACATTATTCATCTCTTTCATAGTCATGTTAATGACACTCACAGCACTTTTTCACTTATCTTAACCAAAGTGTTTTGGTACCTAAACCTACACCCAAGCATTTCCTACTGGGGATAAAAGGTGGAAAGTAACACATGTTGAGCAGTAGTAGAACTTCCCACCAAAGTGTAATTGGAAATACAAATTCATTTTTTATCAACACTATTTCTAGGTGACAGGGTGAAATGGTTTCACTGGAGCATGATTCTTAGGAGAAAAAGGAGGAACGTTTCCAACTATGGAATTCCGCTCTTCCCTGGGTGTCAACACAGACACGTCATTGACAGCTTCATTAATTAGCTCGTTAGACGTGAAATAATGGCAAAAGAATAGCGCTGAACTATGCACGGAATATTACACGTGTAGTTTGTTATTTGGCTGGAGTTTTCCTCATAAAAAAGCAATTAACTCAGAGTGACTGTGGCAAACCATATTTATATGCATAGCACATTTCAGCCAAGCATCAAAACCAAACAAGAGCTGATACAGGACTGTATTTAATTTTCTGACTACAGCAAGGATCTCCCCTAAATGTACATCATACACTATGGAAATATTTAGCTGACCATTTAATAATCTATCTGGTCAATCTGAAAGGAGAAACAAAGCCTTTTGAGTTTAAATGAAAACAATGAACTCTATGCTCTGCTAATACCTATCCCTTTACAGTGTTGTATTATATGTAAGCTTAGTGCAGTTTGTTTCTGCTTCACCTTCCTGCTTGTAGGGGCCCCTCAGTCACATCTATGTTTACATGCACACTAATAATCTACTATTATTCTGACTATGACAATATTCTGAATTAAATACGGTTCAAGTAAACAGCATTAGGCCTTTTTCCAAATGTAGCATTTTCTGATTAAGACTTGGGATTTGCCAATATTACTATTCCATTCTCTGGACTTATACACATCGCATTCAAAATATGCGTCTCAATTTGTGCCCTCTGTTTACGGGTAGCTTTGTGCGTTGTCATGGAAGTATTGTACACATCAAGCCAACTGTTGGCAAGGTTGTGGTCGAGATGCATACCCAAAAGAAACACCCACATTTTTGGTCGTAAGAAGAAACACACCTGCTTTTAAATATTCTGAAAGATATTGACATATTTTTGGATATGCGCAAACATGGCGATGCTAAACTTTTCAAGAAAGTGGTTAAAGGACTAAAAGAGGGAGGCTGTGTTCAAAAAGTCCCATTTTTGATGCAAAGAAGCAAAATGGCACAAGCGGCTCTAGTCATTCCACTTTTCCATATTTTGACATGATAGACGACACGTCAGAGAACGTTAATTGAAGTCTGTACAGCTGCATGTAATTGGTAATATTAGTGGAATATTCATATTTATTAGCCGTATTTTGTACATGCTAACGTAGTCCATGTGGCAAAGCTACAAGTTCAAACTGTAGCCCATCTCATCACTGAAGTAAGAATTCTGCTGATTAACAAACTCTTTTGTGTAAGAGGCCAACGCAGATCAACTAAAGGCTAACCAGAGTGCTAAAAAAAAAATCTGCGTACAAAAATATCTTCTCATAGCATTTTGGCCTTTCATTTAGCAAACAATTCATGTATCTGAACACCAGTGACATCAAACTGCGGGACCAGAGTTTACTGAAATAAATGCAGAGACAAGAGAGGTGCACACTCATGCCACTGCTGTTCAGTAACAGAAGTCTGAGTCCCGTCTTACTTTGGCGAAGGTCAAAGGGGTCAGGTGTCCTGTCTCTTTGCTTTTCCTGCTGTCAAGGAGTATGCACACAACAGGCAGCCTGTCACACAGGACGCAAGTTTCCATGATGCCCCCATGCTTCTCTCTCGCTCCTTGCCCCCCTCAATCACAACCCCCTATCTTGGAGTGCTACTTGAGTCATGACTACACCTGGGACCCTCTCGCCTCGGTGCCATTTCTGTCATTGGATCAGCTGCTGACTCCAGCCCTATATCCCCTGTCTTTTGTTCTCTGCCCACGTATTAACTCTAAACTGCCTGGAGAACAGAAAAGCAGTTGAGGCAGCTATGAAAAAAGAAAATAGATCAAGGTCCTGGAAAGCTGCAAAAAAAAAAGATGTGTCTAAATGTTTCTTATGCAACAATTTCTATCCCTCTTACACATGTCTTCTGAAGGCGACACTCCTCAGCACACAGAAGTGGGTATCCTTATTTGGAAACAATAGCAGGCGTGCTTCTGAGGCAACTGTTAAGCTATTGCAAAGCAGATGCTTTTTTCTCTCGCCAATCAATTTAACACCTACACCTCCCCTCTCCTCCTTCATGCTGGCTTTGGCTCATCAGTTTTAAATGGCACAAGGCTTTCTTGCATTGTTCTTTTGACTTACTCAGAGGACAAGAAATGTCTCTGCTGAAGTAACAGCCCTATCCAGCCTTAATCACCAATAGGTTGGGTCAGCACAGACAAAAAGAATAAAGCACGGCAAGAAAACAGTACAAAAAAAACACATTGTTGCAGTATGTGAAGACTCACTGGATTCTTATACTTCTGTAGAGGCAATTATATTTCAGAGAGTCTGTAAAAACAGGATGAAGATTTGGAAACAATTTTTTTCCCCCCTCTGAATCTTGCGCTAGACAGAATTGCAAGGGAAAAAGCCATCTGTGTCTGACTCTTATCCCTGGCTTCTCCAGAGCCTGGATGAGCCTGAGCCAGCAAATGTCAGTCGGATAAAGACCAAGCCTGACAGACAGACACAGGAGTTTTGTCATTCCGTGTGTCATCCCTTTGCTAGCAAGCCCAATCTTTGCCGGTCTCAAAAGCCCAGAGATGATGGGGGAAGGAAACATTCTCAGGGTGAACGTCAGGTTGTGTAACTCCTCCAAGTGCCACAATAGCTGCAACGTTGAGGACGTGCACTATTCTGGTGCCCCTGCGGCCTTTGAGAGTTTTCATTATTGTCTTATGTGCCGCGCAGCGGGGTCACCATGGAAACACAAAACACATCAACCGTTTCACCACAAAGGATATGAGGTTCCTCAACAAGATGTTCTTTCAGGAGCCAGTGGTCTGTCTGGGGTCAGTGGATATGAGATGTGACTTGATATTTAGAAATAAAAGACAGAACTCTGCTATTCATCTGCACATAAATGCAGCTCAGCAGGATGTGTGATGTTTTAGACAGAAAAACCTAGCAACTATCTTTATTATTATATTATTATTATCTATATTATTGTTTACTGACTATTAGTAGAATCTTACTGTGATTATTAATCATATCATATAAAAGTTTTTAAAAAGTCAGACTGATTACAAGCGAAATAGACTTAGAAATTTAGTAAATTAGTAGCTCAGGTACTAGTTGTACTTTTTTAAAGAGCTGTGCATGCATTTGCAGTATCACCATATACATCATTATCTGAAAACTATTCTTATTGAAGGAAATTCCAGTGCTTCTCAACCTGGTTCTCATTTTGATTATTGTGGCGACAGCAAGCGGCAACCTCCAGGGCTGAAAAATGAAGCTAATGCTGAAGTGCCATAAACTGCAGTTCTTTAAATGGCCACTTGAGGCTGGCTCCAGAAGCCAGTCAATCCTCACAGACACCCATTTTAAACTGCCCAACTTTACAGCAGAAATAAACATGTTTATAGACTGGTTCAAAAAACAGTTTTGGGCTCTATGGCTAATTTCAACATTCATGACAACTGTACTGGGGTGAATATTTATTTAACTCAACCATTTACATCTTATTAAGGCTTAAAGTTATGGGTGATGTCACGGTGACTACATCTGTTATTTTTATACAGACTATGAGCCATTGTAACTATGTGTCATTGATCCCTATGCAGTTAGCAACAGTAGCTAATCCAGGAACCTGCTATCTGTGTTTACATTTGTTTGGACTCTGGAATAAGCATTTTAAATGATTCATGGAAAATTTTAGTTAATTTGGCTCGTGCTGCATGTCCTGATGAATGTTGCTTCTAATCTGTACAACAAAGATAATGAGTGCTAGTTAGTTAGCTGGGTAGTAAGTTAGTATGACCCATAGCCCAAATAGCCACAATTTTGAGAATAAGACATTGGTTAAAAATATCAACTTTTCTTTTGATCATGAAATAACCTCCCTTTTTGATACTATTCATGGTTGACACTAATCAGCAATACCCATTAAATGTATTATTTATTTATTGTTAATGTTGGAGTTGGGCATTCCTGCATTGGATTGAAATAGCCTTCACATGCGTGGGATTCACAGGAAACAATGCAGCATATAATCCATTACTACACTATTTAATTTGATATAAGCCCTCTGTTTACTGTTCACTCTCCTACAGCCGTATCAGAGCTGTATGAAGTTACTGCTAATGTACATCCAACATTTTCTATTGTTGCTGTTCTGCATGAACAGCGCTCAATTTCCGAACCATGGGGTGGCTTTTGTTGTGAAGCAATCACACTAAAAAAAACAATTACTGTTATCTGTGACGGCTGAGTCATACATGTATTAAGAGACCTCAATACAGCATTGGTGGTGGGGCTCCATTTATTCCTATGAATGTTGCTTAGTGGCGCAAGTAGCCAAAATCGCTCTTAGTCCACGGTATGAAATTAAGCAGATGATCAGTGCTGCTTCTACATCGTTGGGCCTATAGAGCAGGCGCACTAGAGACTTACAGCTGCTGAGTGCGATGGAGCACCGCCAAGTGTGCCCATGCAGCCAAGTCGCTGATTTCTAGTTTAGCACACTGCTAACTTACATGGGGATAAAATGAGTTAATCTTGCAGCTCTTTTAGACTTCCCAAATGTTATCGGACCAAATGGATTAAATTTTAATAGTGGAATGAGTCGTTTCGTAGGGGTTGTGACGTTAAAAAAAAAGTATCCAAGCATTTCAAGACGTCTCTTTCCGAATTGGTTTCAAAGCCTGCCGCACTTCCTGGGGGCCTGAGCTGAACAAGCATGTCTCATTATTACATTATTTGGCAAATAAAAAGTAGCCGACATCAGCAACCTGTGCTGATGGTGTCAAAGCACGTAATCTTACGTGTATTGCCTTAGTAACAAGCAATATGACAACATGCTAACATCATGCTATGCGTGTTTATAAATGGACTTTAAGAGCCAGTAGTGTCCAACAGGCAGTGCACAATATACTGCTGACCTGTGGCCACAGCAACATGGAGATCAAATTTCGGTGGAGTTAGGAGGGGGCAAGATGCACACAGCACACGTATTTGTTGTTTACTAGAAAGTTAATGTGTTTTTTGGGATGACAAGATGAGACATGGCGAGGTAAGTCTATATGAAAACTAAAACATTTTGGATTTAAAGGTGCCACCAAATGGATTGAAGTCGCTACACTGTGATTCATGAGCTCTCTCAGTGTCATTAAGTTTCACTTGAAAGCTGCTGCTGAGTCACGTGTGACACCTAGTGGTAAAATTCGGTATACCAGTTCAGTGTTTGGTTTAAATCAAATAGGTTTTAACATTTTTACACCGGCCAAACCCTAGCACTGACCATGACTGTTTATCAAAAATACACCTACAAAACAAAACAAGTGATTTTTGGTCAAAGGCTTCACACCGCCAACACCTCAGCAAGGTAACCAGCTCGTGTTACTGGTACAGAGCTCTGCTATAAGTGGAGAACTGGTCATGCTGTGTAGAGCATGAAATCAAATTGAAGTTTCTGTTATTTTGACCGACTTCTTTATTCAAATTTGTTGGGTTGACTTGTACAGTTGTTCCTTTGTTCCTAATAAAGCAGCTGCTCGGTATTTGCTGCAGTATTAAAGCCCACTTGTTGTTGCCACAAGGAACCACAGGTGTCGCCAGATTACTACTATAACAACTACCAACTAACTATATTATACAGCTATATCAGCCACCCCAACTTTACTGTAAAAAGGAATGCACATACATAAAATAAGCCGATTATCCACTTTCTGTCATTAGCATAACTTATAAATAATCCCTCTAAAACGTTCCAGAAATGTTAGGGGGATATTTAGAGCCTGCTCCCACTGCTAAAACATCCTCTCTGTTCTTGTGATACAGTGCAAGATCACTGATCAATGCATTCACCTGGGAAGCAGTAGCATAGATTGTCCCAGAGGAAACTGAAGTCTATTCTCTCTGGACGTTGCTCATTGCACAGTGTGTACCCTGTTCTTGGGAGCTGCAGTTACACGGGTGCAACATCAATAGTATTTGTCAAGTGGTTAAAGCTGATAAGAATACAAACGATTGCCTTGAGCTTGCTTTAAGGCTGGTTTGTCAGTACAGCTTGTAAGACAGAATTTTCAGCGATGGAGTCAAAGCGGTACAAACACAGCTGTGCGATTCAACTTTCTTAAGTCTGACAGTGTTGTATTTTTTATACATCTCACTTTTTTTTCCATTATTTTTCATACTTTGAGGGGAGGCTTATAAAAACAATGAAATTTTGTCAAGACACAAACTGTAAATAGAAAGTAAGTAAAGAAAGAAGTGGCAGATAAACAGATAGACTGACAGATACAGATAGAAAAGACGCCTCTTGATATAAGACCTCTTTCAGGACTTGTTGGAGCAGCATAAAACGATGCCTCTTCACTTTGCTCCTTCCCTCTCTCTTGCCTTTGACCTCCCACTGGTTCCATTACCTGTGCCACCCGCGCGACCTCGAGCGCATCCAATCACGGCGGTTACATAACAAAAGACGAGTGCGGAGGAGATTAGAGGTGCGGAGGAAAAGGGCAAGGCAAAAGATTGAGGAGTGTCAGGTGTGCAGCCTGAAACAAATAAAAAAAAAAAGCCTTTCACAGTTACCACCCAAATCACTCGTTGCACCCCTCCTCCGCCTCCCCTCACTGTCCTCCTATCTCAAAAGAACATGACACGTTACAGCATTTTTTAGCAGGTCAGTTTTCTCTACCTCAGCTCTACAAACCGCATATCACTCCACCTCTGGTTTCAGCCTGTCATTTCACATTATATAGCTTGAAAGCACTCCAGCTGGGGAGCAAAAACATGACGCGTGTGATGGGAGGTGATGAATGGTACTGAGGGGGGAAAGGCACAGACAACCCCCTTTTTTCCCCCTCAGCCCAGCCGGCCTCATATACCCCCAGCAGGCTTTTAACACAAGACTATAATCTTGTTGGAATACAGAAACGGATATGCAAAACCCGTATATGGCTGCCAGTGTTTACGACCATGATTCTGCTTGCCTGCGCATACCTAATTCTACCATCTACGTTACTGAGATCATACAGTGTAAGCTGTGCATGGTTTACCTTTACTACTGTGTAATCCACAAGCAAACCCAGCATGGTATGGCAAGCTTGTGCATACACTGTAAAGTAACGTCATGGCCTACATCCATACAGCCACTTCAGTGAGACTGGAATCCTAAGTACAGCTTAGGTCTGCAGATATCAAACTTCTAGGTTACTCTCAGTGACGTAACAGCGTACATTGCTCCAAATAAAGGCATTTCAGAAAGTTAAATACTGACAGTAAAAAAAAAACTGCTCTTGCAGTCCCATCCAGACCCAAAACTCTCCCCGCAACACACACATTAAATCCTAGAATCACTGCAAGCTTACAAAACCTCCCCACAAATGCATGAAAAAGGAAATTCTTGGAGGCAGATGAGAATTGTTCATTTTGAAACAGGAGGGATCTCTCTCTTTTTTCGAGAGAGCGAGGCAGGAAAACAGCACCAGAGGCCCAGCCCATGACAAAACAAAGAGATTAAATGACCTGTGAATGTGACTTTCCATTTTTCCATTAGCTCACACTGAGCTTAGAGGCCTGCTGCCCCCTTCTGGAGGCTGGGGAGACATCATAGAGCAGGATGTGCTGTAGTGCCTGCCTTTCTATCTGTGTGATTTGAATTATAATCCTTTGGGTTGATTAAATGTGCAACAATTACAGTTGGGGTTACATCTGGAGTCTGGATGTAATGGGCAGTTTGTGAGAAGCATTGTATGAGAAGTCAAAAGCCATTTCACTGTATACTGCACAACATTTTAAAAGCCTCCACGCTGATTCGATACGCATCACTAAATCTCTCTTCACTAATATCTCGCACATTCAGTCAAGATCTTAATTCTTGCCTCTGAGATAAAAAAAACAGCTCAGATCTGCTGTCTTGATGTACAATACAAAAACAGAATGCTAATATGCCGGGCCCCCCTCTGAAGTGAGATTTCAGTGTTGGCTAAAGCCAAATGTCAACCAGCCCAAACAGATGGTGTGAAGAGCCGGGCCGAGCGGCTGACCTTGGTTGGTAGTGACTCGGGGTGGGAGGGCAACACAAGGTGCCGGGTGTTTGTTTTCTGTGTAGCTGTGTATGTTGTGAACATCAAGAGAGCTCAGTGTTGTTGCCAAGATAGAAAGGTGAAGTCACATCAGGCCGGCTTCCTTTGCAGGTGTGCTTTCTGGCTCTGTGGGATGCTGTCAATCTGTCACTGTGACAGAAAAATGTCAGAGTTGGATAAATGGTATAAGGAAGGTTTTTGCTGTTGATATCTGTAATCATGTTACGGGAAGTATTTTGACATAACTTTTCTTCTAGATTGTTTTTACCAGCAATTCATTCGTCTCTTTTTTTTTTATTTATTTCTATGAATATATAAAATGAGCTATAAAATGGCCATCACAATTTCCAGAGCCCAAGATGACATCTTCATATTATGAATTTTTATGAAGTCAATAGTCCAGACCTCGAATGTATTCAATTTATAACTATAAGCCTCTTTTATATGACCTGTTCAAGGCAGGAATGTCGCGCTGTTATTCTGGTAGAGGAGTTAGTAACAGCCACATCAACTCTGTGTGAAAAGTGTGAGCCAGCAGGATTGGACCTGAATGAAGTTCTGACATTGGGTTATGTGTGACCGACAAGTGTTTTAAACTTCAATAAAATACCTTGAAAAACATCAATATTTGATACAATTTTTGATACCAATGAGAAAAAATAACACTGAGGGTGGAAAATACATTTTTTTTAATAAAACATAAATGTAACACGACTATAATAGGGTGACGACTTTTCTTTTCTTGGCTAGAAGCAGAGAGGAGCAAAATTTCTGTAGTTAACATTAGTAATAATTGAACTTTAATTAATTAAAAATGAATGAAAACAATATTCTTCTTGAGGTGGTGCATGTGTTCAAAAGACCCTGAGATTGTAAAACACTCCAAAGGCAATAAAAGGCAAGCAAAAAACAAAAACCTGTGCAATCTTATATTCTTTTTTTCCCAATTTCCATACATGTAAAAATAATGGACATAGCTACCGTGATTTAACCAACTGGTATGTGGACTCCCGGCATTTTGGATGTCACCATCTTGTTTTTTTGGAGCCAGAAGTGGCCATATTCGGAGGAGCAAGGGGTGGATCTGAATTAGATGCCGAGGACTCTATCCGCAGACAGCCTGCCACTTGAGCAGCCGCGCCCTTCATTATGGGTAACTTTAAGTCTTAATAAAATGTAAACAGGTGAGTTATTATTGAGAATTGCCATTTTTGGCACTTCCATGTTGACTTCATTTTTCAGTCCTGAAGACTGCTGCTTGTTTTTTTTTTCACTTTTGTACCTTCTGTATTTCCAAATAACAAATGAGTGAAAAAAAAACAAAACAAATGTAGGTAAACACTATTACTATTATTATGGGCAGCTGGTATCAATAGTATTCATTTTGTTGAAAATGCATATGAAAACTCTTTAAAATACTCTGTATTTATATGTATTGATAAATTGATACTTTTGACAAAATTACAACCCACCACTGGGAGATTTAAAGAGCAGCTAGTAGCAGTTGGTGGCTAACTTAAAGAACAAGAAAAGCAACAAAAAATGTCTGCAAACTGGGGAGACAGTGAGGTCCAGGAGCTTCTTACCCTCCGAGATGAAGACAAGATCAATCGCAATTTAACAGGGAGAGTAGATTGTTGTGTAATATTATGGTTTACAAACCATTGCTCAGCGCATATGTTTTATGTCACACTAGTCGCCAACGTTGTTGTGTTACATGTCACATTCATCACACCTCTTGCTGCAGGAATGCCATCATGTCCCGTAAGCATGCTGCAATCTTTGAACCCTCTCACCATTGTCTCACCCTAGACGTGTGGAAGTCACCCTCAAAACCAGAGCGATGTCATCGTAGCACACAGGCTTTCCCAAGCGCCTATTTGTCAGGGCACAACAGCTGCGCCCTGAGATAAACAAAGTTTAACATTTGGAAAGCAGCAGGGCGTACTTAATGTCATGTGACAAGGAAAAACCAATCACAGCTGGCAGATATCTTTCCTTTCTTCTGTAAATATCAGTCTGTGGTAAATACAGAGTAGAAGTTGATTTTAGTTTGTGCAACACAGATCTTAACATCTGTCTCACAGACTAAATTTTATGCCTAATACACACTTAAGAAACAATGACTGGAGGAAGATCAGCTCTGATATCAGGATTTCTGGTAAGTAGACCACAATACCATGCCGGTTATGGTCACTACAAAGTCAGGCTTTTGTAGCACCCAGCGCCTAAGCTTGTGTTTTCCAAGCTGTAGAAGATGCAGCATATGTCCAAGCTTTAAAATCAAACACTGGGACAGGAGCATGCTGGCGTAGTTTGGTTCAAATGCCAGCAACGCCAGCATAATGAAGGGTATTAGTTATAAAAGCTATGGATCAGGGAAGTCAAACGTATTTTGCACTTTTGCTTGTTGTTTGAGTTGTTGACCTGATTATCAAAATTATTATTGTAAATTTTTGACCAGGACAACTTATTGTTTCAGTAACAATTACAGTACTTTGTTTGTTGTTAACCCTAACCCTAACCCTATAGAATGTTTGTTTAAAGTACTCAATAGTATTGAGTTTTAAAAGTAATTCTTTCTCCTTAAAATGCTCAAAAAAACAAAAATGAAAATTTGTACAATGTATATGTACAAATTCAGGACAACTGGGCCAACTCCATGAGCTGGTAATGATCTTGTGATGCAGGCAAAAGCTCCAAATCAGCTACTAAATAAACATTAAAGCAACACTGTAACCCTAACTCTACCACTAGTTTATAAGATTACAGTATGTGGACCTCTAACCAGTCTGAATGAGAGTAACATACAACTTTAAAGCAGTTTCCATTTCTATCAAGCACTAAAAAAGGAGTATTTAGTACACCGGAGCTATACCATACAGGATTTCTTAAAGCTGGTTATAGATGCCAAAGAGTTCATTATAATGAGATCTTTAAGGTTCTGTTTTTCCTTTGTCCATGGACCACTACCTCCCAACTACACTCTCTTTATTTCTGCCTTGTTACCAACTAATGGCAGCTCGTCTACTGTATATAGGAACCCCTGGGGTATAGCCAGTATTATTAAACTGTGAAACAAGCAAGATTTCCATACCCACTAGCAAGCTGTTACGGGGAATTCCCAACCGTTCATGCACCTACAGCACTGTTTTTCATCTTCTCACTTTATTTTTCTTTTAAAATGTGAAATTCCTCCAATCTCTGCTTACCTCCCATCACCACCAAAAGGTGCTTGAACACCAAAGATTGATTTATTGTGTCCTCTTCTTCAAAAGACAAAGAAAAACATATTCTATACTCGGTCTCTGTGCGTTTCTGGTAGACTGCGTAAGGGGCTTTGAAGGGAGGCGGGTGGGTAGTAGATGGATAAGTGAATTTCACCTCTGCACAAATGCCTATTTCTTGAGAGAAGGCAATTTCCTCCAGCTCTGTTCACCAGCACATCGCTACAGTCCAAGCTTGGTCACACATCAGTGCTTCTGAGAATGTATTGTCCTATGGTTAATGCCCACAGAGAGGACAGTCCTCTCTTTGCAAGATTTGCTAAGACATTTACTGGAAATGTTCCGTATTTAAATTACATCCGATCAGGTCTCTATGCTGCTGTGTTTTACATGTGTTTAAAGGAGACAGCTCGACATGTACGGTGCTTTTTTTTTGACAAGACATTCTTCTTGGATAGCTACGATTACCTTCTAAAAGCGAGTGAACTTGAATCTACATTAACAGAGGTTTCTACAGGAATGGAGGGGCTATAACATAATGATAGAATACTGAGGCAGCGCCACGTCAGAATATCCCTTCTCCCTCCCGAGTGGAGTGCCTCCTTTGATCATCAAATTGTTCTCCTGAAAATCCTCTCTGTTCTTGAATTATCTGGGCCGCTGAAGTGGAAACTAAATTTTCTGTGGAGGCCAAAGCTTCTTAAGAGAAAGGGAAAAGAATGGGGGAACTAATAAAAAGGTGTGAAAATGACATAAATTGAATAAGCGTGCAAAAAACAATGTATGGCCCTATCCCTGAGTGTGACGGAAGAAAAGTAATCAAGGTCTTCAGACATTACAACTGAGCACCGATGAGGAAATAACTCCTTTTCCTTCCTGTCCACATATATATAAAAGAAAACAGCATGCAGTGTTATTGCATTCTCCCAACAACTGTGGTATTTATTCATCAATCTGAAAGGATTTACACATATTCAGGGTCTGCACTGGCTGTACAGCAGCGTAATTGCAATGTTAAAGTCACCAGAAAATGTATTTCTATGATAGAAACGCCAAGGAGGCGATAGAAAAGAATTAATAGATTGTTATAGTGCAAAATCATTTCTCTAAATCCTTCCCAGTACACAGAATTAACTTCTCGTATGGTACAACTGTTTCTGCCCTTGGACCTTGATTAAGGTGCTAACACAGGGCCGCTTGTCAGTTCTAATGTAAATTGCCTGTTAACTACTGTCAATGGCGCCCTGTTTAATTTGCCTGGCTTGATCGCCGTTTGTTGTGGTTGCAGTTAAGCACACATTTTCATATTCATGCATATTCATACTGATTCATCCTCTTCAGATGCAGTTCAATTCATTAGGAATGCCTCCCCGTTAGCCAGCAGAAAAAACAAATGAGCACTGATTTTTCCCATCCGGCAGTCTTTCATGTTGGTTACAGCGTTGGTGCTGCTTAGCTTTCTTTTTTCCTGTTATATACTAACACCGCAACATCCTGACTTTTTCTCTGGTTAGACATTTTACAGCAGCTAAAATTAGCAAGCCAATGCAAGATACACACTGTCACCCCTAACAGAGCGGAGGACATTTCTACCTTCAACCAGAAATACTGCAAACTTAATTTGTGAGAAATATGAACATCTCTGTAAACACATTTTCAGCAATGTGACAACCTACTCACAAGCTGAACTTTTCCTGCCCTGCAGTAGGAGAACCCAGCAGACGTTTTCTGTTTCTTTTTTTTTTTTTTTTTTTGCAGGAGTGTATGATTGTGCATACCAATTGCCATTTATAGTAGTAAAGGGAACAGGGAGAAGAAGAGGAAAAAATTGAGCTCTAGCCATTTTGTTTACAGCCAGAGATTTTGATATCTGCTGCCTGGTAAGAGGGAGGCTCAACAAGTTTAAAGTGAAACCGACAGCCGCATTCTCGCACATTGCAGCTTGAGGGAAAATCACTGTTGGGAAACTGTGCTCGTCCTGTTCAGAATTCAAATGAATTTGGAAGGGACCCTGTTGTACGAGTGGAGAAAACAGTGAACCCCGGCAGACAGACAGTCAACCCAAGCAAGATACAAAAACCACACAGAAGCCAAGGTGGATGAAGATGTATATCAGCTTCTTGTTGGCAAATCTAACAAATGCTAAGCTGAACGACTTGACTGTGTGGCTAATACTGAATATTTTTAAGCATTCACATTAGATGCAGATCTAACATGGTGTATGTATGGATGATGATGGCGATACACCAGTGCTGTAAAGACTAAATGACTGTGTATTAATCTGCAAATAGCTCTAAGAGATCCACAGATGCACTATTTACTACTTTTTGAGTGATGTTAGCTAAGATCTACAGTGTCCAACTGTTTTTGGAAATTACCATTTTAATAGCTGGTTAAAGGTTATGTTGGTCTTTTCAATACATGTATTTTATCCTTTAAAGAATATCTCCTTCAATAGAAAAGTGGACATGCAGTATAAATATCTTGCTACACAGTCTTGTTGTTCTTGTCAAGGAAACCAAGCATCTCAAGGTCAGATAGGACATGGATTCAGGCTTTGGCTACCCAGGCCCTGAGTGGCCTTCAGACCTCACTACATGTACCAGCTTCATAGTATTATCTGTATGAATAAGAGACAACTTACCACTGCTTCATCCTCAGAAAGAACCCGCTCTTCGTCATGGATGAGTGCCACTTTAGCCTGGACTTCATCCACTGTTATACTGTTAGGAAAAATAAGTAAAACATTAAAAAACAGATCCAGATAACAGCAGAGTGTTGGTCTTATTATATTGGTACAATGACTGGTAAAATATGCTGCCACCTTCTTACTGGAGTAATGTACAGAAAGACTTAAAGGAATTTAAGTCAGTTTTAAAGGATCAAGAAAATAGCACTCTTGGTCAATTGACCCTTCGCTAAGCCCCGCCCCTTTGTGATGGTCCAACGAGCTGTCAGCGTAAACATGGAGCCCACACTGTAACTAGCTGCACTTCCTGAAGAAACATTATCATATTTTAGGAAAAATGAAACAGTGATTCCAGAGAGAAGCAGACAGAGGGGTCTACAGTCTGTGTTTGAAGGATATATCCAGGATGTCAAACTGACTCAGCAGCAACAACAGGTTAAAAAGACAAAGATCACAGATCACAGAGACCGCCACGTCACTGGTGATCACGACAGAAGACAATGAATACAAAAGGAAACTTCACCAATACTGAACCAGCTGTGTGGCATCGCAGTGTGTGCAGAAGAACGGTATTTGGCTTCCCGTGCTGCTGCCAGCACCTGGACCACCGTCGCTGGATGGGTAGGGATCTCCGGGGGAAGTCAAACAACATTCATCTGCGCACAATGCGATGACACACAGCTGGTTGAATATCAGCAGGGTTGGTCTTTTTTTCGGTGTTATAATCATTAAAAAGCAAAAGCAGCATGTGTATACATTCAGTAGGCTATATCTTCAGTAGCTAGCTAGCTAACCCTACACTACTCAGGGTTTGATTTTGGCTTTGGAACAGGGAAGAAACGTATCTCTTTTCCAACCTCTCCAGGTAACGAGTATCATTAATACACTACATGCCCCAGGCACAACATTTAGCTCCAAATCCACAAAACCAGCCTGAAAATGAAGGAAATCTGAAACGACTGCATTAGAGTCAATGGAGCACAGCTGTGTTGTTGTTGGACCCTGGTCTGAGCCGGCCCGATGCTACATTATGATCGGCCATGGGACTTCGGGAAAGGGTCAATTTGACTGCTCCTAAAATTTATAACTTTATTTTTTGTACTGCTCATTTGTGGCGTGTGACAGTTGTACTCCTCTGTTTGTGTTTATCGCCGTAACAATGTTTATGCTGCCTTCTTCTCCAAGCTGCTCTTGAAAAATATATATATCCTTTTTTTAAAAAATAAAAGTGATCTCAAAATATCTTAGTTTCAGTGTTGAGATGAGCTGAGGGATCAACTCAAGTTTATTAACAGCATGTGGCTAGTGTATTCCTCGTGGTTTAAAGCACATCATGATGTTATGAACATGTCAAGGCCTTCACCACTGCAACTGACACCAGCAACTTGTACACAATGTATGTATTCTAGACCACCTGAGGGCCAGCATAACATTTCCACTGGCCTTGCTGTAGGGGGGACTTGAGCTTTGCAAGAAAAGAAAACTTTTGAGACACACAAAAAATATATATTGTACTTTTGGACTCAAAGCTCGATCTTTTGGCTTCACAAAACGTGGATTATTGTGCTCAAGTTTCTGTGGTTTCAGTGAGGCAGTCTGTACTTCTGTCTCCCTCTGGAGATGACAGAATAAAGCAGGACTAGTTAACTCATTGTATATTAAAGTGCAATCAAATGATACCAGTGTTTCAGCTGAAATGAAGGTACGTTGAATTTTGTCCTTTTTGGGTGAGCTCATTCTTGAGGCCAGTTTGGGCTTAGTCAAAACTGCACTGACGCAGATTCTGTGTCCATTTCGCCTATCTCACTCTGAGTGGCACACAACACACAGCACAATCAAAATCACACACACCACGTCTAATCCTGGAACACTTAGATCTTTTCTTAAGCCACTCTTCCCTGCTGGTGTCTTTCTTCCTGAGGTTCCACCTAAACTAACATTACTGAGCTGAGATAATGACTGCATAGCCAGGATCAATCCCGAGAGTCCATCAAAAGCGGAAGTGCAGGCAAACATACAAAGCGAATAGCTTGTTCCACTACAGAGGATCAATGCTCGGGGTAAGTGCTGGAGAAAAACAATGGCTACCTCCATTGTGAGGCGGCACACAGGCTGCAGAGCAGCGCCTCTGAAAATCTCGTGTGAAGAAAACTGGCTTTGGCCCCAATCACAGAGGGCATTTTTACACATAAAGATCATAAAAGCAGGTGCTTTACAATGCACACCTACAGCGGGTTTGACCGACAGATAGTAATAAACATTAGGGAACTAACTCTCCCTCGCACTTATAATCCTGACAGGGAGGAGGGGATAAAAAGCACAACCTGTTTGTGGGCCTTTGGGAGGCTCCATCATGGTTCATTTCCTGAAGCAGTTGGTAGACTCTATTTATAGGCCAGCATACTGGTACCAGTTAATCCTGCACTGGGCTGCCAACTGCCTGCCAGCTGGCACAGTGGGTTGCACTTGTGTGTGGTGCTTGGGAAGGTTTGGGATGAAATAATGGTGAGGAAGTCCACAAGCTACCTTAATGACCAATAAGTGGGGGAGATTTTTCCCCCCATAGTGCAAAGCGAAATCCAAAAGGTTGTATTTAACACAAATAAAAACAGATTGCGATGACATGCGAATCCTTTTTGTCCTAATTTAGTTAGGTACAAAGATATTTAATGTTCAAACTGATAAACTTTACTGTTTTCTATAAATATACTCTCATTCCAAATTTGATGCTGGCAACATGTTCCCAAAAAGTTGGGACAGGGGCATGTTTCCACTGTGTTACATCATCGTTTATTTTTACACCACTCAGTAAATGTTTGGGAACTGAGGACACTAGTTGGTGAAGTTTTGAAAGTAAAACTCTGTGCCATGATTGCATGATATACGACTTCAGTTGCTCTGCAGTCGGGGGTCTTTGTTGTCACATTTTGCGCTTCATACTACACCACGCATTTTTAATGGCAGTCAGGTGTGGACTGAAGGTAGGTCAGTCTAGTACCTGCATTCTTTTACTAGAAGAGAAGTTAGCAGCGTTTCTGGATGTTGTTGATATATGGCTTTCACTCTGCATAGTAGAATCTTAACTTGCATTTGTAGATGCAGTGACGAATTGTGTTTATCAACAGTGGTTTTCCAAAGTGTTCCCGATCCCAAGTAAAAATATCCTCTTTAAAATCGTGTTAGTTTTTAATGCAGTGATGTCTGATTGAGTGATTAGCATTGCCGCTAATGTGCAGAGATTTCTCCAGATTCTCTGAATCATTTGATAAAAGTACGGATTGTAGATGTTGAAATCCATAAATTCCTTGCAATTGTGGATTAAGACATGTTGCTTTAGCTGTCTGACTACCGTAAAACTTCAATTAAGAGCCTAGTCCCAATTTAACGCCCAGGCCCTTTTACGAGCCCGGTGAGGCGACACATTCTGATAAATCAATGCTTGTCTCAATTAGACGCCTGGTCTGGTTGACAAGCAGTTCATTTTTTTATGGAAGTTCTTTAGATGTATAAAAGCAAGCAGGTTGTTGGCTACCTTGAATGATGTGTCTATTCCTCGATTACCCTGTAAGTTATTCATATACCATAAGTCTGTAAGGGTCCTCAGATCAAAAGAATGAAGAGTTCTTCATAAAAACTAATTCAAGTTGTGAGTTATGTTTTAACAGGATTAAGTGTGGTTGTGTCGGTATGCTGGGTGCTGTAGTCTTCAAGTGCCATAACTCTCTCTCTCTCTGATGTCTTGTCTGTCAAAGCTAGAGCAAATGAATAACTGATGATTCATATATTATGTGAAGCCTAATTTTTAAACAAGTAATATTCATACTGGTTTAAATAAACCAGTATAAATGTATTTCTAGATCTTATTTGAGCAAAAGATTTGTGTGAAAGGAGTTAAAGGCCTGTCCCATATAGACGCCTGTTGATTTCAGTGATTTAAGCAAATAATGGCCCGGGCTATTAATCGAAGTTTTACGGTATTTGCCTACGCAGCTTTTCAGAAAGTGGTGAACCTCGTCCCATCCTTTCTTGTGAATGACAGAGTCTTTTAAGGATGCCCCTTTCATACCTACTAATGATATTATCACCTGTTCCCAATTAACCTGTTTACCTGTGGAATTTTCCAAGCTGGTGTTTTTGAGTTCAACAACTTTCTCTGTTTTTTGTTGCCCCTGTACCAACTTCGAACTCAGAATGAGTTTATATTAACAAAAAACGGCAGTATCAGTATGAACATGATACATCTTGTCTCTGTATTGTATTTAGTCAAATATAGGGCAAAAAGGACTTGCAAATCATTGCATTCTGTTTTTTATTTACACAGCATCTCAACTTTTTTGGAATCGGGGTTGCACAAACTGAGAGGAAGAAACTTTCACACTGAACCTTTAATGACGACACGTTCTAGAGAGTACAAAATGTGTGAACCTGCTAACCCACAAATCACTGGAGCAACAATATTTCTACAGAGTTAATATTTGTTTAAAAATACAATTATGATGATAATCAGCATGTTAGCTTCTGACATATTTTCTTTATGTATCTCAAAGCGGATTGAAAACTCCTTGGAAAAAAAAATTGTTGCCATTTTTGTCATGAAGCAATAATTATTGGTGGCTAAATAGACACAAAAATGAGATTAGTTCACAGTATAAATGAGAGAACAATTATCTGTGAATCTGCATTAAAGATAATTAGCAATTCCAATCGAGTGGATTAAGAACGGGGTAGTGTTTTGCTAAGTGTCATTAGGGACAAAGCCAAGAGCTTTTTTGTACAAGATAAAGAGTCTGCAATGTGCATGCTAATCCGGTTCAAAGTCAGCAAATTGCCTGGCAATGTGCAAGCATCAGGTATACCGGCAGTGACTTTGGAGTTTGCATTTATCAAAACGGAAACTAAATCAAGCTTGACACCTGGGCGTGTGAGCTGCACAGCTTTACAGAAAAAAATGGTGATGTAGCATACATATACAAAGCCTCCACCTCCTGATTTATTCAAATGGGCATCAATACATGTCCTGCCTCAAGATGGCCAGCTCACCGAATCCCATTGACTGACGGACTGAAACAATGGCTGTATAGAAATAAGCGGCACTTGCAGATATTTCAGCTTAGTAATGTGTTTGTTTAAGCGCAGCCCGTGGAGAGACACCGCTTGGGATGGAGCGGATAGAGTGGATGGATGGAGGCAGAGCTGGGGAGGGATTGGGGGGGGCAGAAGGGCTGAATAATGGTACACATCCAGACGCAGGAATGCATAAGTGGGCACATAGCGCTCCCTGGAAAAAAATCGCTGCACAAGCACTTCCTCCTCGATGCAGCCATATGTTTTATAGCGCTTTCAGTTTACTATGCCCAGCCCTGCTTCCTTTCCGGGAGAATATGCCCAGTTAGCTTAAGCAGTATTGATTTTTTTTCCTTCCAGGCGTGGTGTGGGAAGGTGAGGATCGTGATGGGTGGGGATAGCAGTGGAGAAAAAGCATGAAGGGGACACGCTCATTGGATGTGACGCGCTGTGTTTTTCTGCAAGCCACCAGCACATTTAAGTATCTTGCTTGAAAGCAAAATGGATGCCATTCGCTTTAAAGCTGGCAGAGGTTAAACACTGCTCACGACAGCAAGTGAGTCAGCTTGGGTGGCTGAGGGGGAAGCTGGGAGATTGGGTAGGGGGGCGACAAGTGGGTCTGTTGGGACTTGAAGATTAAACAATGCAAATAAGCCAATGAATTACTTTTTGAAGTTTGCTGAAGAACAAATGGGCGTAGGAGTTTCAGGGAATGAGATGTGTGCACTCAGCTCAGACTGATGAGACTTCGCTGCATCAGGAGTTAAGGTGGAACTAATGAGTGTAGTACATATACATATTGATGTGAATTAGGTGCTCCAGAAACACCCATTTATCTTATAGCAGGGGCAATAAAAGATAGAATACACGTGAGAGAAAAAATATGAGTCATTATTGTAATCCGGTGTTATGGATCTTCTTTATCTTACTCATCTTTCATGTTGTTTTTGTTTCACTTTATTGCTGCATTAGCAGGATTTCTCTGGAGGACTACAACAATTACAAGTGAGTGAACATGAGTTCTGTGAATTTGTTGCCCCATGTGACATGGTAATATTTCCCCTTATCCACACTGACAGAAATTACAGGTTTCATCCTTCACATAAAGCTACATTTGTTTCCATGCAGTGCTGTCTATAAAAATAAATACAAGCCCTAAAGGAGGGTTGTTTTTTAAATTTTTTGCATGCAAATTTACAGAATTAGCTGATATTTGTTAAGTGATTCAGCAGTGTTTGCCATTGAAAAGATTTTATTCCTCAAAGACCTACATTTTAGATTGATGTTAGGAATTGCAAGATCATTGGATAGCCCTACGTTTTGAGTTGTTTATGTGTATTTTAAAGGTAAACTATGCAGAAATTTTCAGATACTGTTTGTCTACAGTACAGTAAAAAAAGTTGACACCCCTTTTGTGGTGTTATACGATGAGAATAAATGCAGACAATATAAAAAAAAGGAAAAAAAAAGAAAAAAGTACAGTAAAAGCCAACCCAAGATTCACTCCAATTGGTGTTTCGCCTCACTATTACAGCTGCAACGATAAATTGATTAGTTATTTACTATTAAATTAACCGCAAACTTATTTTTATTAATTGGTCAGAGTCATTCTTTAGGGGAAAAAAAGTACAAATGTGAATATTTTCTGTTTTCTTTACTCTTCCATGTTAGTAAACTGAACATCTTCAGGCTATGACATTATACAGACCCAACAACTAATCGATTAATCAAGAAAATAATCAAAATAACTGACAGATTAATCGACAATGATAATAACTGTTAGTTGCAGACCTACTTATCTTTATTTATTTACTTATTTTGGGCACAGTGTCGGCCATTTTCATAGCTTTTTCTTGGATGTGTGCTGCTCATGGTAGCAGCTGGTTGCTACCTTTTTATAAAGTCGCGACCTCATATTTACACTGAAAGGCGAAATAGGAAAACACAGGCAGAGGGAAGAGTTTCTGCGCATAAATAGATCGGGACAAGCCTCTAGAAGGTTATGAGTAGGGCTGGGCGATATGACTTCAAAGCAATATCACGATTTATTGAACATTTTAACTTGATTATGATTAATGAACGATTATTTTGTTTATGTTTTTTGCCTTCATAGTTCACCGACAAGGTTTGTACTTTAAATGTGCTCAATTATTAAAGCTGGGGTATCTTCTCTAATGACAGAGTGCATATCTTAGCTTTGTGATTTTAAAATAATGGAAGGAAACACACAGATGAACTATTTATGGTTACTTGCTGAATATTTTTATATTTGGAATATTGTGTAGTAAATATTATGTAATGTCGTGTCTTTGTAAATGTTTGTGTTATCGAGAGCTGCTTTGTGGAGGCGACTGTTTTGAGCCATGCACTGTTCACATTTGATAACATGATTGTGTTCCAAGTGCTGAAACAGATTGGTGGTATTACCTTTGGTCACTGAAACTTTTCCCCAGTGTTTATATTTGATTTCTTTCTGTTCAGTGTCGTCTTCATGAAAGCCAAAATGTGTCCGAATGACAAAAACATGGCATTTAATTCCTCTTTGGCTCTGTGTTTGAGTTCTCCTCCATGTTGCTTCCAGGTGGTGAACTGGACTGGGCGGAGTCATGTGACTACACAGGCAGTAGCACGTTTTTAAAGGGACAGTACATGAACACACACAGTGTAGTCCAGTCAATCTCTGGTTTGACCCAGGGAAAATTGCAATAGCAATCATTCAAGATTTTTTGTGATCTCTTGGGACATTGAAATAACAAACTAAAAGTATACCATTGTATACTTTGTGAATCAGGGTAACTTCAGGGCTCAAAATTTGGGGCCATTATGTCACACAAAGACATGTATATCTGCTTCTGAACATGGTATTTTCATGTAACATATGTCTAAACATTAGTTTTTTATGATGTTTTTTCACATATAAACATCAGATATGACCTGTTCTGAATGTATATGTGCACTTAGGGGGTACCCTTACCCAAAAATTACCTTTTTTGAATCCAAACAAAGTCAGTAAAATCAGGTTATAAAGCATATTATCATTAAATTTAATTTTCTGCACATACAAATTTGTTTGTCCATGAAAACCATGATACATATCAGCACTGAGACCAAACTTGAAACATGCCTTGGCTTTTTCATTCTTTAAACTGTGGTGCCATTGAAGGTTGATATCCGTGACTAAGCTGCCATTTGGGAAGGGTTATTATGTTGAAATATCATCTAAAGATAAAGAGTTTTTCATAATACCAAACAAGAATTTGCCGCCTTGGGTGGTACCAGTTAGTTGAAAATTCTGAACAGGGCCTATAAAACACAATCACCACTGATTTCCCATTAACATTAGTATTGCAGTTTCTCCTAGGTTGGACCCATTTTTTAGTTTGATTGACTGGACTAGTGGGGAAAGTATAAACAGAACTTTAAAAAAAATGAAAGTACTGACGTGGGCAAGATTACGTCAGTTAGAGGTTCTGAACGTCGGTTTAGATTAATTTTCAATTAACTGCCCTGCCCTCGTCATAATTAATAATTGAGAGGGATTACTTTTATATGAGTCTATACATGGTTTTTTAAAGAAAATCATGCGTAGTATACATTTAAAATGCCCCTCACATTGTCAGCACCCAAGCTGAAAATGTGCCACAGCTATATTTATTTCACTAGACCTTGCTCATTTTAGTATCCAGTGGTTAAAATGCGCAGTTCAGTTAGAGAAGCACAATGTTCAAGGACAGTAGATCACTTGGAAGAAAAAAAAGGGTGCCGCTGAATTATAAAGCAAGATTCAAAACCTTCAACCTTGTTCCTTTTTTCACACTCCCCAGCCTTCAAGCCCTCTCTGGTACATTTTTTAAACTGCACAGTAGGAGGAGAAAAGCCCAAACCGAGAGCAAATATGCTTTAAGAATTTCTTTAGTATTGGATTTCATAGCAATCTAAATACTGTGACAGAAGCCTTTTCACCCTGGCCACAGTAAAATCCTGAGGGAAAAAAAACGGTTTCACTATAAAAATATCAGTGGTGGCATTCAAAAAAAAAAACTGTAAGGTGTTCCCTTATTTTTAAAAACATTTGCAAACACTGTTTTTCATATAAAAGGTTTCTATTTTCATTAACGTTAAAAGACTGACACATCACACATGCGTGGGCTTTGGAGGGTTTTCATAGTTTCTAGAGTGATTAAATGGGTTAGCACAGGGCAACACATGAGAATCAAAACTAGAGCCACAATTGTCAATGATGAAATAATAAGCATGTTAGTTACCTGCCATCTTTATTGCTGTCCAGTAACTTGAAAGTGCTGCTTAGTGAGCTGTTCTGACGTCTGAGACCTAAAAAGAGAAATCATATCTGGTTAAAGCAAAACTACCTGCTAGTTTTAAGGCACAAGGGTCTAGCTGTTAATGTCATAAGCACAATGAGTCATGACAATAAGGTAATATTTTCTATTACACAGCTATGTTGGATTTGCTGTTTAATCACCAATCACTGCTATAAACACTAATCCATCTGAATGCAAACTGAGAGGCAGGGATGGAGAAAGGGACAGAGCTGGAGTTAGATTTAAAAATATGGGGAGCGGAGGGGTGTTGGGGAGGGGGGTGGAGGTTGTTGGGCAATCAGGCAATGAGTCAGTCACGCTGCGCAAGAACATTTGGTTTCCCTGTAGGAAAAAAAAAAGCATGTCAGAGTCCAGAATGCAATCAGGAGGCTTTGTGCTGTAACGGCTGCTATGACAGTGATTTCCCTCTTCTCCATTCACATTCACAGGCAGATGAAAAGGAGACGCAAAAACTTCCTCAACCCCCTTTCCAGCGAGCATGTGACCCCAACTGATTCATTTTGTGAATCGCATTCATTGGAGTGGGAGGGAGAGGAAGTTCTCTTATGCTCGGCACTAAGCGTCTCCCACATCATCAGCAGAACGGAGAATGTAAAGGGGCAAACTGATTGGCCCCTAAGTCTGGGGAAAAGCACTTTACATAATGCTAATTGCACATCCGCCGCAATTACCTTTCCGTACTAATTACAGAAAAGCTAATTGTGAAATTAGCATTTTTTTTTCCCAGTGTACAGTAGAGCGCCTGTGTTGAGTGTGTGCTGTAGGGGTGTAAAATAAAAAAAATAAAAAACTAAACCCCAGTTCATAAATGCAGCCTTGCCAAAATGAATCCATATTTATAAAGCCAAGCAGTTTTCTTGGATTTAAGTTTAAAAAGATGCAAGACTCTACATCACATCTTGTCACCCACGACATGACTGGAAGCTGCAAGTGTCTACGGAGAAGCCAGATTCCTCACCCTCGTTGTTGACTCTACTCAGCCAGGGGGAAAAACAAGATTTGCTAATATTCTTTTGCAATACACACAGCATCTGTCATATTAGTGGCCTATTCTTTTGTTTGAACAGCGCTCTATTCCCAACCTAATGCTTGACATTCTCAACCCATCCTCTAGTCGCTCTGTCTCGCAAAAAAAATGAGTGCACAAAGGAGGAAGAGAAATGGTCTCATCCCTCCCTCTACTGCAGAGCTGTAGCTATGAAAAACAACCATAAGGAGGATAGATGGAGAAGGGAGGAGAGGAAGGCAGAGAAAGAGAAAAAGATGGAGTGGGGGCGGGGGGCGATGTGGTAAAAGGTAAGAGGAAGAGTGGGGAAGAATGTGGAAAATAAGTGAGGAGAGAGTAGGAGGGCGAAGAAAAAAAAAAGAGAGAACGGAGGTTCAAGACATTGGCTCTTTAGGCCGATGGCACATATAGGGGGCTATGTTTACTAATGGACACCATCACTCATCCACCCATGTTGCCCTGGCGATAGCGCAGCACACTCGTAAAATAAGAGAGGCACAAAGAGAACAGAGAAAATGGAACATATCAGCAGGAGACTGCAGATCTATGCCTAGGCTACAGACCGTGTTATCCACACAGAGCTTTCTTTGTTATTGGAAGCTCTTCACTCCAAGGCTAACAAAACACACATTTTGCTTTCTTTTATACACTATAAGCAATATTTCCAGGCAGGAAATTACCCCTTTTCTGAGGGAAAAAAATGCTGTGAGATGGAAATGGATCAAAAGGCTGCAGGTGTTGCACTGAACCTTTACTTTACAGAAAAGAGCACATACTGTAAATATCAAGATAGAATCTGCAAATAGGTATTTTAACCTTAACGGTGCACTGGATGGGTCAGCTACACTGCGTCACATTCAGAAAAGACTGCAGCACAATAAGAACATTGCAGCGCACAAAATCAGTGGCTTTCTAATTTAAACCTGTTCATAAATTATCAAGGTTGTGGTAACAATTATTCTCTCCTGTGTTCCCACTTATTAATAATGGACATTTTGGATAGCCTACAGCCGATATGACAGGTGTCACAAATAAGTAAAATTAACCTGTCAAATCCTAGGGCTGTACGATATGGGGAAAAAAATCATATTGCAATTACTTTTGACAGATATTGCAACTGCAATATGAGTTGCGATTTTAGTGGGAATTTTTGCATTTTATTTTCATTGAAAAAAAAAAATGTAACTATAATGTGATTATTGCTTTGGTCTGTACCAAACAAGCAGGTTTTCTGGGGCATCTCTGTGGGACAACAATGCCTCATTTATAATGGTGTATTGTGACACATTTTGTCTTTATCAAAAAACTGAAGTTCCTGCGATTTAGACATTGCACCTGGCCATATTGCGCTTCGATAATATTTCGATTATTTGTGCAGGTTTATCAAATCCACATTTCACAATGTTTGCCTCTGCTTATATCATCTTTCTGTTTAGCTTATAGTTCTCCCCGAGTCAGCGTGGGTTTTCACTGGGTACTCCAGCTTCCTCCCACAGTCCAAAGACATGCAGGTTAACTGGTGACTCTAAATTGTCCGCAGGTGTGAATGTGAGTGTGAATGGTTGTCTGTCTCTATGTGTTAGCTCTGCAATAGTCTGGCGACCTATCCAGGGTGTACCCTGCCTCTCACCTAATGTCAGGTAGGATAGGCTCCAGCCCCCCTGCGACCCTCAAGAGGATAAGCGGTTACGGAGATGGATGGATGTTTAGCTTGTTTTCTGGATATATAAAATTCTGTTTAGCAGCAGAACATCTATACTTTTTACTAAAGCATGGGAGAATAGCAGTGACAAAACTGAATAAAAAAAATAGAAATAAAAGAGCTACGGGGAGCCCTGATGGCATTGAGGTTAAGGTGCAGACCATGAACTGAAACATATGAAATAACAAAAGCTTGAAATACCACAAAAATATACTTAAAAAAAACATTAAATACAAAAAGGCTACTATAATACTGACTAAGATGAATTATCTTTCTTCTGTTCCTCCAGTTTCAAGGCCAGGTAATTTTCATGAAGTATTTTGTGAAATAAAAAACAATGTCTTTCTATTTCTATGACCATAAGAAACCAAAGATGTATTTTTCAATAAAAAAAAAACAAACTAAAATATACATTTCTCTATTTTATTTCTGATAGTAGGGGGAAATCGGAGTATATCAAAGCAGTCGGAACATGAAATGTTTGGCACTGATTTGCTGCATCTGGGGTACCTCAGGGGGACCTTCTAGTGAAATCCAGAAATCTGGAAGACTAATTCTGTGTCTTCACTGCATATTACATGTTCCTTAATAACCATGCAGCCCTATGCAAAATCCAACATATATAGGATTACATGCATACATGCAAAGATCTTTAAACAACAACAAAACAGCAAAGGTCTGTTTTTTTAGGAGAGGAGGTAGACATAGCTCAAACCCATCTAACAAAAGTATGAGTCACTCATTAAACTCACTAACTGGGTTGGCATGACCTGATGAACATAAGGGAAGGTTATTGATTCACGTAAGACTAAACCAGTGGTTTTAAAACTGGGATGGAAAAATTATTTTGGGGAGATGCAACTTGACTAAAAGAATGGGGGGGGGGAGCCATTTCTGTAAACCTATAATGCCTACTGTTAATATGCAGATCTGTACCTGGATATCGGGATAACCAAACATGCTGGTGTAAGTGCATGCAGAACGCATTGCAATCCAAAAGCAATTGAATCATTCAGACCACATCTGGAGGAAATGCGTTCTTTAATGTCACTGCAGACGGATACAACAGTTCAAGCAGAAGCAGAAACATGCTACAAATTTCCCCAATTTATAAAGTCGTCGCCAAACAGATGGCAAACAGGTGTGAAACGAGCTCTCACCAGTGCCAATATAAAGCCAAACATCTGACAGTGTCTTACAATGAGGCGAAGGATAACCACACTCAACAAATCCACCAGCTCCACCTATCTAATTGGCATATTGAGATCTGAACACAATGCCGGAGGAATCGAGACGACAAGAGCAGGTGTGAATTCAAAGGCCTGTGATCATATTTTATTATCAAGATAACGTCTCCAGATACAGATCACATGTTTCTAGAAGGTGTAAATTGGGCCTTTGCATCAACATGTCTTATTCTTCTGTTATTGGCACTTTGTTGTGAAATACTTCTATGCCTCTAGGCTCCTGCTAATAATTAGTCAAATGACTTTATTAATATGGCAAAATCAATAATCATCTTCTCTTACAAGCACTAATGATCTCCCTTAGGCTACAGTATGGTAGGGGAATAGATAAGCTTCTGTTATTCTGTGAGAATTTACTTTGAGTGCCAAACCTTCTTGCACCAAATGAATGCCCCTGTGGTTTCCTTATTTATGTATCAAAATTTTATGGTCAGTCCAACAATACCGTCTGATAAGAACAAGGTGCAATTTGTCGTGCTACGGTGTTGTTTTATGAATTGCTAATAATACAAATAATTCAAAAGGGGGTGGAGAACCTGAATAAATAACATGGCATAGCTGACTGTGTAATAACTAACATTTATGGATCTTCAACTGCTGGGGAAATGTATGAATAAATATGACTCTAGATATGACATGAATATGACATTGTCTAATCGTTATGCATGACTGTATGGATGGGAAAAACAACCAAATATAGATGCAATTTCAAGGTGAAATTGCATGATTCTCAAATCCAAAAGGATGGACCATGAATACTGTCCATATTTCACATAACTGCAAAACAATTAATTTGATTTGGCTCGTACAAAATGAACAGTAGAGCTGCTGTGATGTGTGGTATGGTTACAACAGAGCTGGGTTGGTCTGCTGAGGCATTCTCCTAACGCAGTACATTTTAAGTCTTTAGTACTTACAGTGGTGTGAACATTTCGTTCAAAGTGGTTTTCCCACATAAAAAAATCTGATAAAGGTGCAGGGAGCAGATCTGCTCTTTCTCCCTCACTGAGAAATTCTAGATGTGGACTCGCACCCCACCCAACACTGCTACTTGCGATAGATTTTGCTTTTGCCTTCTCTTGGTTGACTGGTAAAAAAGCAGTGTGCATCAAGATGGCTACAATTACAGGAAACATCTAAAAGATTCAGCCATACATGTTTGAGCCTCAGTCAAACCCAGACTCGGACTCAGACTCCCAGCAACTAGCGGACATATCAGAAAGGTAAGTGTGGTTAGCATCTTTTATTTATGTTGTTTGTTAGCTTGTAGGCTAACTGGCAGTGGCTAAAACAGCTGAAGTGGTTGTGAAATATACAATAATATCTGCTCCAATGGAGGTTTTGGTTGACAGTTGAAGGAAGCTCCAGGGGCCAGCTTACATCCAATGACTGCCCACTCTACCATGTTTGCTGTCAAAACTTTCACTATGCTAAGCTATGTGTACTGAGTCCGCCCTGCACTGGAGGTTACATGTTTCTTTGCCTGCAGTGTCGACGTCTGTTCCCCCGTCAAATATGTTTCCAGTGTTAGACAGCAATCGATTTTCCGAATTAGTGATCTAGCCTGCTTGCCAAACGTTTGAAACTCCAATTTTACGTAAATGCACAGCCCCTTTAAATAAGAATTAGGAAAACATCTCTCTAGTCAAAAAAATCAAATTATCGATACATGTCGATTCTGAATATTCAAAACCACTTCCAAACTCATTTTAGCTAGTATTTACTAAAGTCATTCTGTTGTTCTCTGCAACCAACCGAGAAAACTCCTCATTGTCATGTTATTGCCTTGATATATTCATCTCCACTGTAAAAGATATTACAACCTTAATGCCAGTTTTCCCCCAATTTTAGTATCAAAAATTTATGTTTTTTTAAGGTATTGAATCACAGTGTCGTGACATCACTAGTGACAAACTTTGCAAAGATGCAAGTCACAGGATTCCCACACCTTCATTTATTTGTTGCAGCCCGCCACGATAGCAACACCTGCTGCCATGTTTTAATTTTTTATTTTTGGAGTTGGACTGTTCATAAGGAGCGCTATTGGGATATGTATATATGGTTTGGTTATTCACTGCACCACACTCTCAGAGTGCAAGGCGTACTCCGGGCTCAGATGGAGCAGCAGAACACCAGGCACAGTGAAATCATTCATTACACTGGGTCAAAAATTAGTTTCATTCGCCTCTGCAGCAGCTGCTCCTCTCAACCATAGATCTATTCTGATCAGCTCTGATCAGACAATTACCTACCCATCGATCTACAGACTGCTGTTTAGGAATAAAAAACAACTCATGAACAGTTCCACGCTGCATTCAATGACCTGCAAAAATCTCTGTGGGAAACACTGTGTCAGTGTAGTCAAGATAATTGTGTAAAAGATACATAAGTATATAAAAGGGGGACTTAAATGTATTAAATTAAACTGAATTAAATTAAATTACATTAAATTGATTAAATGTATGTTATAGGGTGTCTAACTGCACTCATGTACCTCTGGAAACATGAGAAGCGGGGGGGGGTTTGCAAGACGGTCTGCTAGAGAAATCAGGTCAACCAGTGGATTACTGATGAACTTGAGGAAATCTCCTCAAACTGTGGTTGAACTCTGAGACAGTGTAGCTTTGCATATTGGGACGTACCATTAAAGAAAGTAATGGACATAAAATACAACGTGTCTCTTTATGAGGGGAACATATCAAGTAAACATCATCAGAGATGGAGGAGACCTCCATGTGAACCCAAAGCTTATTGAGGTTGGCATTAAAAAGGATTTTTTTTTTTTTTTCAAAAACAACACGCAAACATGATCAGTGTCCTTTCTGACAAGCCGGGCATAGCAAAGTCTTTGTTATTCAATAAGGATTTAACCAGATTTCCCAGCATGCTTTGCAAAGTGCATCAGAATCGTAAATACCGAGCTAGCTAATGGAATGACATGATACGGCTCAATAATGAGGTCCTATTCATCTGTGAAAACAATGTCCAACATCCTTGTATCCTGAGAATGTGATAATCACACACTACAGTATGTGCATTATTCGTTGGACTGTGAAACAGTATCAGAAACACTTCTTCTAAATACAGCACCTGCTCAGAGTCCTCCAAAAGCATGTACACTAAAGAAACTCTTGGAATATAATTTCCTCATGTAAAATAAAATGGGACGACTCATACTTTAATAACAATATCCAATATCTCAGATCCTCCAAGCCCTGCAATTATTGTTTCATCGTACCAAAAGCACTGCACCATGAGAAACAGCAATTTCCTTTGAGGGTACAAAAACCCGGCCCTTTAAAACTTCTCAATAACTGCGCATGAAGCCCTGGAGACATGTTTGAGCGACAGCAGCAGTAAAGGGAAAGACTGTTAAGTTCTACATTGCAGGCTCAGCTGCTTGTTGTTCTGGCTTTTCATTCCTATTTTGACACAGGCTATTGACATGTCATAAAGGGAAAGACAAGTCGCTTATGAAAAAAAAATGTGTTTCTTTGTTGTGATGTTCCTATATTTAATTGGGATAACTCAATATTTGTCCTCATGGGTCCTCCGGAGTTTATTTTATTTTAAATGATTCAATAAATAACGTGCAAGCACTCAAAATGTACATGACATGTTTATACAGTATGCATGTGTATTAGTTGGTGCGTAAGGGGTCAAAAGGAAGTTAAAGATCCAGACCTGTTGGTCCTCTGGCCTGTGATTCAGTTAGCAGGTCATGATGATAAAATTACATGATGCTAAAGAGTCATAATAACATGGAGGAAAAAGTGGCCATTTACGTAATAATATTTTGTGAGTTTTGAGTAGCTTTGTAAACCAAAAATCTTCTGAGACATGGACACAAAACTTGATTGCAAGCTACAGCATGAAATTCAAATGTAAAATGTAATGTTAGCATGTATGAAACGCTGGACGAAATGTCCTTGACAATGACTTCACTTGTACAACCTCTGCTTTACTGTGTGCATGTTTTATCTCCGGGAATGAAATTAAAATGTGCATGAAAGCAGTCTTAACTTGCCACCCAGAATAATAACAGCGAGGCCAATTGGGGGGCCATAAAGTGTTTGCTGAGTTATACAGTAGTGTTGGCAGATTAATGGTGCTTATTCTAATTTTTAAGTATTAATCAACATGTAATGTCATAAGTTGCAGGGAGAAAAGGCCTCAAGTCACTGGAACTTTCCTTCAACGTCAACACACACACGCACACACACACACAAACTGTCATTAGAACTGCATAATAAAAGCCTAGATGGATAGCCAACATGGACAAGACATGCCAACGCGACCACGGAAATGAAAATTGATGGTTGTTACGCCCTGAAGATGAGCAGTAATGGAAGCAAAGGATGACAGGCTCAGGAACATGGGGTGTTTGTGACGTCTGGCAAAGGTCAACTCTCACAGTGGGAAGCATGATGGATGCATGCTCAGAGGAACCAGCAAAGTCAAATGACCTTTATTGCAATCAAAACTTTCACTTGAGGGCCAGTTTGACACCACACAGACTATCAACTGACAGTATTTCATGGCATCAGAGAGGAACGTGAGAAACGTGACAGCGATGTATTAAAAAGTAGGCAAATGATATTTGATGCATTGGCATTCAAACAGCAGAATAAGGTGAGACAAAGACAAAAAAATACCCTTGTATAATCACAAATTCCATAGAGGTGTGTTAGTTTCTATGAAAGCCCATTTCTGCCAGTGTAATGACAAAGAGAGATCCTTCAAGTCATTATTATGACAAGCCTTTTATAATTGTGTGTTAATATCTTAATATAATAAGTTATCTCAAAAAATGAGCATCTAAAAATAAGTTAGTATCAGTTAGTATTAGTATCTTTAAAAAACGCTTTAGTATCTCAAAATAACTAAAACTTCTTCAGATTTATGTGTTAGTATCTTAAAATGATGATAATATTGCAAAATAATTAGTGAGTATCTTAAAATGACTTAGTATCTCAAAATAATTAGAGAATATCTCACTATAATCACTTTTCTCCAAATAATTACTTAGCATGTCAAAATTAGCCAGCATCTTAAAATGACTCAAAATAATTAATATCTTAAAATTATGACTCAATATCTCATAAAAATGACTTAGTATCTCAAATGAATGTATTTGTATCTTAAAACAATATCTTAGTATCTCAAAATAATAAGAAACTGTATTAAAATAATGTATTAGTTACCAAAAAAAAGACTTAGTACTTCAAAATGACTATGTATCTCAAAATAATCACTTTGTGCCTTAAATAATGACTTAGTATCTCAAAATAATAAGTTATTATGTCAAGATGAGCTATTAATTCAAAATAATTACTTATTATATAAAAATGAATTAGTTTCTCAAACGAAGGAGTTAGTATCCCCAAATAATGACTTAGTATCTCAAAATAGTTACTAAGTATCTCAAAATAATGACTTAATATCTCAAAATAGTTACTAAGTATCTCAAAATAATGACTTAATATCTCAAAATAGTTACTAAGTATCTCAAAATAATGAGTTAGTATCTCAAAATAATGACTTAATTTCTCAAAATAGTTACTAAGTATCTCAAAATAATGAGTTAGTATCTCAAAATAATGACTTGATATCTCAAAATAGTTACTAAGTATCTCAAAATAATGAGTTAGTATCTCAAAATAATGACTTGATATCTCAAAATAGTTACTAAGTATCTCAAAATAATGAGTTAGTATCTCAAAATAATTACTTGATATCTCAAAATAGTGAGTTCCTATCTCAAGATGAGCTAGTAATTCAAAATAATTACTTATTACTTATTATCTTAAATTTATTTAGTTTCTCAAAATAGCAAGTTAGTATCTCAAAATAATGACTTAGTTTCGCAAAATAATCAGTATCTGAAAATGAGTAAGTAATTTCAAATAATGCCTTAGTATCTCAAAATGAGTTTGCAAATGAGTTTGTATCTCAGAATAGTGAGTTACTATCTCAAGATGAGCTAGTAATTCAAAATAATTACTTATTATCTCAAAATAATTACTTAATTTCTTAAAATAATTACTTAGTTTCTCAAAATAGTGAGTTCCTATCTTTAGATGGGCTAGTAATTCAAAATAATGACTTATTATCACAAAACAATTACTTAGTTTCTCAAAATAACAAGTTAGTTTCTCAAAATAATGAGTTAGTATCTGAAAATGAGTAAATAATTTTAAATAATGCCTTTGTATCTCAAAATGAGTTTGTATCGCAAAATAATTACTCTGTACCTTAAAATAAGATGTTAGTATCTGAAAATGAGGTGGTAATTAAAAAACAATGAGTTAGTATCCTAAAATAATGACTTTGTATCTCAAATTATTGCCTTGGTATCTCAAAATGAGGTAGTAATTCAAAAACATCACTAGGTATCTTGACATGATGAGTTAGTATCTCAAATGACTATGTATCTCAAAATAATTACTTTGTACCTCAAAATAATGACCGTGTATCTTCAATAATGACAAACTTTCTCAAAATAATGACTTTGCGTCTTATAATTTTGAGATACTTAATCATTTTTAAAAATGTTTTTATTAGAATGACAAAAATGATCTTTTTTCATCACACTGGTTAAACTGGGCTTTCATAAGTTTCCTATCAGTATAAAGGTGTGTGTTTTTGTAGATTACAAATGGGAATATGAAAGTATTTACTCTGCAACCATCTAAAAATCTAAAACTTTAAGATAATTTAGCTTCAATAATCTCTATTCCCTGCCTTCTTAACACACACAACACACACACACACACATAATTATTCTTCTAATCCTTCTGGACTTCAGTGCTAAAATGATTGAGCCCATTTTCTATCCAGCCCCACAACTTTCTGTACATTCACATACGAGTCTGAACGTCACTAAAATGCCGAGCCAGCTAGTGCCGGGAGCGATAAGGGAATTTTCCTGTGAGTCATAAGCAACTTCTCTCTGAAGGTTTGAGGAACGTGAAAGGAGAGCTGTGGGACTGCAATATGCTGTTGCTCAGCACTCCTCTCCGAGTCCATTTATTTCAATGGCACAGGCATCTGTATTTAACCCTTCCAGCTGTTTCCGATGTTCCACCATTTGTCATCCTGACTATCTGGCCTGAGGAGCTAAGGTCAATTTACTTTTGTTGAATGTAAGGCTGAGCTGAAATAAAACGGAAGCTGCCCTGTGGTGGCGGTAACAATGACCTAACTATATCTACAAACCGGAGCAATTCTGTGGATTGAGCAAATTGCTTTGAATGGACTCAAACCAAATCATGGGAGGTTAAGGTGGCAAAACACTTACTGCTGTCCCCTGCTTCCAGCGCCTTTAATGTTTGCTCTTTGAGTCGGTCGGCCTCATGTTTCTTCCTTCTGTGTTCCTCTAATTTGATCTGTAGGTCCTCGGCTACCTGCTGAAGCTCTCTGAGCTGCGCCTGAAGAGAAACAATAGAGAGAAAAACACAAAGTCTAAGATCAGCGTAACATGGGAAACATTTAAGCTGGCAGGTGATGGACGCTTTCATCCTATTCAATTACAATTTCAGTACAAATGGTTAGTGCCATGCTTCTCTAGTTATACAGTCAGTCTGCAGATAAGTGACACAATCAAACCTCCATGCTGACGTTATACTTAACTTGTTATGAAATATTTCAAGACTTGCACTGTAGGTTATGTATACTGTAAAGGTATTATTTTCCAGTTTGGAAAATGTAGATAATTTTGGAGCATTTAGTCATGCTAGTGTGGTGACTCTAGGAACTCACAAATAGACTGAGCCCTAAAAAAAAACGTGTTAATCCAGACCACATATTTGTTGACTATAGTTATATATCACCATTTCTGTGTCCAGGATTTTGTGGTGATTCTGTTGCAGACTAAGAAGAACCAGGTTGATTTTCAGGCAGTTCAGTGTCCTCTGGTTTTAAATTTGATTCTAGCTCTGTTGGCTCAAACATGTATGATTGTACAAGTCTAATAAAGTTGCTAAATGGAGCATCCATTGTAGTGCTACAATTAAAAGAGGCAGCTGCATTCCGCAAGTGGGCGTGGCTTTAGTACATTCAGCGGACACGCCCCCAGCATCCCAGAGCAGAGGATACTGCCTATTTTTGAAACGTAATTTTAAATACTTGGTGACTTTTTTAATCATTCAAATATGGCTGGGTGCTTAATAACACGTTTTAGTGGTCTGACAGACTTATTACACATGTTTATTTTTGCTTTACTTGGACTTTAAAGTAGCTGTATTCGACAGCCTGCACATATCTATGATTCAGAGTCTAAGTCAGGATTGCCTACACACGGCTCTCAACATGGACGTAGCTGAGCCAGCAAGTAGCAGCTAACTGTGCTAACAGCGTGAACAGTGATAGCAACAGCAACAGTGCTGACAGAGCTAATGGTGTAATAGAAAAGATAAGCGTTACGCTTCCCCACCACCATGGGTAAGGGCAGCCTTATCAGCCGAAAACACCATACAAACGCATCGCAAAGCAGTGTCGATGAGCTAGCAAGTGGAACACAGACACTGGACTCACCAACCACTACAAAGAACAGAGAAGCTTGAATTACAACACACACAAAGGTAGCGTCACTTCATTTTCTACTTAGGATACCATTACTCCACTACATCTTTACATAGCCAATACTTGTTTGCTGCCTCGTAATATTCTGAATGTTGTATACAGCTCCTTTAAGGCTTGCACTGTAGATTTAGGATACTGTAGAGCTATTAGTTTCCAGTTTGGAAAAAGTACATCATTTTGGAGCATTTCTGACATAGGGTCTCGGGATGGCAATGTCAGAATCCTAAAAGAACCTTGTTTATCTAAGCTACAGTATTTTTTCAGCACTATCATGATTATATTTTACATTAACAGTCAAACAATACAAGTCGGCAGTTCCAGTGTTGACCACAGGATAACTGACTTACAGCAGAAAGTAGTGCCTAAATTGACGCTAACAGGTGTTTAGAATCTGTCACTGTTTGTATCTCCTCCTCTCACCTTATCTTTCTTTCTGCATCAGTATATCTACCTCCAGACCACAACCAGCCCGCTTGTTTACAAAAACTTGTACGACAGCAGTCGGGCCTGCACAATGGACTATTTAAATCACTTGCGTCAGGAGGTGTTGCTGTCACACCAAAAATGACAGCTTTTGACAACCAAGCATAACCTATCATCACTCTCTGTAATGGACCAATTAATATGAAAGCGCGGCAGCTCCTTGTTTGCGTGTTTGTGTGTGTGTGTGTGTGCACCGCCTTCCGATCTCTCCTCAGAGACTCTCATAATGCAGTGATGAATTCTGCTTGGTTCGGATAGGGATGACTACCTTTCTAGGCCATGTCGGTTGCTTAGCCACCTTCAGTTTGCTGCAGTGATTTATGGGCTCCATTTTGAGAGCACAAGAACATATTAACTTGTGATTAACAGTCATAGCATGTGGAAGAAAAAATTCTCTACTGTGAGGCTGGTCAATATATCAATATGATATCGATATCGTGATATGAGACTAGATAGTGTCATAACTTTGGATACTGTAATATTGTAACTGTTGTCTTTTAAAGGCTGCATTACAGTAAAGTAATTTTTCTGAACTTACCAGCCTCTTTTAGCTGTTTTGCCTTTACCCACTTAGTCATTATATCCACACTGATGATTATCTATCAAAACACTTATATTGTAAATATGAACGTGTGAATGGTCAATCCTACAGTGTTGTTCATATAATGACATCAATGTAGTTGGTTAAAAAATATTATGATATTTGATTTTCTCCATCTCACCCAGCCCACTCCACAGTGTTCTAAAACACTAGAAACTAGCACATAGTATTTGTGATGCCATAAATTAGAGCTTTATGATAACGAATATCTGTCTAGTTGCATATTAATCTGAAAAAAAGATGAGTCAAAATGATAGTTTTTCATTTTAAAACATCAAGGAGTGCCGATCCAGTCCTCGATGTTTGGGATTTTTCCCTGCTGTGTTATGTGAGAAAACTGTAGTACAGTTTGGACAGAAAAAGCACCATATGTTCCTCTCAAATCCTGACAAAATTCAGACAAGGCTATATTGAGAAAAAAAATATTTTTAAGAAGGATTTAGGGCTAGTAAACGCTGCACACCGTTCCTTGCTTTAAACTGTGCAGAAAGATAATCACACACCTCCTGTAAGAGGATTTTATCGAATACCTTTTTGTATTGAATACCAATTAGGACACGCAGTGCTGACGTGCTACATTCAGCTTTCATTATTTAAAGGCTTCTAATTTGATTAAAAAGTTTCCTAACATGCTGTTTCCTCAACAGCACATTTTTCTTTAACCCTTGAACCGCAGGAAGAGTTCATTTTTGTGTCATTGTGTAAGGCTTCCCGAGACGAGGCCCCTGAGGTGACCCTGCCATATCAACAAAGACGCGCTGAGAGAGAAAGATCACGGTGTGCGGCTAGGCTACGAGGGCCGGGTGACACTGCAGCCTCGATCTGCCAATCAGCCGCCACAAAAAAGAACATAGAACAAAAAAAAGGAAGAAAAATGTGCAGGGTACACTCTCAGCTGGCAAATCAGACATGTGTGAGCATGTATGTGTGTGTGATAAAAAAGTGGCCTTCGGTCAAAATCTCTGTCGTCAAACAAGTGGTATCTTTTTAACTGTATCTTCCATTACAAGCAAAACATGTTTTAAACAGGTCTGACATTCGTGAAATGCATTTTTTTTTTTTTCACAAACGGTGCTGTAAAGTGCTTCGAAATACCTTGAATAAAGTAATTTCTCACATAATAAATGCAGAAGATAACACAAGGATTGAGGGCAGCCCTGAGAGAGTCAAAGAAGTGTAAAACATTTTTCATCTACAATTAGTCCTTCAGAATCCCAAATACATACTTTAAAATGACCATAACTACACATTTAACGGTACTCTGGTCTCACACTTTTCAATTTTCTATTACTAATGCACTACAAAAAGGAAAATTATCTTTGTATGTGTAACATGCAGTAGGTGAGCTAGAATTGACCATGAAACAGTGCAGGGAGGGCAACTTGTATTTCCTAAATTAACGTAATGCATTAAGTAATGAGACCACTGAACCAGTAAATATAACTAACAAACATCTAAAGAGATCCTCAGCTGCCAAATTTACCAATTTAATTTGCACCGAACTCCAGGGCTCCAGTTTCTAATTTGGCCTAGTGCTTGTTGAAATGGAGAGCAGGGGAAACTGTGAAGTACTTTCTTGAAGCTCTATAAAAGGAGCATGTTGATTCAGAATGGGCTTGATCACTCAGGTGCTTGTTTACTTATGCCGACTTACCCCCAACCATTGACTCCTTACTGCTTTAGAGTGATTGCAAATGAAGCAGTTTCAGCAGAAAGACACAGTAAAATGCCAAGTTTCTGGCAACAGAAGAATATGAGGGTGTTTAAGGGTGACAGATGATTAGAAACCAGAATTGTTTGGATGGGAGATGTGAAACATTTGGAATATTGTGTTTGTTATGTTAACATGAGAGGATGCTCACTAAGAAACGGCATGAATTTATCAACTAAAACAGTGATGCAAGTGAGCCAGAGGTTAGGAAAATGCTCTCTGTCAGTTCTTAGAGCAAGAAAACATCTTACACTGACATGGCAAAAACTAACTGCACAGCAGGCTGAGGTTGGCGTCAATAAGTGCTCAACAGACGTCTGTAACAGCAGATGTCATGAACATGTATGGTCAAAACAATATCATAGAGCACAAGCTGCTCATTTAGAGCGGGAATTCTTGATGTGCAACACATATAAAAGCAAATTAACCTCAATGTCCAGATCAATCAAGTGTGTTGGCTAGCGAGCCAGGTAATAAGGCTGCAGTTGCTAAGTGGCAGCACAAAGTAGCCAGGAGGAAAACTTAATTAAATCTATTAAGAATAACAGACACAATATCTACAAACAGTAGCTACCAGATAGAAACACACCACTACATTTTCATTATCATTTTAGGGCCATTCTGTCTTAATTTAGAAGCTAACAATAACAAAAAATAACTAGAATTACCGCCTCGCGGTTGGATGATTCCACGCAGTAGTCCAGTAGCACTTACAGTTTACATTCATGTCTGTGAAAACATGGATGTTTCACACCCATTGTTCCCACGATAGCACATAAAGGCTATACAATCAGTTCAGTTACAGGGTAGACACCCAAGATTAGAGTCACCAATTCAGTATCTGACCAAATGTCTCCCCTTCTGTTTCTGAGATATGATGTCGAATTAAGGCCAGAAAAGTGTTGTTGCAAAACATCATGATGTCACAGTGAAGCTGACCTTTGACCTTTACAAAATAAAATATAATCACTTTATCATTATATCTATTAGACATTTGTAAGAAATGTTGTCATGATTAGCCTATGAGGTCTTGAGTTATGGCCAAAAAACACATTTTGTGAGGTCACAATGACCTTGACCTTTGACCACCAAATTCTAAACAATTAATTTTTAAGCCCGAGTGGACATTTATGCCAAATTCGAGGAAACTTCCTAAAGGAATTCTTAAAATACCACATTCATGAGAATGAGACAGACGCAAGGTCACAGTAACCTTAACCTCTGACAACCAAAATCTAATCAGTACATCATTCAGTCCAAGTGAACATTTGTAACAAATTTGAAAAAATTCCCTCAAAGCGTTCTTGAGATTTTGCGTTCACAAAAACAAGACAGACAAGGTCACCGTTACCTTGACCCCTGACCTTCGACCACCAAATTCTAATCAATTTAATTTTTGAGTCCAAGTGGACATTTAGACCAAATTTAAGGAAACTTCCTTAAGGACTTCTTGAGGTACTGTGCTCGCGAGAGAATGAGATGAACGCAAGGTCACAGTGACCTTGCTCAGTTCATTGTCCAGTCCACGTGCTAATTTTAAAAAATTCCCTCAAAGCGCTGAGATGTTGCATTCACAAGAATGAGACAGACGAGGTTACAGTGACCTTGAACTTTGATGTATAACCACCAAGAACAAATCGGTTCATCTGTTGAGTTCATGTGAACCTCTGTGCCAAATTTGAAGAAATTCCCTCAAGGTGCTCTTGAGATATCACTTTCATGAGAATGGAATGGATGGATGTATGCACGTATGTACCCAAAAACATAATACTTCTGGCCAACGCTATCGCTAGCGTAAAGGCATTGAAAGAGTTAGAAAAACCACATAACCAGAACGCTGGCATGAAATGGCAACCCAGTAAACCAGATGAATTCACCGAATGCACTGCAGACAGAAATCAGTTCACCACATACAGTATATAAATCTGTGCCAAAGGTCTGTGCAACAGCTCAGGATCCATCCCGGGGTTCACCATGTTAACTGCCATGGGCTCTGACAGGCCAGTGTTCATTATCAAGACTACGAGACACATATGCCTCCTGGTGTGTGAGTCAATAGGCTACAGGTGCAGAATTTTTGTACCATACGTCACACCAAACTAGGGCTTACCCAAATGCTTCAGGGCCTCAATCACTGTCTAATAATGGATGTTGGAATCAGTATTCAAATGCTCTGTTTTTCTATACCATTACCATTATTTTTAGTAGTTATTCTCAAACCACTCCTGACAGGCTCATAGATGCGTTAGCATGATGTTCAATTGCTTCAGAATTTACAGACAACCCCAAAATGTCAAGTACCACATATACCAAAGGAAACTAACATATCACAGATCCATAGTCAGCTCGGAAAATCACACGAAAATTACTAACCACTCAGCCGTCTTGGTAAGTATTCTTTCTTCTAGCTATAAGTGCTAATGTTACTGCAACCAGCATGCTAACAAAGAGGTTAACTGTCATATTATTTTAGGTAGATCAACTGAAAAGTGATGTTTCAAGAAATGTCCTCTTGTCTCACATTACGTGCTGATTAGTTCTATAAAACATTACTGATACAGTCAATATATTATGAATATGTATGCTGGTTCCAAATCAGTTTCATATCAGTTTACTTTTGTGGATGAAAAAACTATGATGTAGAAATTACTGTGCATTTGGGATTTGTTCTCAGATATTTTTTGCTGTAGTATTTTTGATACTTTACGTCTGTTTAGGGTGTTTGTTTCTCAAAAATGTAAGGTCACCTGTTTTCTACTGATCCAGGGATTAAGTTAAAATATATAGGCCACCATACACTATATAAAGACCACTTAATGAACCCTGTGTATACTCTGTGCAGGTCAAGTGAAAAGCAGTGATAAACACACAAGTGAAAGTCGCTGGTTTTCTCACAACAACAACAGGATAAAGCTTTTTAGGGGAAAACCCTAATGACCATCCTGTGTTTCTCCTGCCTGCCATGCGGTAGTAGTTACTTCAGCAAAATACAGTCAGTGTACCTGTTTCTCCCTCCAGAGCAGCACTCCCTCCTCAATCAGTTGCTGCTTGAGTTGCAAACCCTCATCCAAGGTCCTCATCTGGCCCTCCACGTATTCTCTCTCTCTCTGTCCCAGATTCCTGGAGGAGAGCGTGAGAGAAGGAGAGAGAGAGGATGCACAGTCCCATCATTACCAAGAAAACATCGGCCACCCCTGCTATGGTCATCGAGATGGCGCAATCCAATTTTTAAGGGCCCACAATGCAGCGGGAATCCAAATGGGAAAATAGAAGAGTAAATAAGATGGGGGGCTGATGCTCTGTGGCTGAACTAAATTGTTTTTGAAGTCTGGCAAACACAATATGAGTGTGGACCTTGTGAAAACATAATGAGATATACTCTGCTTGTATGCGGTTTTGAGGCGAATGGCAGTGAATGAAATAACAGAGGACTGTCAACAAAAGAAGTGGGTTACCGTATTAGGAGTTACATTTACACAGCGGGCTACACTACAGCAAACAAAGTATGGTCAATCTTTGCAGTGCAGCTCAGGGAAGATGATAAATATGACCTGGCAGGGGCCTACGTTCTTATATGTATATTTATCCACAGACCTACCATCCATGCACTGTGTCATTTATATCCTAAAGAAACTCAATTATCTGCATGACAAACACCTCTGGATGGGGTTACTGAGAGTACAATTTACAGAGCGAGGAGGAAAGTGTAATGAAGTGGGGAGTCAGATCTGTCTTTATCATGCATGAACTCTTCAAAACAATATTGTGATGCATATACGTTATAAGAGCAGGTCTGAGCTACATCAAGTTTTTAAATCATAGTGACACCATGCCCCCTGGTGGCACAGTGAATGAGTCACTATCACATGAGTGCAGCAAGTCTATCACACTGATGCTGTGATAACACCCTTATGTTAAACACAACTTGGATTTAAGGAAGATCTGCATTTTATTTTTTTATTTTTTTAATCAAACCGCCCAAAATGAACTGTTTGATACATTTCCCAAACAGAAATGGACTGCTTGAATATTTATTTCTTTAGCTCTGCGTGGGCCTCTAAAGCCATATTTTGAGTCAAAATCTGCATGTGTTATTTTATAAATATTGAATCTCAGTTTTGATTCAACTGACCAGCAAGTGTTCTGGCAGTGAGCGTGGCTGTTGTATTCATCTGAAGCATCGCAGCAATCTGGCACGAGACACAGGAGAAACCAATCCAATGCACATACAAGAGAACAGAAGAGCATTCAATATATCAGCAAGGAGAGGTAAGCAAAACATATTTATTCTACATGATGTCATCAATACAGAGTCTGGCAATAAAAAAAGAGTTAGAGTTAAAAACAATACTCAATGGAAACACATCAGCAGCAGCTATGAGCAGTTTATTTTCAGGTACTTTCTGGAGCGTAGTCACTCCTGCCTCCAAACAGTGAACATTTACATGGCAATGTTTTGCTTTCCAAAATACAGCACATGAATTTCATAACCATCAAACATAAACAGAATTTCTCAAAAACAGGAAATGGTCATTTTGTCAATGCAACAGAAAATTAATCGACAATTATTCTGATAATGACTTCATCATTTCAGTCATTTTTCAGGGGAAAATGCCCAAAATTCACTGGCTCTAGTTTCTCATATGTGATAGTTAAAGCTGTAGTTGGTAACTTTTGTAGATTTTTTTTAATCATATTTGCTAAAACTGTCATTATATCCACAAAAAAAAAAATCATGGTCCTTTGACTCTTCGTGTTCCTTCTTATGGCCGTACCGCACATAAACGAAAACGACCAATCAGAGCTGAGGAGTCTGTAACGCAGCTGTCAATCATGTCAATCACCTCTCGTAAACTACAGTTAAACTACTGTTTAGCTGTAAAATAAGAAGGTTTGTGACCCAGCCACTATGTTAGAAAATGTCGAGCCAAAGCAAAGCACTGACCACTGGAGCAAACTTCTCATTCTACAGCTAAACAGTACACTAAATTATGTTTCTGAAAACATTTCAAACCATAAATAGGCAATGCAGTGACAAAATCTCGATTCATATTTGATCAGTGCTGCCTAGTTTGTCTGCAGTTCAGGAGCAGTGGTTGACATGATAGACAGCTGTGTTAGAGACTTCTCAGCTCTGATTGGTTGTATCACGTGTGCTGCAATAACTTCTAGCAATGCTATTAGAAGCACAATGAGTGGGAGGAGGAACCTATTTTTTCCCAAACTATCCGTCTCATGTGCTTCTGTGTGAATGTAGTGACAGTTTTTATAAAAGTTACCGACAGTAGCTTTAACTAAAAATGTTGGGGGTTTTGGACAAAACAAGATATTTGAAGATGTCATCTTGTGCTGTGGGAGATTGTAATGGCCATTTTTCAGTAGTTTCTGATAATGCTTCTATGTCTGCTTTCTTTCAAGAGATGAGAATCATGTTTGTACAGCAAATAAAAGGCTACCGCCGACTGTCACTTAGCGTCAGTTAGCATTAGGGCTGCACGATATGAGGAAAATATGCAATGTAGGATGCTGTTGTTGAATACTGTGGTAATTATATTACTTACAATAAATAAAACAGAGATATTGAAGTGTACTCAGTTGTCTGCACCTTTTAGTATATGATAAAATACAAGAAATTACTTCCTGATATAAAAACCTTAAAGAAAAATATTCCCAAAGTTCGTCAACCAAATAAATTATACCTTGAACTTCACACAAACAGAATCAGTAAAAAAAGAATGATAGTTAAATTTTGAAGAGCAATTTTCTCTGATATTCGAAAAATCCCTGATTGCAGAATTCCAGTCTTTCACAATGTGTTTAATGTGCAAGTTGACATCGCACTGATGATAAAAAAAAAGCAATATAGTGCAGCCCTAGTTAGCATAAAGACTACATACAGTGAAAAGTCGTAGCCCGGCTCTGTCCAAAGGTGACAAAATCAGCCTGCCAACCTCTGAAGCTCCCTAGTTAACATGTTAAATGTTTTTTGTTTAATCTGTACAAAATCTGAAGAGTAAAAGAAAGAACTAGGCTAGCTGTTTCCCTGTTTCCAGTATCTGTGCTAAGCTAAGCTAACCAGCTGATTGCTGCAGCCATATATCTAACTGACAGACATGAAAGTGGCAAAACGCTTCTCTTTAAGGCTTTAGTCTCTGTTCATCCTCAGTGAAGATGGGATCTTTGTATCTGCATGATATCTCACTCTTAAGTTCAGAGAGGATCTCTCTTGAGATCGACCACTCATAAAGATCAGCTGCATGGTGTTTTTTGAGTGCTCAGATCTGGCTTTAGCTCAGATGTTTCACCCCAGAGAGTGGGCACAGTGTGATATTTCTCAATTATCCAGAACCCCATTGGTGACCGGCGGAACGAGGGCTTTCACAGCCCAGAAAGGGAAGCCAGTGAAAATCTCTCAACAGCCAGCCGAAGAGGAAAAGCGACAAGGTGTTAGCTATTAAGCGGCACCACTCAAGGCAGGGTAGGTATGAGCAGACAGGTGGGAGAAGAATAAAGGAGGGAGGAAAGGGAGAAGGAGGCTTTGAGAAATATTCCACGACTGCTCTTTCATTCCTTCAATGTTTTTTTCCCCGCGATGGTTGCGTGCTGTCTAATGCTGCCGAAAGTGCTGGTGACGGAGAGGAGATGTCGACAACGAAATGTATTGATTTTATCCAAAGTGAGAAGCTACTGGAGAACAAAAGTGGTCGAGAAGGGGGGCTGAAAAACTATCTGATTAGGCACAGAGTGTGGCAGATTTTACAAGAAAGAATGGAGAAAAGCCTTGAGGAAAAGGACAGGATGTTTTTCAAGGAAAACTGTGTGAGGAGAGCCGAGCGTGTGTGTTAGACAGCCATGTTTTGTTTGCTGTGTCTACTTCATCTGTTTGTTTGTACTACAAAAGGAGTGACAGTCTGTACACCAACATGTCAGCTTCTTGACATTATGTAAAATATGAATTCCGGTCCATGTTTGCAAAACACACAAAAAAGGTATAAAAGCAAACAGAGTCTTACCCCAGAAAAAAAAGCGATGTGATTAAAACCTCACCATGAATAAGTAAGTTGTGAGATATGAGAGCAACCTCGGCATCAACCCTTTCCACCAGCTATTTTGAACAAATAAGACAGCGATTCATTTTCTGCACGAATAAATCTGTTCATCACTGCAGCACTTGCAGCGCTGCCCTTGTTGTCCTTGAAAAACGCTGAAGCAGAAAACATTGTTAATCCATTGCCTCACTTCAGGTTCTGTAAAGTTTATTAAAAGTCACCTCCCAGGAGAGTATCATTTCATCCTATATAATGCAATACATATAAAAAGCCTTACCACAGATGCCATCATTGACTCGCGATGATGGGATGTAGTGTGGGCGGAAACCCAGATTGGTGCAGTAGAATCGGCCACGAGGACAGGCTGAGGTGCCTACATGGGGGCAAAAGCAGAGGTCAGCGCTGCATAATGAACTAACTTTCAGAAACAAATGAACCCAATCAAAGCTATTTATAACACATACATGGGGCTGCTAAGAGTAACATATGGTATGTCACTTTTTGCACTTGTACAGATGATGCCGGCGTCTTGTTTTTGTTGTTTTATGATTGCATTTTAACAGCCTGGGTGTTGCTGTAAGAGCTGAGATGAGTGTGCCTCAAAACTTTGTTCGGTAGCGGCAGCAGTGTGCAGTTTAAAGCTGTTTACACCAGCTCATAGAAGGCAAAAAGTATTTTGTTGTTTGCCTTCACTGCAAAATATGAACTAGTGGTTATTAGTTAGACGGCTACTGTTTTGCAGTGTTTGGGTGCATTATATTGCGTCCTGTTTAGTGTTAAAGGGACAATTCACCCCAAAATCAAAAATCCATTTTCTTCCTTTTACCTGTAGTGCCATTTATCAGTTCAGATTGTTTTAATGTGAGTTGCCAAGTGTTGAAGACTCAGCCCTAAAAATGTCTGCCTTCTCTCCAATATAATGGAACTAGATGGCACTCAGCGTGTGGTGCTTAAAGTCCCAAAAAATACATTTGAAAAACTCAACAGCAATGTCTCTTTCCAGAAATCATGACCCGGTTACTTAAGATAATCCACAGACCTTGTTGTGAGCGGTTTCACGTAGGACTATTTTCTTTCTACTGCAGTACAACTGCAGATCATATCACTACACTAAAGGAAGTGTGCATTTACTGCTAGCTCACCTAGCACCACTGAGCTAGCTTATGTGACAGCTCAGCTGAAGAGGACAACAGTAACGTCTACATTTCACATTTCGCCTCTCATCCATGAGAAGACGCATGCTTCCTCCTGTGCATTGATACAGTTGACAGGTGTGGCTGGGTTGAAAGAAAATAGTTCCTACATGAAACTGCTCACATCAAGGTCTGTGGATTATCTTGAGTAACTGGGTCATGGTTTCTGGAAAGAGACATTGCTGATGAGTTTTTCAAATGTTTTTTGGGGGGCTTTAAGCACTACGAGCCAAGTGCCATCTAGTTCCATTATACTGGCAAGAAGGCAGACATCTCTCGGGCCAATATCTCCAACACTCTGGAGCTCACACCAAAACAATCCAGACTGATAAATAGCACTACAGGTAAGAGGGAAAAGGTTCATTCTTGATTTCAGGGTTACCTGTGCCTTTAATGTACCACATACTCAAATATGGTTTTAAGTGCTACATGGATATTGGCTACAAAACTTGAGGTCTGGGGGATTGTTACCTCTATATGTTCCTGTTTCCAGGTTACTAGACTGGCTGTATCAGCTGCCAATATATGGGGTCAACCAGTGCAACATCTCGATGAGGGTAGATAATATCACCAACATGCTCAATTTCGATTCATTCAACTCTTGCTTTTTCTCCCCCATTTTGTCTGTAATGAGCAGAGACGTTCATGAGGGCGCTTATATTTATGTTGCAGACAATGATGGGGGTTGGATTTACAGCTGCAGTATGGCACAGCATAACAGCAGCAGAGGCAGATTATGAATTTAAATAGTCCATTAGTCCTATTGTTTGTTGGCTTGCAAAGTGTATCCATTCACCAAGTCTTTAAAAATCCCTGAACATGCACATGTGCACACAACAGAGAATTTGTTCCATTGTGGAGAATTTGTGAGTAAGTTCAGTCATTTAATGACTTGTTAGAATCTAAATGTAAAGGTCAGTAGGAGGGCTGAGTGCATTTGAGGGACTCACGGATGAGGTAGGAGTCAAAAGTTCAGAGTTGAGAGGTAATCTTGGTGGCTTTCTTTATAAAGCTTTGTGTGAGTGGTTTAATCTCTGCAAAGAGAGTACATCAAACTAAATATAGTAAATCAAATATTAAGTAAGTAAATTCAATCACAAGACACACATCATGGCTGAGGTCAAAAGGAAAGAACAAAGGGAGGAAGGCAGCATATATAGCCTCTCATTAACGGTGCTTTAACACCTTAACTGTTTGGTGTAGTTAAACAAACTCAAGTCTCTTTACCCAGTTAGTACGGTTCATTTGGACTAGCGTGAAAGCTGTCAATTGAACCCTTGTGTGAACCAAACAACTAAAGCGAGATCGCTTCAAAAGTCAGGACTCCAGTAGAGTTTGTTCGTGGTGTGAAAGTAAATAAACCACTGCAGGATTTTATGATAACAGATATGTGATTTTAGGATGATTTCAGAAGCTTAACTATTAATACATCCATCTGCTAATCATGAAATCTGTTTGAATTGAATTGTATAAGGCTATGTATTTATGCAAATCATTTGCATAACCATGGCAACAGGAGTGCACGACAGCGTGGGTTTTTTGCCTGATTAATAGGTCAAAAGCTATTAGAACTGCTGTGCTTGTCTGCGACTCTGTGTACAATGTCAGTTCATAAGTCCATTAAAAAGTGTGTGACAGCAGTCCCACGGTAACAAGACTTGGATCACAACTGTACAAACGTTTCCTTTTTGTCCTGTCTCTACCTGTTAGTCAGTATTCATAAGTGTTATAATAATAATAATAATGATCAGTTATTTCTTCATGAGCTTTTAGTGGCACCAAACATAAATTTACACATCAGAGGCATTAAAGTGCTGCATAAACTTCTGTCAGTCACCAGAACTTGATTTCTCCATGTGGGTCCTGATGATGTAAAAACTAACCAATCAGGAAGTTACCTGTCAGTCCGCATAATTTAATATTTACTCCTTCTGGTTTGTGTAAAACGTCAGAGTGAACAAGAACCAGACCACAACCAAGATTAAAAAAGTAGCAGCAGCCCCTGGCCAAACAGCAATGTATTCTTATATCCCTGTTGACAAAAAGAACATAAACTACAGGTGTAAAAACACCCTGAGGTGAAGTGCTTGCACATGAGAGGGGCGTTTCTTTCCAGGCAGGAGTGTCTGCACTATCCTCCCTGCCTCAGGTGTGATCATGTCATCTCCAAGACGGGGACTGTTGCTGCACACCTTTGGCAGGCGACATAATGTTTTCTTTTCCTTTTAATTTCTTGTATTCTGTGATAACTGCAACTCCTCATTGTGCAACCTCAGCAGCAGTTTAGAGGGCTTCTGATTCCCACAAGGATGAGCAGATTTAAAGGTAGATGTTTAGAAAGAGGAACCTGAATCAGTGACAAGTTGTTAATGAAAATGATGGCATTATGCTCTGTAATACCACGAGGGAGCAACCATGACATGAATGGTTTTACCTGAATAAAATTAATGTAATAAGGGAATTCATGGACTTGTCTGAATAGCATATGGTCTGTTTTAAAAGGTGCCAGTGTGGGTTTATGTGATACCGCATCACATTAGCTATCCCCACGTTGAACAGAACATGTCTGAAAAGTCAAGCTAAATGTTATTTTCCCTCAAATCGAAATACACTGTGCAGTAATTACTAACAGTGCCCAGGTCACAGTGGTGACTCACAGTTTGCTAACACTGGTAAACACACACCCACTCGCACGTAGGTCCACTTTGTACCTGGTTCATCAGAGCCGTCTTCACAGTCACAGTAGTCATCGTTCACCTGCTCAAAGGGGATGATCTTCGACCCATCAATGCACAGAAAGGACTTCCTCTCCCTGTAGAACCGCTTGTCTGTTACAGAATAAAAACATTACAGGCTGATGCTTGTTCATGACCTTGAACTGCAGCTGGAAACGTAACCAAACAAAGGAGTGGACTCAGAACATTTTGTGCCTGTGACATTTATTTAAGGATAAAACCTCGGTGCTAATGAGTCCAGAGTCTGTGAAGAAAAGCCACTGGAACAATTTTAAAAGCTATAGGTTTGTAACAAGCTACAACACTGAACACTTTACATGCTGTGTACAGCTGTCCCAAACTATCTGCAGCGATGACACCTACACAGGAAGGTGCTTCATGCTGTCTTTGTCGAAGCTAATGAGGTGTTTAAATCACAGCACGTTGCACCATGCAGTGTTATTAACAAACATAATGATAGCTACTTAGCCTTAAGCTAGCTCGAAGGGGACTGTGAACTTACAGGACGAAGATATTCCTCTAATTTTCCGCGAGTCTACGAAACCACACCAAAAGACGGCGGCGATAACAACGTGGAAACGCATGTCAAACGGCAGAAATGTAAAAACTGCCTCCTTCTAGCCTAACAAAAAAACCCGCTCAATGGTGTTTCAAACTCATGATATGCATCCAACATTTAAACTGGCCATGTCCTGACTTCCTGAAACATGCGGTCTCGTGACGCCTCTGAGGCTTTCTATTGGTGTACATTCGAGCCGCGTGTAGCTCCTTTGACCAATCAGGAGTGAGAACGGCTTTCCGGTGCACAGAAGGAGCACGCTTGTTCAGATTTTTATTTTAGACTTTTTTTTAGACGTTTTTTAAACGGAAAAACAAGCAGTTTGTGAGCTTTTTGTTTGATTAAATGTCTTTGGCATTTGAAATTGATAAATTTAAATTTTTTTCAGCTCGTATGAAGGTCACGTCCTGCAACTAGTGATGCATTTAGTGACCAAATATAACCTCTCTCAGCACTAGACGCCTGCACACACAACCAAGGAGCTAATATAACAATGGCTGAGCAAATTGAAGAGAAAAACATATAAAATTTGTCAAAAAAGAAACCTTTAAGTATATATGATTATTCAAAATTAAAAAAAAAAAAAAGAGAATCATATAAACAATTCCTACAAATACCATGAAAACTAATCTCTATAGATATATTCCAAGGCCGTAGCCATGGATTCAACACTGGGGGGACCAACTTGCCAGGGTCTGTCCCCCCCAGAAAAAAATTTAAATTTTGAAAACTTTCTTGCCACTATGTTATACCAACTTAAGGCCTGTGCACATATGCAATGAATGAAAGTCACTATTGTCTACAAAACGACACATGCAGTGCAACATAAATGACTGACACTTAACTCAGACCTCCCGTGGGCTGCAATAAAGACATATACATTAGCTGAATATGCCTGTGAGCTATGGTCTGCTGGGGTATGGCAACACCACATACCACAAACCACATGCAGAGCTGCAGCACACCATTAGAACCAGTATAATAATGGTAATTTATTACACTTATTTATGACTATGATTACATTTTCTAATGATTATTTTGGGCAGTGGCCATTTATGTTTATATATAAAAGACTGAAAAATACCACAGCCTTAAAGAGGAGCTAGAAAAGATGTGGGGAGTAAAGGCAACATGTGCCAGCACTGAGGGCTGTGACCCCCAAAAGCAGTAATTATCACGGTAACCAAATGCTTTCTCACTGAATAATGAACTCACCTGTGGTATAATTACCTCAAGTAGATCAAGTTCTGTGACTCATGCTATACACTGTAAAGTTTAATCTATTCAACCCATTTAATGACCATCAACATTCCACTTATTAATTACATTATAACATTTACCTCTCAGTTTAAACCATTGACTGCGCCAATATTATGACACTTCAATGTTTTATTCTCCTTTGTAGCATGCATCACTTTAATATAGCCTGAAGAAAATATGAAGATGAGTGATGGATATGTGCCTGACCTGTGAGCACCTGCCAAAACTTAAAAAGGGACACATCTGCTGTGCACATGGATTTTATTTTGTTTGATGTCATCCATTCTGGTACTTATTGTACTCCTATTGTTACTTTGTGGGCACTGTTTTTCCTTTTGCTGCTTGAAAACACTTCTATCTTGTATATTTGTATATTTATTTGATACTCTATTGCTCTAAAACTGGGCCCAGTGAGTGACCCTGACCCAGGGAACACACTGGTTTTTACTGGTTGGTTACTGTAATTTGAAGCATTCCCTGGCACAAGAATTTCCTTCGGGATAAATAAAGTTCTACTGAACTGAATTATTGTGTTATTGTGTTGTATTTCACTTACATTTCATTTTTAGTGGCTATTTGCATGGGCTCAAAACAAATCAGAATGCATACCATGGGATAAATTCACTGTAAAACAGAAGAAACGGAAACAGAATCAATCCAATTTTTAGAAAGGCACACTAACAGACTACAAATATCAGTATGGTTTCATGAATTTCTCAGTAAATGTGTCTTTAAAGGAGAAAAGCTTATTTTTATGAGTATAAAAACACTAAATTTGTTGTAAGGAATGTTTAATTTATTCAATTTTATTGGGAAAGAAGGAAATAGAGTGAATAAATTGGCACAAAATCATGAAGATACATAAAACAAGGGTGCCTGTTCATAGCTTTATTCATGTTAAACATCTTTACAACATTTACACTATAAAAACAAACAAGTCTGAGAAGGAAATTGTCAGAATGCACATGGTCTGAGGCACTTGAAATGCAAGTTAAAGCTAAATCCAAAAGTCACTTTACATAAGATTAACTGAAGAATAAAAAGGTTTTATGTATGTTGTCATTTTTCACTGTTGAGTCTGGAGTACAGACCTGTACTGCACAGAGACTCTTTGCTCTGAAGGTAAGAAAAGTCTCGGATCATGCCCGGGAAGGGATATGAGTCCAAGGGAGGACGCAGTGGGAACACTGGCATCAGTCCGGATGTCATGTACGGTGACATGAAACCTGCCATACCGCCGCTGGCAGAGGAATAGGCCAGCCTCAAGGGGCTGACACCGAGGCGGGGGCTGACTCCGTACAGACTGTCTCCCCCGGCGGCCGTCGGCGGCATGTGGAGCGGGGAGAAGGCAGACTTGTTCCCCAGGGCACCGAGCGCTCCAGGCAGTCCAACAGAAGGCCTGAGCGCGTTTGAGTGATGAGACATAGAGGAACTATCAGAGTCTGTTTTGTTCTCTTTGGAGCTCAGCACCAGCTCAATGGTTCTGACGATGTCGCCTTTGCATGTTCTCACCATAGACTCCAGGGTGTCCCGTTTCTGATGGGGGAAGATCTTGGCTATGATATCAGTGGGGTCCCGCTCCAAGCTGGGGTAGTCCTTGGGCCTCTCCGACTCGCTGCCTGAGTCTGGATCCGAGGAGGAAAGCGACCTCTGTGGGCTCTCTATGTGGTCAGAGCGCTGATCAAACGCTGGGGATGCACTTGCGCTGTCATCGTTGAATGAAGTGGTGGTGTCCTTGTTTGGAGACAGGTCATTTTTGTCATTTGGAGAGGGCAGCCGTGCGGTGTGGGGTGCAAAGAGGGGTCGGCCCACGAATCCGTTATAAAAGTTGTACTTGCTCAGTTTGTCATCTGGAATGGGGACAAAAGAATAACGTGGATTAAAATCGAATGCGCGCACTTCTGTGCGTAAAATGCTCCAAACAGCGCAGCCTTTAAAAATAAATTGCATATGCTGTTATATTTTGGGGTGGCACATAAGTAAATTAATGATGGAATTCTTTTCTGTTTGTAAAGAGAATAGTAAACTTTAAAGTTTTTATTTTTGACTTACCATCTTTTTGGTTCTCTGCTCCAAAAACATCAAAACTTGGAGTTGCTGGAGTGCTGCTGGTGGCTGCTGGCACCCCGGGGCCTACGGGTGACGCCTGAGGGATCCCTGTTTCCCCACCGATCCCCTGGCTGGGGTACATGAGCCGGAGCTCCCGGGCCTCGCTCTCCTCCTGAGCCTGCTGCCGCCTCAGCGCCACCTGCGCGGCCATCACCCGCTGCCTCTCCGCAATCAGAGTGCACTTTGCGCACACGCAGTCCCTCCAGCGACAGAAGCGTTTGTGGCCCTTCAGCGCCGAAACCACGCCGTGGTTCCTGCATCGGGCGCACTTCGGGGTGCGCGGGTATCCCCTCTCCAGCGCGGGGTTACAAGCCCGTAGGAAGAGAGGCGGAGGGCGCAGGAGGGAAGGTGGCACCTGCAAGCCACCGAGAGGAGAGGCGGTGTGCCCGGCCAGGCCGAGCGGTCTGATCCTGCTGTCCATCGCCTGGAGGGTGACAAAGTGTTAAAGTCCAATACAGTTAGTCAAGTGTAATCAGTGGCCTTCTCTGAGTAACTGGCGTCTCTGTACTGCCTCTAGCACCCTGAACCAGCGCTCCTTAAGTGTCTCCTCTCCAGGTGGTTTGACATGAAATACAACACCCCAGTCACACCCCTTTCCGCTCCAGCCTCTTAATACCCTATCATGTTTATTTGCATCCCGGATGAAGAATGGTCTAATCTGATGCAACTGAGCCTATATGCAGCTGTATTAGGAAAAAGTGAGGCCTGCCAGGACCAGACTATGATCCTTATAAATGCACTTATAGAAACTGTGAACACACCAATAAATCATTTGTTTGTCACATTAAGTGATACAGGGTATAACTCCACTGAAAGCCAAATTTATATTGAAGTTAGGGCTGCTTTATGAGCAACTATGTTTCATATGTAATACCAGTCAGACCAGAACCCCCCCCCCCCCCCCCCCCACTCTGCAGTTACACCTCCAAAACACTAGTCAGCAGCAGGGTTTCTGTGAAGTGTTGTAAAGTTGAGTCGATTCAAAACACACATTAAACACGGCTTAATAGCGACAATTTCAAACACAAGTACACAAATCGGCCAAATTTTTCCCACAAATGCAACATGCTAATGTATTTAGCACAAGCCTATGGCATTTTACATTGTGTTAATTAGCCTTGTGGCTAGCAGACTTTTTCTCTACTCATATGAGACCAGGGACAACAGCAACATTTAACAAAGGTAACGTTACAAAATTCGGCTGTATTACAACTCATAAGGTTCACTGACTGTCAGTGAACAACTGTCTTATACTAAACATGTTTTCCAAATAAATATAACATGCTAACATTATTAGCACAATCCTATGGTAATTTACATTGTATTAATTAGCCTAGTGGCTAGCGGAATTTTCCTCCACTCATATGAAGACAGGATAAATCACACACAGGACTTGAAATGTTGTTTTGTGGAGGCTTTATTGTCTTCACAATTTATTGTTTGTTTTCTGTGAAACAAAAGTAAATAAAAGCTTTGTTTCCACTCAGGGAAATGGTTTCTTGCAATAATAGACAGGAGGTCTGTGTCACTGCGATGCATAGTTACATTTCTGGGAAGCTGCACATCAGGCTACGGTGTAGGGTAGGTAAGTAGGCACAGGTACGTAGGGACGGCGTCGATTTGACGCAGAAGTATGCATCCTACTTAAGCCAAGCCAATCTACTAGTACCAACCATGTCAACATAGAAGGAGTTTAAATGCTGTTCCATTTTAAAGGGGTCCCTCAAACTCTCACCTCAAGATATCTGAATGAAAATGGCATAACAGCATAATCAAATTCCTGAAATTCATTAATAGCTTTTGGTTTTGATGTGACGCCCCAACATTTTCAGTCGCCACCCCTATGACATAACTCTGGGGTCAGTACTTGTGTTAAATAGAAACCAAGCTTTTTCTAATCAGAAAGGAAAACGTGTTGCCTCAGGTCAGCTACTCTAGATACAATGACCCCCTTTGGTTGCCTGGAAGAGCAATGAATATTCAGGATGATTTAAACCCAACAATGGCCCTATTAGCCACAAAAGCAACAGGTAATTATCTACCTGGTTATTCTGTTCAACAAATTACCCTGACAAAAGACCCATCTGTCAACAAACACCCAGCAAGACTGGTGGATAACTAATCACACCTTGTCACATGTTTCATTCATTTCTCTCCATTCAAAACGGGATCCAGTTACATGCAACAGATTGCCTTACCGTTATTATTACATGGAGAGCAACTTGAGAGAATAATGTGACAAACACAGAGGCAGTCACCAAGGAGATACACAGAACTAAAACACTGTTAGTCATGCACTCAAGTTTTCTTTTTGCTGCAAATGCTTGCAATTGCCTGAGAAGTCATGAGCAAGCAGACACTAAAATGGTGACTAAAGTGTTAATAATAATAGTATCCTCAGCTATTGGACATCCCCTAATCATCTGTAAATGTAAGAGTGAGACATCAGTGGCTTCTCTTGGTCTCCCTGTGGTTCTGACTCCACTAGTCTCCCTCTGAATAATGGATGTGGGTTAAAGAGGCAGAGGATGGAAGCACTCAACCCCCTTGTGGCGTTTTACAGAGATAATGATTCCCTGAAGGGCATCTCTGAGGAAGGTCTGCTACAGCAGAGGCCAGGAAAATTGCTTACGGTCTAATACATAATGATTTGATGCAAACATCGCTATTATTAGTCATTTATATTACTACTTATCGTGTGTACAGACTGGTAGGTGTTGCAGCTTGATAAGAAGATGATTTTTTTTTCCGTGAGTGACAGATGAGTGACTTTTTTCACCTCTTCTTCCTCTCCCATCAGATGGATCTTATCAGCAGCGTACCCAGTGCCAGATCTAGCACGATCGGCAACCTGGGCAAGCTTTCACTAACGAGCAAGAACGAAAGCTATTGAGAAATCAACATAAATAAACAACTCGATTAACTTTACCCAGCTCTCCAAAGAAATTCCTCTCCACCATACCCATAAAAGCTCTAGCACCTGGGTCTTCAACACGGGTCCGCCACCCCTCAGAGACCCTCCGAGGCCACCATATTACCCCTTGATTACTTGGTTAAAGTTTTATTTATTTCTTTACTGTTTTTTTAAAGTAAATTGTGTCTAAAAATACACATTAACACAAATGCAAAATAATGTTAGTAAAGAAAAATTGGCATATTCATAAAACCTGTTTAGTTTACAGCACACTGCATTAATGCCAGGCAGACATCACCTGTCGCAGCAGTATGATACACCACTGGACGGTGTCAGATTGAAACACTGCTGGTAACAGTGTCATTTAAGGAGCTGTAAAGTCCCTATAGGGTGGGAGGGAGGGGTGTTGGATGGGTCAAACAAGCACCAGACTTTCACCCGGGAGCCTGGTGTTTGCTTCCCCCAAGAAAGTAGGACCACAAGTGTGCTTTTATAGCCTAAATCTAACCATGTGCTTTTGTTGACATCCCAGCATTGGTGGTGGCGTCCCGGAACGTCAACAGCAGATGCAGAGGGATACCTAACCTGTGAAAGGCCGCTGACAAAACGGCACTATTTAATGACTTGGGATAAGAACCAGTTGGCCATTTAACTATATTATTACTGGTGCATTGTGTGTACGGAAATTATTGTGAGCCACAGTAACCACCAGCAAAAGCGCAGAGGGTGAGGCTAATGCACCCAGCCATGCTAGAGAGAAGTCTGTAGCCCAGCTTAGTTTTATACAATATTTGACTAGGGGGTTCCTGCGCCGTCTCTTTCAGCAAAGAAAGAGTCTAGCAGGAGTCTGGCTGTGCTGATCACTCACTGATGAACTAGATGTAGTAGAGGTGGCATCCCTATTATGGACCAATAGTTTAGCATTAGGTCTTTGGATCTTTTTTCATTGTGTTACATTTTTTTAAGCCCCCCCAAAAATTGCGGGGTTGAGGGGTCGGGGTGCAATGTACAGGAAGATCCGAGCATACCATCACCTGCCCCATTACAATCATGCATGACTATGTGCAAAGAGAAACCACATGCTGTGCAAAAACCCAAAATATGTTCATTTGTGTGTGCAGGCACTTGCGGTAACAAAAGCATCCCGATCGTGACTCGTGCAAAAAGAGGTTTTGAAAAGCGGGTCTGCTATTTGCGGAAAGATGTTCCGCAAGTTATGACCCTTGTTGGATAGGGGTTGGTACAGACTCAATCCAGCTGTGCAGGACATTGAAGATAATCTGAAAAGCATCCGTCAACACAGAATGCTAAAAGCATAAATAAATGCCAGTGATGCAGATGCTCTGTGGACGCACATGCAGCGTTTATCATTTCATCCACTGTGAAGTGGAATTTGAGGTTTGGATTTGTGGCTGGCAAGTTTATCCAGGCACATTAAGCTGCTCTCACCTGGCCTCTTTATACAGACCACTTAGGCAGCTTATATGGACCGGCTACAGCTTTTTCTTGCAGGAAGGCCGGCTGGAAGCAGCACGCTGTTGAAAAAGCCTGTGTAAATGAGTGTGTCACTATATATTGAGCTTTTGGAAGGGCTCTGTTTCAGTCATATATCTAATTACCCTGAGGAGGAAAATGGGACAAAAACAGCTGTTTTGGAACAGCCTCTACAAATTGGATTATGGATAAGAGCTGTAGTGTTATATTTACTCATTTACTGCCTTTCTCTGTTTGTCTCTGGATCATAGGATTACTTCAAGGCCAAGCCAGGCTCTTTTTTTTTTTTTTTTAAAGCGCCTTCAAACCAGATCAGTTTCACCTTGAGACAAGGTAATTTCTCAACTTGTTTGTGTCATTCTGCCATTTGATCATAATCTAATAAACTGTTTTTTTTTATAATAGAAAACCTGACATCCAGTTCCACGGCTTGCACACGTTTTAAGTGTGAATTTCTCAAATTCACCCCCCCAACACAGAGCGAAGGGATTAACAGGGATAGGTGCAGTTGGAGTAGATAGGGCTAGACAGTGTCTTAATTGTGTTCTTAACAGATCTGCTCATGTCAGATATGGTGTTTCATCACAGCCATGTACCTCGTAGGACAGGGCTTTATCAGTGCAGCTTCTTATCTGAAGCAAGGTGGCTGCTAATCTACTCACAAATCTCACAAAACCTGATTATGTCCCCCACTGTCAGAGAGATGGAGAGAAGGGAGGGGGGGGTGGAGAGGTAAGGAGGTGGAGCAACAGAGGGCCATCATTTAACAGTAAATCATGGCATTTGGACTTATACCCTATAAAGATCTGTGCATTCAGTTTTCATATTATAATGTATGATCATGCTGTATCATTACTTCCCTGCAGCTGCAAGTCCTCTGATGCACAATGGGTGAAGAACAGATCATGTTATTGTTGCCAACTCTGAATCACAGACGCTGAAGAAATCATCATGTGACACATCTTTGACATGGAAACATTTCAGCGCTTTAGGTTTCAAGACGGCAGCATTGTCTCTGAAAATACAGCACTCAAGTTACAACAAAGTCCCTTCTCTTTCAGCGTGCAAAAGGTCTTGACCTTTGTGTGTTTACTTTCTCATCTGTCGCTTCACACCCTTGTTGTTTAAGTGCCACACAGTAGCCTCCACTTAACTGCTGACGGGTGAATGACCACAATCAGGCCGGTCGGGCTGCTGCTGTGATCAACAGGTTCAATCATTTTAATTTCCTTTCATATGAGCGCAAGTCTCTTCCCACCTTTGCACTTTTATGTCACTAACACTTTGTTGTATTAAAGCTCTGTGGGGAACAAACACAAAAAAACACAACAGTAAGCTGATTTATGCTCCGTGTGACGTGTGTGGTCTCAGCGGAGTTCTACAAGCAACTCTGCTGTTAGTTTAGCTTTTAAGATCATTTCCTGTTTTTATTTATGCGTCAGGGGATGCCGACTGCTGCTGCGCTGTTGGACTTGGTGTCTCTGTTTACAACGCCTGGAGCAGAAGTTACGCCTTTGCCAGCATCCAACGGAAATATTCTCACACATCTTTCTCTGGAGATCAGAGCAGCAGCTCGCTTTGAGGTGCAGAAAATTCACATTGAAATATATAAGTGTGAGGTTTTGTTCCCAAAATAAAAGCTTTGTGACATTTTGACAAAAAGGTGACATTTAGTCTTTAGATATCGCTGATAATGCCACAGTAAAAGTAAAAATGTTTTTCTGGATTGTAGGTGATTTATATGGCTAATCATTTATTTTATCTTATTGCTAACATGCTAAATTACTCAAGCACTTTCAAGATACTTTTACTTTTCACGAGTATTTCTATTTCCCACAATAAAATACTTCTAGATTTTTGAGGGAAACATTGTTCTTTTTTGTTGTAGTACTTTTTTTTGGACAGCTATAGTTACTAGTTACATCATAAATTGTGTTTTTATATGCAACATATATGAAAAATTTACATATTATGATGCTATAAACTTTAACATTACTTATTATTAAAGTAAACTAATACATCATACTGAATAGTTATGCAATACCTCAGTGGGGTAGGTTTAGTTTTCTGCATCAACTTTGATTGTCAGTGTGTTGTTGTTGTTGTTGTTGTTGTTTTTTTTTAACAAAATAAAAGTCCTCTTGTACTTTCATGTATGTTGAGGGGAATGTGCTCCCTGTGCCCCCCACCCCAAAAAATCTACCCCTATGCATTACTTCTTGATTATCTGACCATTATGCTGATGGTTCCCACCAACCCCTGAAAGAAATTTCTATCGCTTTAGCATCTAAATTCTCTGCTATGTTTGTTAGCTGGTTGCTAACTTTTTTTGGTATGCCTGTTTTGTACTGGGCAGATAAAGTACAGTGGGTTTATAGGAGCTTTTTCACCAAATAACAGCTGCATGGTTTGCCTGGAAATTACGCAGATCAGCGGCGAGAGTGAACCAAAACATTTAAGCTGCTGGCTGTCAAACCAAAACAATGAGCTGAAAGACAATAAAATGCACCAAAGCAAACCAATCTCACTCTGAAGTCGTTGAAAACTGCTGCTTGGTCGGTGACTTCCGGCGTCAGACACCAACAAAAAAAGCCGTCCTTTCATGTTTGCATGATATGCAGCAGGTTGGCATTATTGTTTAATGGTGCTCAGCGGTGTCAGGAGGAAATGTGGCGGGACAACAATGAAAGTAAAGGTAGCGGAAGTCCAAGATTTTTGTTGCCTAAACCCAACCACATGTGAGTGTTCGCAAAACATAACCACCTGCGTTTGTTGATGAAGGAATAAAAGGTCAATTCGGTTGTACCGACGTAGTGCATTTATTTTGAAAGAAATTATATGCAAACTACACATTTCCTGTGAAAATGGAAATACATTTTGAAAACAGATAATGCATGTAACAGGCATAAGTTGACACGGCGACCCAGAACATCAACATCCAATGCACCCAGGGTACCTTGCATGTTGTGGAAAGTCCACGACCAAACGTCGATATGTGACGAGGTCGGAGTGAGAATGTTTCGACCAAAGAGCAGAGTGAAGCTATGTTGAGTAGGGAGACAGTTTTCTGTAGGTCTGTTACAGTGAGAAACCCATAGACCCTTGCTGATACAATTACAGCAGCTTTAAGTCAACTTAATACAGGGGTTTTACTTGTAATGGAGTATTTTCTCATTGTTGTATTGCTAATTTAAACACTTCATAATGACATTCTGTACTTCTTTTGAAATATTAGTGGATGGTAATTGCACTTATAATTCATTCAGTGGACTTGCGGTTTTCTATTCCATAAAGATAACTGACATATTATTATTACAACTCATGCAGAGAGGAAAGGAAGCATCTATATTACACTCATACACACACCTGTGCATCTGAATACACGGAACAATACATTTTCCTCCTATTCCTCGCCTATCTATATTCTGCTATCTTCTGCCATCTTCCTCTCCCCTATTCAATATCCCTCCATCTACTCTCCTTCTCCTCCTCTCACACCTTTATTGGTGGTCCGAGTCTGGTAGGTATCCATCAGGGCCCCTCACTTAGCCCGGCAATGCTTCAGTGCCAGTGAACAATGGTGGGCCAGAGACAGCCAAGTTTGCTCATGAGCACTGAATATGGATGTGTGTGTGTGTGTGGGCGTGGGTGGGTGGGTTGTGTGTGCACCCATGTGTACCTGTTTTAATCATGCATATTACATCTGCATCAACACGGAGCATCTATAAGGAGATGCAGGTTCACTTTTACATACTGGCTCACTTTGTGTGTGTGTGTGTGTGTGTTTGTGTGGATGTTTAAGTGCTGCAAGTGCTAATTAGGTGTGTGTGTGTGCGTGTGTGTGTGGCTAGGGAACATTAGTGCTGTGAAAGGTTCTGGTCAGGTGCCAATGAATGCAACCTGCACTGTCTAAACAGGTTGAGATTTAACCCCGAGAGTTCCTCGTTCTGCTCTTACCCTGGCTGCTCTCTCTGTTTGTTTCCTGTCAGAGACGCTTCTTTATTTAACGATACACTTGCAAGGTGAGTTGCGCAGCTCGACAATGCATAACTTAGTGGCAGATGAGCACAACCCTCTGAAGGATTTGAAGAATCACGTTTCCAAGTATGTGTTTTTTTTTTCATAAAAATGTGCCACTTGACAGACATTGACAAGGAAATGGATGTGTTAATGATAGACACAACGTGGGAAAGAACTCTGTTGGCACTTTGCAAATATGAAAACACTTTACACTGGGGCTTGGGTGAAAATGTCAGAGGTGACAGATAGGTAAAAAATATTTTGACATTCATGAGTTTTTGTATAATTAAGTTGTACGTTTATGTAGATTTTAAAAGAGCTATTGTATTGATTTTTCAGGGCAGTACCTGGCCTGTCACTGAGCTAAAACCTAATGACAGGGTGATTCTCACTCACCTCATTCACTCATATACAAATAAGCAAACAGTCAGACCTCCAAAGAGTTGTTTACAGGGTTTCGAGTGAAAGGATCTGTCAGTATCCTAATGGCAAAGGATTCTGGTTAATTTCTGTTTGCTGAAAAGATTTCCTCCAGCTGTGAGGGTCTTCAGGTCTGAAGGATCAGATGAGGCGGCTGTAAAAATCTTCTCAGTACACTACATCTGATATTAGCTCTTTAGAAAATTAAAGAAAAGCAGCAGGGACAAAATTCAACAATATTTAAGTCTTTAGGAATTGCCATATACAGTTTTCTTTTGTAAAGAACACATCTAGAAGACTCACAGCAACATTAGAGTTCATTTGGAGACGTGTTTCTGTCCACCAAATGAATGTAAAACCACGTATTCATTTTTTTATAACTCTGTTTTGGTCTCCACCAACTCCTGAGACAAATATCTTGCTCTTTGGCAGGTAAAAGCTCCACTATGTTTACCAGATAAAGGCTACAGACAGAGACAAAAACTCATAACTATTGCTGGGTTTACACCTTGCGTCCATACTATTTGGAACCACTAAAACGGGAGACCTTTGAAAATGGTGCCTACCCCATTTTAGTTTGAAAACTCCAGGGTTGCATTTTAATTTGGAAGGATGTAAATGTCGACTTCTGGACACAAAAGAAAACCATGTTTGCTTCCTAACTTATTAATCACAGCTTGTCAGGCCAAAACATAATTGGTAAGTCTACATCCTTCTTGTGTGGGTTCTCCTTCCTCTTCCTGGTACCGCTCTAATATGTTGCCATATTGCTTTGTAACGACTCCCAAACTCTTCGCTGCTTTGTCCACCTTATACTCACGTGCTATTTTCCAACCCAGTCTCACGAAATCATCGAAATCCAGCACTTTGGCTGTGAATTCAGGCGTCAGACACCAACCAAAAAGCCATTCTTTAACGTTGGCACAATATGCAGATGGTCACCATTATAATGTAACGACAAAAACGAAAGTTAAGGCATTAAAAGTCTGACTGAGGCAGGCGGGAGGGCTGGTGGATGGGTCCAACAAATACCAACTTTCACCCAGGAGAGTGATGTTCGCGTCTTGTAAGATTACAAAGCCAAACCCTGATCTTTCTTCCTAAACCTAACCACTTGTTTTTGTGCCTAAACCCAACCATGTGCATTAGTTGTTGAAGGAAAAAAAGTCAATTTGCGGTGTTGCACCGACATAGCGTGTTTATTTTGAAAGAGTCTGTATGTAAATGGTAAATTTCCTTTAAAAACTCAAGTGTAATTTGAAAGAAGACTATGCATGTAACATGCAGAACTTGACACGGCATCCCAGGACGTCATCAACCAACACACCCAGGGTACCTTGAACGTCTTATCTGGGCATAACCAAACGTTGATATGGGACGAGTGATATCAGTGAGTGAGAACGTGTTGTACTTTTAGTAATGGTTCCCCCTCTTCATCGGTCAGTCCCTCCAGAAAATCACGATTTTACGTTGCAATAATTTACACAAATTCAACTAAAGTCTGCAATATTTGCGGAGGCTTGCAGTTTTTCAAGTCTCACGATTTTTCGGCATTTTCCAGCTGACCAAAAGTCATCGCACATGCGACGTAATTTGAAATGTCATTACAGCAAGTGAATAGATGACTTGTTTTTTGGAGGCAGTAGTTTAAAAAAATCCGTTTTCTTCAGTTAATTTTTGTCATTAGCCGCAATTCCCACACAAAATCACATAAAAATGCAGCAAATTTTGTTGCAATTTTTGACAAAATTGGCTGCAAATTCAAGGGTTTGGGGCCGCAAATTCAAATTATTCTTTTTGCCGCAAGATCCCAGAGGGGCTGATCAGTCTGAGCAAAGAAATCTCTGGTCTTACTTTCCGCAATGTTTGCAGTATTTTCTGTAACTAAGCAACCAGCTGAAGAGCAGACAACCTGCTTGCATTTAACATCAGCACATGCATGCTCTGTTCATACGAATGGTCAAGAGATATGAATTTTCAGGTATGTTAATATGAATGGAGATTATTTCTGACACGTATTTAAAACACTCGTGCGTAGGAAGATAGTTTCCAATGGAAACATATTAGTGTGTCTGTGGCCATAGTTACTAACTTTGTCTGTTGTTTGATGCTGGTCTGGTGGTTTACAATGTGCTTATCACAACTTTTCTATGACAACAGCTGATGAAAGCTGTGGGAGTGAAACATAACAGTGAAGTTACATGCCCACATAACCAAAACAATGACCTAAAAAAATTCTAAAACACTTCATACTGATGAAAAGAACTGCAGAATTAGAAGATAATACTATGTGGGAATGACCCCTTTAACATTTCAACTAGTAATTTAACTGTTAATAGAAAAATATTGATGATAGCAGCTTTATATGCAACCTTAAAATGCACTTCTCACATATCTACGATAGTTAACTGTTCCACTGTTGCAATACCAGGTCTCAGTGACACAATCGTAAACATGTCCAGATTGCAATAAGCGTAGTAAAAGCGCAGGAGACCGTTGAGAACAAAACGGCAAACACGGAAAGGGGGAGGTGAAGCATAAAGAAGGAGGTGAGCATGCTATCAGATGAACGTAGAGCACAGGGAGAGACATCAGTGCTGTACATCTCTCCCAGGGTGTTATGGGAAAATATTTTAGGGCTTTCAGTTACAGACAATAACAGCTTAGAAATTGTTAAACATTGTCTCTGATAGCAACCGGCATCTCCAAACAGATCAGATGTGAGTTTCTACAGAGATTAGAGGAAATGTGAAACCGTCAGAGAAGAGGAAGCATTTAGAGTTTGTGTGCATGAAGTTCTGCTGAGAATATAATATTCCCAGTAGCTTATATATATATGTATATATACATATATTTCGAATATTCTTGTACATAAATTTAACCATTTGTGGATAAGAACTCCAGGAGGCAGCAGAATCAGACTTGCTTTGAACGTCATAGTACAGATCTTGAAATATTGACCCAGCCTGCCCTGCTGTCTTTGCCCCCAGCATACCTACGACTTCATGCTTCACATCAACTCGCTTCATTTCTCACAAAGTAAAACCACTGGGACGTGAAAAATATGTTACAGCTGAACAGAAAGATCACAATACTTTGTTTATTTTTTTCTCATGTTATTCATTTCGACCTTTTTGTTACGCATCAGCATTGTTCCCACAGCACATGATAATACTTGGCATTCAGTCAGATGGACGTGCAGAGAAGCACGTTCACGCTGGCATCCAAGATGTCACACTTTTAAAAATCTAATTAAACAAATGTATCATGTCATTGTGACAACTTACAATATAAATCTGTAAATGCTGAAACTCCAAGCTTGTCCTTTTTATTATGAATGTCTCCTCAAAAGACTTTGACTCTTAATGTGGACAGTTTACAAGGACAAACTTATCTAATGATGTGCATGAAAAAGTAAAGCAAAATGAATCATGGTTGACTAATTTATTCTTTATTTTACAATTAATGGAGCAACGTCAGGTTAGACTTTTCACAAATGCAGCCAACAAAACATGGAACATGTTTTTGAGGTGACCACATGAATAAAGATGAGCCACCAAAGAGGATACGGTATCTTGTTTTGGTAGCTACCTCTGAAAACACTGTGATCATGTCCTTAATGGTTTTTTTCTGGGAATATGGGTATTTCATGCGCAAAATAACCGTACAGCTTGGCTGCTGGAAGGAAGTATGGGATTCAAAATGAGCCAGAAATCATGAAGTTTATTTACAACATTTGACTCCTCATAGATTCAGATGGTAGGCCAAAACTCAAGCTAACACCCCGCCCCCCAAAAAATAAAGAAATAAAATAAAATAAATAATTAAATTACATAAGTGAATTGCTATATCCCCCGTTTACATGCTTACACCATCATTGCTCACTGCAATGCTATCTGTATCAGTCTGGCCCCGCAACTGCCCCAATCACTTTTCAGAAATTAAACCAGCGCCAATCACAGATCTGCATCGTAGCTCATGACGTAAGCAGCCAGAGACCGTGTTGTCCTTGATAACGTTGAACGCAGGCCGCAGCTTGCTGATAAGTAATAGCAGCTCCCGAAGCAACAAGCACTAACTCTAGTAATAGTAAATACAGACAGTTGTAGAAATAGAATCAATAACAACAACTATACAAAAACTCGAGTTTCTTCCAACTGGATTTATTAGAAGCTTGATTATCAACTGGCTCCATTGGTGATGAAGATGTTCCCCGGTGTTTTGTTACACTAATTGGCTGAAGAATTTTAATCTGTCAAGGTGAGTGCTTACGCTCATGTTGAGCTCATGTCATCAGAATGGCCTTATCAGGCTGGTAGAGAATGCTTTCAAGCAGCATTTAGACCAGTGATACTTAACATGTGACCCACGGGCGAAACCTGGTTCAAGATAGGGCGTACTGAACATTTTCTGATTTCTGATTAAACTTAACTGATTTATACAGAGAATCTTTGTGTACTTTGAATGTAACAGGTGTTCCAGAGTGCATTTAAAGGCTTCAAAATAAAGCTTGTTTAAAAAGAAAGTGAAAGGGGAGAATACCCCAACAGAAATGTGGGTTAAGGTCTGAATGTCCTAAAATCCTAGAAACACGCCCGCTGCAACTGGGTTTGCAGTTGGCAAAGATGAGTGAGGACAACAAGTTATATTGTATATGCTGATAATGTTGTTTAATAACTGGCCCCTGACCTCCAGTCATTTTGCAAAATTCACCTGCATGCAAAACAAGTTTAGTATTCCTGATTTCGACCTTCATACGTCTTTGTGATCACATTTTTTGACTGACCTAACAAAAGAAAGTTGCAGGCCTTTTTGGTGTTGTTGCACTCTGGTAAGTTGACTGTTGGGGGTCATGTGGAGGATCATGGGAAATTAGCACTGTAATAATAAATGTTAATTATGTTTTGTACATATAACTTTAAAGCACTGACAAACAATGTATCGTTAGTTGTCATACTGAAAGTGGATTCAGACATCACTGTGTGATATTTTACATGGCATGGTACCAAGTAAAGGTGAAGATTCAGATTTCAAGTCAGATTATTTCCCTTCACATTAGTAGTACTGTTGGCACCAAACAATAGCAACATGCATCTACATGGACTGACACCTGGATATGGTTCAAAGCCACTGCAGAACCACAGCCAGTCATGTACAGAGACAGAGGAGCAGATAACAATACACACTGCAGTCTATTCAGAACTACAGACTGCAAAATGCTGGCTGCATGCAGATCCAACTCAGATAAAGGAAAAATACAAAATAAAGTGCTGACCACAGGTGTGAACAAAGCACCTTTTTCAAAAACATTTACAAATGGGGGACTCTGTGGATCTTCAGGGAACTTTTTGAAGATCTAACTCCTTCGCATCTACAAAACCAGAGATAAATGGGATCTTTTATCAGTTTAGATGTTGTATAATTGTACAACTGGAGTCCCAACATCAATGCGGGCTGTAGATTCTAAGAACTGCAACCTTAAGTTCACAGGCTTTGGGGAATTTATCTGATCATGGCGCTGTGAATCACTTATCGCTGCCATCGTTCACATTTTAGTTAAGATCCTCTTCATGAAGCTTTAGAGAGTGTGAGAAAGTAGTCCGCCTTATTGAAGTCATAAAAACTGTTTACAAACTTCGCAAAGCTTTGATAAAAGGCACTTTTATTGGATAATGTCTATGAAGTCGATCCAGGATTGCTTGGTTAAAACTTATGAGTAAACCTGTGTTAATCAATGTAAATCTAACAAGGTGTGAGGAATTGAAGAGATAGTTTGGATTTTTTGGAAACTGGGTTGTATGAGTCAGTGTTTTACCTACAGTAGATGGTACAGCTTGGCGTTTTAAAGGGTTAGTTTAGAGGGTCACACACCATCAAACCAATCGACCGAGGCAACACTCCTGTGTTCTGCCAGGTAAAATTACTGGTTTTGTCAAAGTAGTGTGGTGGCTTTAAAGAGAACATAGATGAAAATGGGCTTTGGTTTCCGTTTAGAAAGGGCTGTTTGATGGGTGTACCCTGACACTGATTACTTTAACTGAATTTTCAGAAAATCACCAGAAGAAAATGCAGATTTATGTGTCTTTCCAACCACTACTCTTATGTGAATATATAAAGCAGTAGGTGGTGCTAATCCTCCGGACACTATACCTTTATGGAGAAAAAGGGCACCAGTCAAACTGCAAACGAAGGAAAACAATGGATGTATAACAACGGAGTACACTCTGGACAATGGAAATGGTGAGTTTTGAACAACTAGCATTACACTTGTGTGCACACAGAAGCATGTAAAAAGCCATCGACATGATTAAGAAGGTCTGTGCAATGACTATACAACATCATTTGTCTCTATTGCTGTCATTTTTGACCTTTTATCAATACACCAACTTTTCCCACAAGCATACAATGTGTTGCATTTCAAGATTTTTTTATTTTTATTTTTGGCATTTCCACTCAACTCAAACAGGTGGATGGAAACACACCTAGTGACACAGTGAGTAATCACTGTGGACATGAGATTGGTGAGAATCTTCAGCATCCAGCGAGAAGGATTAAGCCATGAGGAATGTGACAGTCACCAGTGTTTCCTTTCAGACAAGTCTGTGCTATGTATCAGGGCTTTGTGTTCCAAAAGAACAAGAACAAAAAACAGGTTACATCTTTATTTAAGCAGGCACATTATTCCACTGTCGCCATTTCTTCATAGAGTTGAAAGTACTTTGTCATATGAGGGGCTGAAATTGTATTATGGATAATTTAAAGTGGACAAGTAAATGAATTTACTAATATTAACATAACGTACAACAAAGTGTCATCTGCAAATGGTGGAATATTTTTAACCATGTACTTCTTTGAATTATTATTTACTATTTTACTGTAGTTACAGTAAAATATCTTCAATTAGTAGCCCAGGCTAATATTTGCTTAAATCATTGAAATCAACAGACGTATATTTGGGACAGGCCTTTAATTCCTTTTACACAAAACTGTTGCTCAGCAAAGATAAGAAATTTGATCAAATTTTTTATTTGAACCAGTATAAATATTACTTGTTTAAAAATTAGGCTTCCAATAACATATCAAATAAGACTCATTTATTTGATCTAGCTCTGACAGACAGTGAATTAGAGAGAATTACAGCACCTGACATACAGACACAACACCACTTTATCCTATTAAAAAATATTCACGACTTGGATTAATCTTTTGATCTTAGGACCCTTACAGACTAAAGGAATATGAGTAACTTACTGGGTAATTGAGGAATGGACACATATTCTGTCTTTATGATAGCAGGAAGGGAGTCACCATTTGTTTTCTCATTATGCTGGTAAATCTGAGTGAATTACGATATTCTCTGGTGCTCATGGTTTCAGTAAAATTAACTGAACGTTTGAACTCTAGAAAATCTAACTGAACTAACGATGTGTAGCATCTCTATAGTGACAGAGTTTAAACATTTATATTTGTATGTGCGATCTAAGCAGCCAACTAACATTAGCGCAACCTGGTTTTATACATCAACAGAACTTCTATAAAAATGAACTGCTTGGCTCCAGACCAGACGTCTATTTGAGACAGGCCTTTAATGGTCAAAATGTGTAGCCACTCCAGGCTAGTAAAAGGGACTGGGCATTCATTTGGGACTAGACTAACTTAATTGAAGTTTTACTGTAGTTTAACTTTTTTCATACCTGCAGCCCTGTCACTTTTATCAATGTACTACTTATTAAAAATACAAAAATAACCTTAATGCAACCTAAACTTTTTTTTATCAGCATAGTGAGGAAGTGTTAATGAATGTAGCTGCAAATTCAGAACATGTTCATATCTGCAGACATTGACTTGTTCAATTTGTTCTCCTTAAAATGTCCCCGTTTAGCATGACTAATGTTTTAATGGTTGTGTTTAGGCAACTCAATGCACTTAGTATGATTTAGGGACAGATCATAGTCTGGGTTAAATATGTGAAAATTTTATTTACTTTTTCAATATTTAACCAAAAGTGCAACCTAACCCCTAACATTAACTGAAATGTAATGACAGGCAGAGCACAGGACACAAATTCTGTTTCCAGGTGTCAAAATCGCGCCCTTTCCCAGCCAACATTTGTATGTGGGGCCCATGTGGGTAGTAAATGGGCTGACAAATGGTGCCCTATATAGGACGGTTCATGAGTTCCATATTGGCCCCATACCTATAGCCCACATTGATGCTTTACATAAGTGGGCCCCACATGGTTATGCTGGGGCTACTGGGTACCAAGTGCTATGGGGCCAATATGGACATCTTATCTAGGGCCTACATGGGTAAACCCATCCAGGTGGGCAATTGGTATGGGGCCAATATGAAACCCATCTGTGCAGCTCAAGAACATGACAGAAATAATCAGTGCTGCACCACTGCTGCATTATGTTTCCTACCAGTGTATAAACCAGTTTCTTAGAAGACAAGGTTACAAGTGTCCCCATGTCTTTTCCACAACATGACACACAGGGTCACAGCACGGTCAGACGTGGTGTTTGGAGGGCTTCTAATTTTGGGATCAGGACTTAATGAGAGGACGAGAAAAAAAACCCGCTGGTGAGAACAAGGGGGACGGCCCGAGAGACGAGGCGTACGGGGAAAGGATACAAAGGACAGCTTAGTGGACCTCTGATGTCACCCCAGCACCAGCAGAGTGGCTCATTGAAACTAAAGTGCCTCCACTGTGTTGCTTTTGTCTGATTCTGGTCAGGCCTGTCCCTCTCCTATAATAATGAGCCCTTTGACAAGCGATTCACTTCATAGTGGCTTTTACATTTTTTTTGTTTCTTTACAAGTGTTTGTTTTAATGGCAGGCCTCGGGTCAGCGCCTTTTAAGTAGCTTTTTCTATGGATACCTGAGGGTGGCATGAAAAAAATGAATTTAAAGAAAAGTTGAGAGTGTTCAACTAAATTCACAGTCTTCATCAGTGTGTAGAGATTTCTGTGAGAAAAATGAAAGTAAAATGAAACAAAAATCTGGATGAACTCATGCTGATGCAGATTGTGAGGTTTTTTGGTGCAATGGGCAGTACAAAAAAAATCAAGGTACTCAGGTTGGTTGAAAGCTCTAGGGAAGGAAAGCCAGTAAGGGCCTCTTTTTTTCCATCATACTCCATATTCAAGCACTTTTATTAGTAATTTTGTACTTTAAATGATCCAATTTATCTAATACCATCAGGTGGAATTATCGTAATTAGCCTTTAGCCTTTAAAGCTAATCAGTTAAAGCATTCTTGGTCTTTTCCCTCTGAATAAAAGGTTTTAGTTTCTCATTCTGAAAATTGACAGATTTGTCTCCCTTTCCTTAAAGACATGGTTTTGATCCTGTCAGGTAGGCAGGTGGTACAGGAGTCCCCTAAGGGATGACTGCCCCCTGATGGGAGAATTGTTTTTACCCCAGCTGTGATTTGCTTGTGCTGCAACATCTAATTCCAAATGCTATTTTGTCAAATCAATGCCTGGACTTTGTCTTATTAAGGCCGCTCTGGTTTCCTAAACCACGCAGGGTGCTTTAACCCCCCGATGAGGGAGGCAAGCTGAGGCTGCCCCCTTACAACAAAACAACACACCACTCCAAAACAGCATGACACTTCCTCGACCAGCAAATGAGATGAAAGCTTTAAAGCATGAAAATAGTGGTTTGAAAATCTTCTGAAGCCCTGCTACCCTGCTAGCACAGAATAAAAATGGGCTGTCCGCACGTAACAAAAGCCGAGCACAAGAGGGAAAAACATCAAAGTGTGATTTTGTCAGGGGGAAAAAAACCTATTTGTTAGAGGATGCCCACTGAGAAAAACGCAGGTGAATTTTCAGGTAATAGCACATTGCTGTTAAGTGCGACAGTTTATTTGTGTTGCTATCTTTTTCATACTGTGATAGCTTTCATTTGAGCGCCAAACAAACTTTCACCTCTGTCAGTGTTTCTGTGGCTTTTTACCTGTTTCTGCTTTCAGCTTTAGATTAGAGCTCAAAATCCTGGTCAATTTAAATTACATTTAACATTTTGTGTATTTTCAGCTGACTGGATTTCTGCACATGAGTGAAAAGGTAAAAAAAAAAGTGTATTTTTATGCATGCATCAATCTATTTTCTATTTATTTTGTTTCAGATTAATTTTAGAAAGCGCTTAACATCATAACATGGGACCAAAAAATCAGCACTTTTACCTGTTTTGATTTTGATTTACTACATGTAGCACAACAACCTTGCATTTACATGCGTTTAATTTAACTGGTGAGCTCCCACTTGATTTTGACATCTGCAAAGCAAGCTAACATGATCCCGCCTCAAATGTGTTGCTGAGAATAAGGCAACAACAGCAGAGTTTTTGTTCTCTGTCCACAGGTGGATTTACCTGAGTGTGTGCAATATGATCGCTCTTTGATCCAAGCAAAACGGCAAGGAACAAGCTTAGTTTAATAAGGTGTGAAATTCTTTCAACAAGGACCTTTTTGTGGCACTTTGAGTAAACAGTGCTGCCAAAAGAAACTTTGACTGTGTCAGTGAGAGTCAGGATAGCCAATAAAATAACATTATGTGCAAATTATATATCCTAAAAAGTGCCTTTATGTTGTAGTGTCCTGTATTTAAAGAAATGGGCACAATAATCTAAATCATTTTAGGGAGATGCCTGAAAATTAAAAAGACTGTTGTATGTCTATTACCTGCAGCTGTCAGATGTCCAACCCAGCCTGACCTGGCTGACGCACTTGCTTCAGTCGATGCCACAGCTTCCTGTAGTTGTGTTGTGTTTATCATATTTATTTATATCAGCATGCATAAGGTTTAAATGCCTATTTCTTCCATTTTCATCCAAAACCGAAAGCACAACTTTCAGCATGTTGAACAGTCCTCCGCGCCACAGTGATCAAAAACCACTTGCGCTTCCGGGGTCAAACACCTGATGACAACGTCCTTCCTGCCTTTATTCAGTATGCTCAGATACCAACACAGCGCCTCCCAGTGTACACACATGGTGAACACAGTTAATGTCTGGTAAGTGATGTATTTAGCTCTTACAATTGTGAAATGATTGTGATTGGATTCCAGTGTAACAATATGTATCGTAGTACATCTACAAACTGTTTCTATGTTAAGGCATGTTACACTTGACATCTTATTATGTTTCAGGTGAACAACATAGACATATTGTCAACTTAAAAACACAAATTCCAACCCAATTGCCAGAATAAATGTGGACGTTGTTTGTGTCTGGAAACCATGGATACATTACAATTGTACAATTGTAATGTACAGTAGCAGATAGGTTTCCGTTTCTTTACATTTTCAGCAAAGCTGTGGCTGGAAAGGCAGACATGACTTGAGTAAAAAACTGCTTTTCGGGGCTCTGTCTTGGCGGGAAATGCAGCTATGTTTTTGTAAAGAAACAATAACTTACCATGGCATCATTTTGGCAGAAAACTCAGCAATGGTTTTGTGGCACTATCTTATACAGCAACAGATAATCAGCACATCTGCTGGCTAAAAAATGCAGGAAACATGGTGATGACTTGCTAAAAAACAACCAGCTTTCTTGCTTATTGGTCTTGAACAGTGCACGATGGGCCCCAGTGCGTGCTTTTATAACGGGCCCTAGAGTTTTAGGTATATATATATGTATATATGTATAATATAACTTTTTAAAAAAATGTATTTTAATTATTTTATTTTATTTATTTATTTTTTACCACCAGTGTGTCTTTCTGCCACTTCTATGTTATATCTGTGTGCAGATGTGCCCATGTTGGCAGACTAGAGATTTTGCAGCTCAACTTGGTACTGTATTGATATTGGACAACATCAACATACATATTACCCAGAAATCATCATTACATATCTGTATATGACAAAAACACAAGGAAAAATAGAAAAATATTACTTCAATTAAATAGTTTTTTTATAGTTAAACTATAGGTTGTCATAGTCAGGTAGAATTATAGACTGATACTATACAACACAAAAACAGAAAACCATATGGACATGGGTTTGCCTTTTTGAGGGCATGTATAGAAACTCGCATCATTTTTTAATTTACCCTGAGTTCGTCTTCAAACAAGGGTGTATTACTAGATGGCAATCGGGCCCCTCCACCCCATGGGCCCCAGTGCAACCACACTGCCTGCACTGTCTATATTTACGCCCCTGATCTGCAGCTTGGCAGGCATCTGGCGTAGGTGACACCCCATCCACTGTCCCCTCCACCTTCTGGTGACATACTCTGCTCTTACACTATGTCACTTTGAAAATGTTGTTATGAGAGGCCTATGTATGAAATGTACAAATGTAACATATCAGTGGTTTGCAGAAATGCAAGATGCCAACATTCTTTTTGGGTGACTGAGCCCCAAATCCTTTGCATATAGGATATTCCAGCATGTACATACTGTACATACAAAATAGCTTTTTCCCTAAAGGGAGCTTACAGCTTACAACATGATGCTGAGTTATCTTGCATTTGATTGTATTGCATACTCCTTTAAAGCCAAGACGACAAGTTTATCACTGTGTTTAAACAGAGGGCCAGATGTTGTGAACTTAAAGTGAAAACTGTTTTTGGAGCATCGTGTTAATTCCAGTATGCGTTCATAGCACACATATTTGTCGAATATAAAAGCGAGAAACTCAAATATGCCGTGTTCATGATCTCACTGTGAAATTCCAAAGGTTTCGGAGTAAACTGCCTCATGTAATCAGATTTTGCCATGCACCTGAATGTTTATTAAATGGGCTGCAGTGAAGTGTGGGAGTCATGCAGCACATTCCCCAGTTTAAGTAGTGTATAGGAGTGTCAGCAGAGTGACAACAACAATAAAACAATGCTAATCTCATTTGGATTCCAGATGTGCATGATGATATACTGCTGTACAGTTTACTGCTGTAGCTGCATATTAAATATTTCACATAGTTTAAAATAGTATTTAAGCACTGAACTCTAAGCATTCATATCCTCAGTGCCCTCAATCGTCTTCTGAATAAATTCAGCTCAACACTGATGATCAGTAATTGCCGTCCATCTCAGCATGTGCGATGTCATGACTTGGCAGTAAGTGTACAAATGTGAAAATGCGATTTTGAGTTTGCAGGCGACACATGCTCAAGAGATTCCAATCTTATGAATAATTCACAGCAGCGAGAATAATGATGGCAGATAAAACTTTGTGTGAGTAATTGCGCAAGTAGACTCATCAGCATTAGGAGTGTGTGTGTGTGGAGTAAATCTCATCCTTTTCTGCATCAAAATGTGGCAAAATTATGCCGCTGCACAATGAGAATAATAACAAGTAAATCACTCACTACCCCTCCTTTTTTTTTTTTGCTCCTGCATACCCGAGCAACAATTGACTCATGCCAGTTTGACAGCAATTGTGAGCAGATCTGGAAACGTGAGAAAGTTTGTTCAATATTTTCTTTATCCGTGGGCGAGTTTTAATTCACACTCTCAGCTCCCAGCATGCCTGTATTCCTTCCACCTGACTGTGCTCTTTGGGCAGCCCTCTGTGCCTAAGAGACCATATATTGGTGTGGGAATCCATTCAGGGGATCTATTTTCTAGGTGATTGACTCTGAAAAACTTGTGTCGTAATCCCCAAATGTTTCCCCTGTGTTTGAGGAAGGGTCCGCATTGTTGAAACCCCGGGAGTCCTGCCTGGTTGTATGTTTGTCATGCTGGGCATTAAGAGTGGTGGGAGGAGCAGGATTTTAACAGGTGGAGAGATACCTCAGGAGCAGGACGGACCAGATCTGCCAGAGCTGAGCCAGCCTGTCAGTCCTGTCCTGGCAGTCTTTCAAACCAAGGACACATACAGTAGTTCCCTTTGAGGGTTCACACTGTTGCTCACGTAATCAAAATATTAATTCAATTTATAATTATTGGTGCAGAGATGCACGTCAGGCTATGGCGTAGGCTTTACATCGAAGCAGAGCCCACGCCGTAGTGTACACAGACGTATAAATCTCACTTTACAGGGAAAATTCTAAATTGTGATTTTATTAAATGTAATGTTTACCGTGTTCATAATTGTAATTTAGCATACTGCAAGTGTTCACATTACTCAGTCAACACTGCAACATGTAGCTACATGCTAACATCAGGGAGATGTAATTTTGGTTGCAAATGTTGTCAATTTCTTCTTGATTTCGGATCATATCCCTGCTAGAGGATGTTTTCACTGATGATTTTTAACAGTAGAAAATTATGTTATAATCCATTACAGTCATTCCCTCGGCTGCAGTGATGGAAGACCCGGAAACGCTGACCAATCAGAGCAGACAGAACTCAAAGAGATGCAGCATTTTAGAAGATGAATACTGATGTTCCAGCACAGACAGTATGAGGAAAATAAAGCATGCAAACATGTTCTAGCAGAAACCTAAAAATGTGCAGAATAGGTCCCCTTTAAGAGATCACCATGTCATTATAATTCATCCTTCATAGGGATATGAATGGCAAATTTTATGCCAATCCATCCGACAGTTGTTGAGACATGTCAGTTATAACAACATTATCTGAGCATCATGGCACTACAGGGTCATTAGGATTCATCCTTTGGGAACCATGAAAAAGAAGAAGAAGGAGAAAAAGAAGATAAACCTCTCTTTTGGCTTTGTTGCTACGTATCATAAACTATCTGTGGAAATCAGCTCTTGCCAGTCAAAATGAATCAGACAGACAGAAATTTACAGACCATTACTCACCACTGCTTCTGTCCTGCCAACAGGCCTATGTGATGGATGAATGCTACACTTTTCCCAACAAAACAAGCTAACTGCTCTCTGTCAGTCAGTTTCTTAGGTAATCTTTGAGATCAGTGACTGGTCAACTTGTCATGTCAGGCCTGCTGTTTGCAATGCATTCAATGCAATAACAAATAATCAAATGATAGATTCATATTGATAAATGCATTATATGTTATTAATATTTTGCTCAGAATCTACAGCAAGTGAAGAATACTTAATACAGCTTCTGATAGTTTTAGCAGCTCATTCAAGTGAATTTCTCTCCTTAATGAGCTCCCTTCCCCTCTTCATCTTGGAGGAAATGAGCAACGCCATGAGCAATGGCAGCGATTCCATCACGCTTCATTGCAATTGGTTGCAGATAAGGACCACCACCCACATTAGCACGCAGGTAATTATTTGGATTTCTGCGAGCAGGTGGTGATGGAAGTAGGAGAGTCCGTGATCAGACTCCAGAGTATCTCCAGATAAACATCAGGGGCTCTGAGACACACCGACACCAGCCCCTGCGACGCTCACCGGGAGCCCCCATATCTCTTCCCAACCACCATGTCATTACTGTACACTCTGCATGTCGTGGAGAGCTATATAGGCCAAGGGGCTGGAGAGAATACTGTACACTGCTCCGGGTTATGGCTTGTACCTGCATAGGAATAAAGTGGTGGGACCAACAGCATTGATGGGAGAGCAATGAGAGCTGTCTACCCACCTGTTACTAGTCTCTATGCTATGCTAAGCTAACCAGTGGCTGTAGCTCCATATTACACAGTCAGCTGTGACAGTGGTATCTATCATCTCGTCAAACTACTTACACTTTTTCACATAAAAATAAAAATACAACCACTCTTACATTTGCACACACAAATCAAACTTTACAACACTTTGTGATAAATTAGGCCACAAGAGCTGAAAAAGTGTTGCTGTGACTTGTCGGCAGATGTTGGCAGATGTTGTACATACGTGACAAATCCATCTCCACCCTAATCATCTCATCTCCTCTCTCTCTCTCTCTGTGGCTGTCGCTGCCTTTGTATGGAGGTTTCAAGTCATCGCAGATAAGAACCGTTTTCACACTGTTAATCAGATTGTCCTGACGATCTGCTCCCCTGCAACATGCATAGTTCGGCATGGTGTTTTCCTATGAGACATTCACCTCAGATCTAATCCCCATAAGCTCCCCGCTCCATGGGTCCGATGGGAGGTGGCGGGAAGCTGTGGATGAGTTACAACGGAAAGATTAGGATTTTATGATGCAATGTTGGAGACGGGTTAAGGGATGTTACTGGCAAAACTGTTGTTGTACAGTCACATTCGATTTCCATTTAAACTTGCATAATACAGAGATGCAACAAGTCCCTTCAAACCAAAGAACCACATGAGTCATTTGTTTCTATCCTCTAATATGACCCAAAGGAGTGTTTGCTCTTCACACCTAATGCCTAGTTTCCAAATAGCTCTATGAACGTCTGTGAGTCAATCCTTCATGATCTACTATTTTTTTTGCAGTGTCCTCCTACCAACTTTTTCGGTGCGGAATTTGCCCCAAGAAAGTTGAAAAAAAATGAACTTTTACAGCAGATTTTGGACAGACTGTATGCACTTTGCCACAGGAAATTAGCATAAAAACAGATTGATGAATGTAATACGGCTCTGTTGATTCTAAATGGAAAGTTCGATGGCATGTTCAGCTAGCTACACCTGACAGGCTAATCTCCTCACTTATTGTCCCCATTGGTCCTGTTTTCATCTCTGTACTGCTCCATGGGAATATTACACAAACTTGAATGTCAAAAACCATGTCAAATTTACTTTTCTGACATTTCTGTGGTTGAATTTTTATTAATCTGTAACTAGATGCATTTCCTTGCATAGAACAATAGGGGGAGTGCTCCATATCCTATATGGAAATATGGACACAAAACAAAACTGTGGAAACAAGGCATAAACAACTGAATAAGTACTTTGCAAATACCTCCCAAAACCAAAACAGCAACGGTTGTTGTGAACATGTGAATAATGTAGTTAAGATAAGACAACAAAGCTGGTTTAAGTTCTAGGTCTTGAAAGAATAGTCTCAGTAACATTGTTAACACTGTGCTACATTACAGAGAAATACAAACCGTACTAATGAACCTTCATTAATATAGGCCTATATTTTATCTACAAGTGCACGTCACACACTGAGCGAGCCGCCTGTTAATGACACTGTGGGCTAATGGGCATGTAGCTACTTCCATGTTTCACATGATACGTCATGTTTGTAGTCGACCAATGAAGACGAGTTTACATATCACCTTGGGTTCGTCCTTCACCTTCTCAAAATGATCCCACACTTTGGATTTCCTGCCCGACATGTTATTAACTAGCCTGTGTGATAACCGCAGGTACCAGCTCTGGAAATTAAGGTGACTCCTGTCTGACTGCAGAGCGTGGACACTTCCTGTGTCTGTCCTTTCAAATTAAATTCCAGCATGGTCCAGTCATATAGGTTTTGATTTATTTTGACAAGGCGCAGCTCCTAATGGAGTTTCATGTTTGTTTTGTTTGTTTGTTTGTTTGTTTGTTTTCTGCGACTTTGCGACCAATGAAATCTTGATGACTACTGGCCTAACATTTGGTCGACTGTTAGGGGGCAGCCCTTCTCTTCACACTAAGTCGCCTGACTTCCTCCTCTGCTTCTGTCATAATTACTACAGCCACTAAAAGGTCACTGAATAATAAGCTGCTTGTACAAATGACATCTAAGGGCATTTTAGGGGGAGGAAAGCCTTCAGTTTGCTTGTGTTTGCCTTTTCCCCCATGCAGCCTGTTTCATATTCATGCATTTTAGTGGAGTTAGAGTAATGTTGCTGTGCTCAAGGGCACAACTCAATTACAGGAACATGACATCACATTAAATCCACAGACCTCTGCTGACATCATAAAATGCTCAAAACGATGCTATAATACAGATTATTGACCGAATGTTGCAAAAGTTTGTACCAACAAAATCACAAATATTCCAGGAGAATAGTTTTGTCTTTGTGGCAAATAAAAAGGACAGCTTCAATTACCCAGGGATGTATGAAAATGGCTCCTTCAGGGCACCAGTCCTCCATCTTGCCTGCAGTCATTAATTAGATCTAATCAACACCGCAGGGAAAAGTTACTGTCAAGACTAATTAGCCAAAATGGAGCTTCTGTAATGGGAAACAAATGAACAACAGTTAACTGTAGCAGCCTGCTCCATGCTTTATGACTCATTCAGTCTCAGCGGGAGAGATTTTTGGAGCAGCACCGTTCAGAATTATATTAGCACTTGATTACTGTTTTGAGGGAATGTCTGAATATTCGCAGCACTAATAGGTGCTGGATGAGAAAATACTATTTAATGGGGAGTATTTTCAGGTATTTTGTCATTGTCCTGTAGTGAAATTTTTGTTGAATTCTTCCCCACTCTGGGGATATGATCACACAACCACACACTTACACACACCTCTGCCAGGTTGCCCATTGTAAGCACCATGCAAGCTTCCCTCCAACCCCGGGCCTCAGAGGTCATGAGAAATGTTGACTTAATCCTTTCTTCGTCCCCACACTGCTTCTGAGAGTCAAGGCAGGGAGTTAAAAAAAGGAACCTTTGTTTCTCCCACAGTGCTGCGAACAAAAGGGGTTGAGGATTGGGAAAAGCGTACACACACACCACCTGCAATTAAGAGCTTAGAGTTCGTCCTCTTAGCACAAAACCCTCCGCGACCAAGCAGAGGAGAGGAAACGTCAAGATTAGGTGGGATGTGCTACGAGGGTATTAGAAAAACTTGTGAGAATGAAGACATTTGTCACAGAATATCACTTACAGGATGCTGGAGGACAGTCACCTTACACCCCGTGGAAGAGTAATTGTGGAGGATTTGATAAGTAGTGGCTATTGATGACTAACGACCTGGGTTGGAGGTTTGCGCCTCGGTCACACACATCGTGAACAAGCCTCTGTTTGTTTGCCCATATGGTGAATCGAGTCATTAATACGTGGACATCTGCTGAGGGAAAGAAGGTGTTAAGTTGTCATGAGAAGCACAAAAACACAGATGAGCGCCAGCTGCACTGAAACAATCCATTTAATATACAGTAAAATGTCTGGAGCAAAGGAGGAAGTGTCGGCTCGGCGGCGTAAACCAGAAAGTTGTCTCTGCTGAAACATTTCAGTCACCTGAACTTTACTGAAAATGCCAACTTCATTAACAACAAAATTGGGTCAAATGCACTGAGTGCAAATTAAAATCAGCCAAGGGAGCTGAGATGATTGTAATTAACATCTCTTCAATCAAGCTGGAGTGTTGGAATTATAGATTCATGTCTTACATTTATTGCTGAACTCAGAGGACCTTCTTAGGTGGTACAATGTAACTTCTGCCATCTTAAAGGACTTGACATTTGGCATCTTACTTCTACAACACGTGGACCAGAGGAGGGATTGAGGACTGCAGACTGTTGAAGCAGTTTGCTTCTCACTTCCCATTGATTCTCTTAGCTTCATTCCTGGAGATAATTACAAACTCACCACTGCATCTCATATGATAACATCAGCTGGTCTCCAACTGAGAGACGTAATGGCTAGTGTCTGCTGTATATATCTACAAAGCTCATGTTGGAAAATGGCCGTCTTATCGCGTATTGTGTTGCTCTGGAGCTCTGGTCCATGGTGAACTCACTGTAATAATTAGCTGATGCTCCAGGATCACTGTAGTTTACAGTTACTTCCAGACAGAGACTAGCAACTGTGGTGCAACACTATCATTTCACTCTGCGAGTACATGTAGGAAGGCTCGCCAGGGTTGTTTCGGGGGTCTGTACGGGGGGTGGCACTGCATGGCGCCTAGTCCCGGATCATTTATAAACCCACATCCGAGCCATGCTGGTAGCCCCGGAGCAGCTGAAGTCCTGTGGTGGGTGGCAGCACCAGTCCCAGCAGATGCTGTAGGATGTAGACCAAGAGAGGCGTGTAATCCCCCTCTCAGAGCTGGAACGCATCGTCAATGCAGGAAAATAAATATGGAATTGTGAACTGCTGACTGAGGGAGATAGGGGCCAACAATTAAGATGAGGATTTGTTTTTATATTATTTCAGGATTTTGAGAAGTTGGATTTTTTAATATGGAGTGGAAAGAGTTTGTGTAAAACATTCAAAGCATCAAACTATGCAGAAGTGACTCACTGAAAGGTATTTCAATAAAGAATCTCTCTTGCTATTTTGGTGTTTTTCCAAAGCTCTCAACCAAATGGACCTGCACGAATTCCTTCATCTGACTGCATAAATCATCTCGTTTATACAAGCAGGTTGTAAGTTCCTACTTCATTTGAGAAAATGTATTAACACCACTCACACTCTGCCTCACACTGGCACTCACAGAGTGCTTTAGGTCACTCTTTCCTAATTTGGATCAATTATCCCATTTCCCCTCTCTGACACAGTGTTTCTCATTCAGCATAATGCGCCGGCTATTTGTCAACGCCGTGTCATGTGCTGGCCTCTTCACCATTCGTGTACGCTCGTGTCAGGGTGACTGAATGCTTGGCTTTCTCCACTGTCTGAGGCTCATTTGAAATTCAAATATTGCCTCATTGCTGAGCCTCAATAATATTGACTTTCACTTACTCTCCAGAGGCAGCAGAGATATATTTAGGACATGATTGTGTTCTTTCTTACAGTGTGGAGAGGCGAGGCTGAGTTTCTCCAGCCAAACTTGAAATTCAAGATGATTTGAATATCATTTTTTTTCCTTATGTGACTGCTTTTTAATCTGCAAACCTGTCATACTTCATATGAAAAAGGACTCAACAGTTCAGTGTTAAACTTTACTCAACACAACTTTAGTCCCAAAACTGCAGCTCATGAGAGATTTAACTCAGATAGTACAGTCTGAACATCAGCATTCAAGTCAGAGGTGGATGCAGCAGCTGCGTCAGTGCTCCACTAGATGGAGCGCTACATCACTGAAGAGGGTGTGTGTCACAGCAGCAGAGGCATATCTAGTACGTCATAAAAGGATTGATTATTAATGACAATGTCAACTCAGACTGTTTGCATTTCTGCTGAGACTGAACACAAGTACAACCCAAACTGGTGTGGCAATATTTAGACAGAAAAATCTCAGTAAAGGAATGGATGAATAGTAGATTTTTTTCATGTCTTTTCCTGTATTTTTAAATTGTTATCTCATTATCCTGCATATATATATTTATGTCAGTTTTTATAAATATGTGCTTGAAGCATTCTGTGTGAATAGTGTTGAGGATTTATAATGATTTCGTCATGAAAAAATCAAGATAAATTTGAAATATTTTATAACTATGAAGCAAGAAATCAAGACTACAGTGATTATTTTCATTCATCATTATTCTGCCAGTCACTGTTGACCTGTTTTGTTTGGCCTATAAATATTATTATTATTAACCAAGTAGGCTTTATTTTCTATTATATTTTCTATTAATAATGTCATTCTATCGCTCTTTTTATGCTTATCAGATGCCCTTTTTGTTATTGTAACACACTTTGTGCTGCATTTCTTTAATGAAAAGTGCTTTACATACAAAGTTTTATTAGCATTAGAGGAATGCACTGTTTCCCAGAGTCCAAGGGGACGTCTATAAATTACTTGTGTCTGACCAACAGTCCAAAACCTAATGATATCATTCAAAAGCACATGCCCCGTGCACAGTGCTGTCAGTCCTCCTAACTTGGTTCAGGTGATGGCAGGAAACATCAGACTGATAGCATGAGCAGAGACAGCCCTCTTGAGTGTGATGTACCTGATGACATCAGTTTACAGTGACATGACATCCAAACAGGAGTGTAAATATAGACAGCGCAGGCAGTGTGGTTGCACTAGGACCTATGAGGTGGATGGGGGGCCCATAAAGAAAGTACATGACAACAATGTGTGGGGTGGAGAATGGGCCCTATGAGTGATTGCCACCTTAGAAATCTGCCTTTATTCAAAGAGGAACTCTCATTAAGTTAAAAGCAGTTTTTTTCTTTTTTTGTAAAACAGCCAGTGGCATCTATTAAAAATAAATGATATGCAACTATGATAAACTACTAAAATTGTTAAATTAAATTTAAAATTTCTCATTTTCTTTGTTATTTTTTGTCATATACAGATATGCAGTGACACCTGTTGAGTAATATATGTGTTCATGTGATCCTGTGTCAAGTCTCTGATTGTGTTATGAGACAATATGTGCATCGCAGCTACCCTACACCACTGAGTCCAAACCATCAGATGTGTTGTGTTTTTGATTTAAGGATAATTTAAAGGCCCCAACAACTTCTTACTTCATCACTTTCTGACTATGACTGATGAAGTCCTACATGATCACAAAATATTCTACCAAAGTCTGACCTATTTTGCTTTACTTGTGGGTTTAATCGTACTTTTCTCACTGCTTTGAGGTGGGTGGGGCTCAGCTGGAAATAGGTGATGTCCTTTTATGCACTGATCAGAGTTCAGCTGCATTTGAATCGAAAGCTGATGACAGCTGTGACATTAAAACCACAGACAATCCTGGGAAAGCAGATTACAGAGAGGTGTTTAACTCTGGATAAATGATAAGTTATTAAGTCATGAATATTCACTGTTACAGAGACATATACTCAAGTTTTCACAGGCTTTAAATGATTAATTTATCATATTATATTCTCTATTAATCAACTATTTCCAGTTAAATTATTCCAACTAATAGTTTCAGCTCTACTTCAGTTAATTAATAAAAACATTATCAACAATGAAAACATGATATATTAATGCAGATTCAGCTACACAGCAGTGTATAGAGTAATTTGAATGAGTTCCACCTTGATCAGCTGCAGCGTACACCGACCTATTAGTGATTACAATCTAATAATGTACTTAATTTTGAAATGGGTGATTCTGCATTTGGCGTACCTTTACTTTTGGCATTTAACTGAGTTTTGACTCTAATATTTTTGTACATTTACCCAAGTAAAATGTGGAATTGAGGACTTTAACTTGTAACAGATCACTTCTAAGCTGTGCTACTTCTACTTCTTCCACCACTGCCTGAGGCTGAGTTTCTTTTTTATTGTTACTATTAATATCTGTGTGTGATGCAGTTTATTGGAGTGTTCAATTAAACCATGTCCCATGCATCAGTGTGATTAAAAAGAAGAAGGATCTGCCAGGAATAGAAAACAAAATTATTAGCAATAATCCAGCGACTATATGACTGCTGTCATATATACTGTATACATGTTGCTACCTATGGGGTTGTTGTACTTGTATGACTGTAGACATGTAACTCTAGTGCACACTGGGGAAAGTGCCAGATGTGGTGCTAACATTAATAAGAGTAATTGAGACCAGTGGGGCACAGCAATATGGAAAAAGGATCATTGAACTAATTACATGTTGAAAAACAGAGTCATTAGTGAGATTACATAGAGTCACATCAGTGTGTGACATCAGCCCCACAGACACAGACACTAACCTCTGCAGGCCACTAGCACCATCATAAACAACATAGGGAAGGTGGTTGAGAATGGGCGGGCAGGGTGTGGTTTTTCTGTCAATAAAATCATATATATAAAACTATAATTACATCTGTCTTAATCTCATTATGGTGGCTGTTGTACCAGTTGTATGAGGTGAGATCATTAAGGAGTCAAAGTACAATCTGTCTTTATTGACAGCAGTAAAAGGGAGACACGGCCATAATTAGACTTTTTAATGTCATTTACACTCAGAGAGATGCATTGCAAAACATCACATTAATGTTTTGTAACTGTAATTGCATGCTATTGGCATTACCACACCTGAAGTTAAAGTTAAAATAGACGAGTTCATTTGCCCCCTAAGTGCAGTTTGTTTGGTCAGGTTTGAACACAGCAATCGTATTCTGGTGCATTTGTGGTGAGAACGTGTCGCGACCTCGATCCGAACTAACTGCAGTCACATGACACATTGTTTGGGTTAAACGTGAGCATGTTACAGTCCTGGAGGATTATTAATGTGCGCCTCCTCCTGTACTGCCTTAATATGCACATTCAGCACACTCAAATGACTCAAATGAACAATGACAGCAATATAGTCCACGATGAGCAGCGCTAAAATCAACCTGCGTAGTTGTCCCTCCACTGTGACATTAGAAAGTGTCACATTTGTCTTGCAAGTGTACTCTTCTTCAACGTTTTGTTTACTTCCTGGATTTTTCCCACATAGAAAATCCAACCAATCAAGAGCACCTTTCTCACGCAAGGCATTTGATCTGGTCCGCTTGGAAATGCTGCTGTGAGAACGCAAACCAACTCTAGGCAAATTTGCAACTGTGAAACAAAATGAGTCCCTGATTCGTAACCAAAGCAAGTGAACTCTAGGTCTGAAAGCACCCTTAAAGGAACACCGTGTAAGATTTAAGAGGATTTAGTGGCATCTATTGGAGAGGACTGCAAATAGCAACCAGCTGAAACTTCTACCGGTTAAAATTCCTTTAGTGTTCATTGTTCAGGAGGATTTTAGTGGGAGCCGACTTATCCAAAACAAACTGACCAGGTGATTTAAAGTGGTAAAAATGCTGAATAAAGCAGGTTCGTGTTTAAAAAAAGTTTTCCTGAAGCTCTCATTGCGGAACCTACAGTGGCTGACACGAAAATGAAACTCTGGCAAAAATTCAGTCAGATAGACATGTTCAGACTGTAAAATTTCTCTCCCACCCTGCCATTCACTCCTTGCATGCAAGCTCACTTACTATCTCTAGGTGTCGTTGTCTGGGTAAGTCAACTAAGTCAATCAATCAACCTGCCCTGTCAGCCTATCATCTTACTGCTCCTCACTTTAAACATGGTTCTTTCTCTGCCGTAGTTCTGCCATACTGCAGTCATGCGTGCCCTCCCCATCACCACCCAGTCTTTACAGATTCATCAGCCTCATCTACCTCAGTAGCCTCAGAGTCATCAGCCACCACCATCACCAGTGTCTGAACTCCATGGTGGGATTTCTCCTGCTGCCATTTAGATCACAGAATATTTCCCTCTGGTGTCCAAGCGCCAAAGACTTCTTTAATCAATCGTTGTCCGTAACTGCTTATCCTGTTAGGGGTCGCGCTGGGCTGGAGCCTATCCCAGCTGATATTAGGGAGAGGCAGGGTACACCTTGGACAGGTCACCAGACTATCACAGGGCTGACACATAGAGACAGACAACCATTCACACTCACATTCACACCTACGGACAATTTAGAGTCACCAATTAACCTTTATGTTTCTGGACTGTGGGAGGACGCCAGAGTACCCAGAGAAAACCCACGCTGGCACGTGCAAACTCAGCACAGAAGGGCTCCCCCACCCTGGGCTTTGAACCAGAAACATTCTGGGCGACTGTAGAAACATGGTTTTACAACATGGTGATCTCCATAGACAAGGACCTGCTCCCTATGTAGATACAAACGGCTCATTCTAGGGAAACAAAAACATTTTCAGGTAATTAAACACTACAGAAAACATATTATTTTCCATTTCTGCCAGCACTGACCCCCCTAAATCCTACACACTGGACCTTTAAGAACAGCCTAAACAGACTATTTCAGTGTTTACACATTTATATCGTTGTGACACTGAAAACATCACAGCTATTATTTCTCTGCCTGTGTCTCTGAACATTAAAAGCTCATTAATTAAGTAAATTATTCACAGGAATTGGGTTTCCCTTCATAGATTTATCCTCCGAATGTGTCACGCTATGTGAGACAAACTACACTCTTTCATCTCCAGTCCTCAGTGTGTCTTTAACTATGCAATATTGAGAGGAATATAGAAATGAAAGCAGTGCAGAATAACTATGTATCTAAAACATGATGTGTGCAGTATGTTCTATTACGTATTAGATTTACCTGTCTCATTCCCAAAATGCTCCTCTGTCCATGCTGCTATATTGAATGGAAGTCTTGTGATGACTGAAAGGACTTCTTGAGGTGTAAACAATGTATTCAGTATTCTGTCAGTGTCCATAATCCAACAGTCCAGCTCTGAGTGCACAGCTTTTCCTCTCAAGAATGCAGCGATAGTGCCCCATTGTCACACAAGCTGAATGACAATTACTTTGGTACTTTAAACAACAATAGCAGGGTTGTTTTTTAACACACTTTATTTCATTTTGTGACAAATTGTCAACTTGTATTTGGCAATGTCACTGTATTTGAGAAGTTTGGATGTGTTTTCTGTCATTCTAGGCATCCATTTCTTTTTGTTAATTTCTGTACAAAATAAAAATCTAAATAATACGTGCAGCTGAGTGGAAATGTGCAGTCTTGATCTTGGAAGGTCTACTTACTAACATTTACATACTTTCAACTGTATTATCAGCGTACTGAGCATGCTCAGGCCAAGAACGTGCTTTCATGTGTTGAAAAAAAAAAACACTTTCAGGACCAGCTCTGTGTCTGGTTCAGATGATGCGCAACAACAATGGGCTGTGGGCTGATCAGGTCTGAGTGACAACAGTGGAACTCAGGAAAACCTAATTAACAATACAGTCCGATTCAATCTGGCCTAATCCTCTCAACATCCCAAAGACTGTTATCCTGGGTGAGTGGTTCAAGAGTTACACACAGAGATCTCTTCATCAGTGTTGAGTACTTTGTCTCAGCACAGAGCAAATGTCATACAGAACAGGAGGAACTCAATCAGTGGACAGGAATGACAATACATGATGAAACAGCCGTACTTGTCAAATGCCACAGTGATATGAGCTGCTTGTGATGCAGCTGGCAACTACGTAATAAAAAAAGCTGGAAAGTCCCCATAGGGTGGGTGGGAGTGGAGGAGGATGGGGTCCAACAAACAGGCCCACTGTCGGGGGGGTCAGTGGGTTCAGATGACCCAAGACCAAGGGGGGACCCATGAAAAGGTCTGTGTTTGACCCTTACCCTGTATCGTGCTTGGTTTTAAAGCTCATATTAAACTAGAGGACCTATGGCATCCATTGTTAAGCTATCTTGTCAGACAGGGGGCCAAATAATGCTCCAAATTTAAACTGAATTTTGGCGAGGGGAAAAGAAAATGGTGTATTTGAATATTTCTGCATACTGGGGTCCCTAAACAGTCTTGGAATTGCATACATTGAGTATGACTGGAAAACTGAGAGTTAACAGCCATATACTCTTTATGCTATTTCAGTTCTGCACACACTTTACGAAAGTGGCTTATGAAAACGTTGTCCCCCTGCCCACATTTCCTAACAGCTGGCCTGTCAACAAACCCTGGACTTTCACCTGGGAACCCGCTGTTTGTTTCCTGTGTGAGCTTTAAGCCAAACCATGATGTTTTTTTTTTAGAAACCTAAACCTGGGCTTATTTTGCACAAGGAAACAAAGCTATAAGCGAGGTATTTTCCAACGCTGTGCATGTATTTTGAAAAAAACTATTTGCATCTAACCAGCAGAAACTGCTCAGACTACTTTGACAAGACACAACACATGTAACAGACGCAGCAGGTTACCTGGTGCATCATATTTAGACGTGACAGCAGCTTGATGACAAATTATGATGTATAATGGATAAAGTGCTTGAATAAATGGTTTTGTTGGGCCTCATCTTTATTAACTACACTGTCTCCTTGTAACAGGGTTCAAACAGCCGTCACATTGGTGGGTTTGTCTTGTACTGGTGGTGGGTGTGGCTTGTAGAGGCATGTGGCTGCAGCTATACAGGGTAATTTTATGCATGGCAGTCAAACTTTTTGGCTTCATGTGCCAATGAGTTCATAGAAACAAACAGGGCCCCACCTCCAACGCTGTATCCAGTTCTCTTTATACATCCATTGTTTTTAGTCTTTATGCTAAGCTAAGCTAAACTGCTGGATCCAGCCTTATACTCACCAAACAACATCATCATGCAACAATGAGGTCAAGAGTCTGCTGATTGAGTCTCATTCCCATACAGACATGAATGAAACCAGAAAGGAAATAGAATGCCCGATGACATTTTTCAATTGTCTAAGGTGTTACAAACTTTCAACTTTCCACTCAGGACGAAAATAAAGTTTCCAGTCTTGGTGTTCTTTTTCCTACTGGGCCACTACTCTTTGTGAGCATGCCAGCTCAAGTTGTCACCGTCAAATAGAAAGTCCTTTACGCCTCATTCTCATGCCAGGCACAAACAGGGCGACAGAGAAAAGATTGAGGAACAGAAAGGGGCTCAGTTGAGTGACTGCCATGGGCAGCCATACAAACAGCCCACTCTTTTTTCTCTCCCTCTGTCTCTCTGCTGCAGAACAGTGCGACAGTGTTTAACTGTGCCAGACTCACTGAGAGAAGTTGCCCTCCAGTTATTTATTAGTGTATCCTCGAGGTCGTGCGGCAATCGCCCTACATTTGACACAGTCTCTAAATGGCCACATCAGCAGACAGATAATCAGTGAGATAAAGAAGAGCATCTTCCATGCCAGCTCCGGGAGGGTGGGGGTGGTGGTGGGGTGATAGGGAGATGGGAGGGGTGGATATAAATGGAGGCCAACGGGCATTCACAATCCCACGGTCTGCTAGTGCTTCATCACCAGCTGCCTTCAACCCACAGCGAGCCTGCAGCCATGGCGTTCAACGGAACCTGGAAGGTCGACCGCAGCGATAACTATGACAAGTTCATGGAGCAAATGGGTGAGTGTGTGAGAGCCTGTGTGTGTAGATCACACTGTATGGGTCACTGGAGTCATGCTGTGCTTCAGCTCTATTTTTCTGCTGTGTCTGCCCTTATGATCCAGTTTATCAGAGCAATGTGTGTAACTGTGTCATGTGTTTCAATATAGTTTGACATTGCTGTGTGAGTATTACACAGTGCAGTGGGGTGCTGATAAGTCGAGGGTGTTTATGGCGCTGCACATAATAATAGCAGTAGCTAAATAAAGATCTTTTTGTGGACTTGGACACAAATACTTGGAAAGCAGACTAGAGAAAACTTCAAATACAGGCAGAGTGTAGATAAACTGTCCTCAGTGAAGCCCTTGATGGAAACAATCCAGCTACATGTCTCTATTGTTTGTGTTGATTAATGAAGGTATTAACATCATGAAGAGAAAGCTGGCAGAGCACGACAACCTGAAGATCATCATCGAGCAGACCGGGGACAAGTTTCACCTCAAAGAGTCCAGCACTTTCCGCACCAAAGACATCGACTTCACCCTGGGCGTCCAGTTCGACTACAGCCTGGCTGATGGCACTGAAGTCTCAGTGAGTGCCTTCAAGTGATTCAGGCATTATTAAACCCAGCAATGGTTCTTCCTATATTTATTTATTTAACCTCTTGAGATTATACATACAGAATAATACAGAATAAAAATGCAAAAACAGCAACTATACATGATCACAAACATTGGCTAAGACACACCGTGACATTGGCATATAGAAGATTGTGTACAATAATCCTGCAACAGTGCTTTGAACAGGCCGAGAGGAACCTAAAGGTGCAACTTTAAGTCCTCCTGCAGAAGATTCCACATATTAGGAGCTGCATATGTAAACACTCACCTGCCACACTCTGTACATACCCTCAGTACAGACAATTAAAACATGTCATTTAAATTTTTTTGCTCAATGTAGACACATAAACATGCTGAAACAGCAATGAAAAAGTCTAGGAAACTGTAAGGATAGCTACCCAACCAATGAGTTAGTGGCTTACAGTTGGTGATAAATCTCAATGCACCATGATACACGGAATCCAGAGCATGCAAACACTGGGTGGGTGCAATCATATATAATACATCTCCATAATCAAGCACAGTCAACAGTGGGTGGCTCACAAGAAACAATCAAATAACACAATGCCTTGATATTTATAAGATAAAACACACACTTTGCTCTTGTTCTGAAGCGCAACAGTAGTCGGGAGATTGAAAGATTTTTGGGGCTCTATTGCCTTTATTTGATGGGACAGCTATAGAAGAAGAAGAGGAAGAAATTTGCAAATTATATTAAATTATTTTAGTGTTTTTTATATTATTTTTGTTATTTTTTAGCTCATTTTTAGTGGCTTTTGTTCTTACAAAATAAAAAATAATGGGGTGCCAAATATGCTAAATTCAGCACTGATTAAACCAACAACTGTTTTTTTTTTTACTGCTACAAGAAATGTTTTGGCTTTAGGAAAACATGCCTCACTTTTTAAGATTGATGGATTCATCTCTAAAGGAGGAAAGTGCCAAACAAACAAGTTCCAGTGAATAATGACTCTACAGTGGATCTGTAGTTGCTGTAATGAGGGTTAACTGAAAATGGACAAAACCATCAAAACCAAGCAAATGTTACCAATAAAACTTAAATTGGACAGGTGCTGCAAATTAGTGTCTCGCTACAAACATAAACACTGATCATGAATGTGAGATTATAATGCTAATGTGATGTCAATATTAAATAAACAACATAAATGTAACACAACATAAGAAGAGCATTAAAGAGCACATGTGTATTTTTAACCAGGGTACGTGGGAGATGGATGGTGACATGCTGAAAGGAAAGTTCACCAGGAAAGACAACAACAAAGTCCTGACCACCACGAGAGCTCTGGTGGGAGGAGAGCTCGTACAGGTCAGTAGGTCCACATGTATTTCATCAAAAGGCAATATGTTAATCTGTTTTATTTCCATAAACGTCTCCATAAAGTAACACACCTCTCCTTCTTCCCCCCACAGACTTATAACTACGAGGGAGTGGATGCTAAGAGGATTTTCAAGAAGCAGTAACCTGGAGTCCGAAGTTCATATTTTATTTTTATATAGATGACACGATGTAGATCTGTTTTTTCTAACCATAAAACCAAGTGAAGTGTTTTCTACATCACATACCTCAAAATGTTTTCCAGAGTTTTAAAAGAGCACTGTGAGAGGGCGACAACTAAGGGACAGCGTGACGGGAAAACAACACAAGAAGCCAGTACCAAGTCCAAGGGAGACCTCCCGTCGCCATGTCAGCCTCATGTGCCTTAGAAAGAATCTTAACAACCAGTATCCCAGAAATGGCTACAGACTCTTGTGGTATCCAGTCGTGCAGATACTTTGTCTCTCTCTGCCCAGATTTTGAGATATTTGTCTCGGAGATTTATAATTCCACCCTACTACCAAAGAGGAGGATGGAATTTTGTTTGTGTTTCTCCCTGCATTGAAAAGCGCCATTTAAAAAAATTCAACCACAGCTTGTCTTTTCGGAAACAATGCCCCAGTTACTGGTGAAAACCCACAGGACATGTGAGCAGTTTTCAGAGGAACCACTTCACTGGTACAGTGTGGTTCCACAGAAAGCTTTTTACATGTTCATGGATTATCCAGGGTAACAGGAGCGTTGTGTTTGGAAATACATGCCAGTGTTGAATTTTTTAAAATGTCATTTTCAACGCTGTGAGCAATGCTGATTGAAATTCTTCCAGCTCTTTGGTATCAGGGCGGAGGCAGGATCTTAGAGCGAATGTCTGGAAATCTGGGTGAAAAATAGCAGAAGTATCAGCATGATTAGACACAACTGTGACTGTTTTGTCATAATTTGGGCAAACTTACCCTTTAAATGACTCCAAAGGTAGAAATGGAGCACAGCGTATTTACATCTGACTTCAGTGTGTCAGGAAAAACACCCAGACTGCACACAATAATGACCCCACACACCACGACGTAGTCACTTTGCACTAATGATTCCTCTATATTATAGTCTGTAACAATAAAGCAACTTTCATGTGTCACTTGCGTCTGATATTGGTGTTATTTTTAAGTTTTAAAAGCTGTGATGAATGATTACAAAAGTCTTCCTGTCGCCTCCAGGCCAGTTAAGTCTTATCAGATCGCCACGATCAAGCTCAAAGATCATAGTGATTACATTTTACGAGCATCATAACTTTAAAATTGCTCCTCTTGATAGAGGGAGGGATTCTGAGGAAGTGTCACACCACTTCAGGATTTCACACTCGACTATAAAGTCTCTCCTAAATAGCATGACTGCAGACTGGTCACATGATGACAGTGGCGTCTTGTGTTGTCATGTGCTGGCCTTTGGGTGCTATCCTCAGCAGTGGGTATGATAAGTGGGGAAATGATTTGTCACATGATTAGGTTGTGAACATGCTCATGATGTAAATGAGTTTGCTTTGAGAGGGGGTAAGATATGAAGTGTTTGCACTGAGAGGCTCTGACCACAAGAGGGCAACATGTGCCTACTTTTACATTAAAGTTAAACTAGATACTTGGGCACAGTATGAAAGCTGGAAATTTTAAAATATTTTTACAACTTAACACCGAGAAGTTTTAGGGCAAAAGATACTGCATGATGCTGTGTTGGGGATAATAACTGTTCTAATGTGTTCCTCAATAATTGGCCAGACAGCTGATTCTCATCTAGATATGGAGAGTTCATCAGAGATATGAGCAAATATATTTCCAGCTTTGAATAACAATAGAGATGGAAAATAGAGTCATTTCTGCCAGGATAAGGCATAAAAAGGTTAATTATAGAAATAAAAATAAGATTTATTACACTGTAAAAAGAATACACTGATTTACAGTAACAATCTGCATGCAGCTTTTTAAGTAGGTCCAACTCGGGCATTATCATAACCAACATGATTTGCTTTGACGTCAAATTTTAAATCAAGCTGAATCAACTTATTATTTATCCTATATTTAGTGACCACATTATTTCGTTTGACATTCTGACTTATTATTTTAATTCAATCCTACTCAGAAATGTCAAAAATGTTTCTGATCATCGACCAACTTCCTTAAAACAAGTTGTCACCTGACTAAAACATGTTAATGAAACAAATGTAATTTTCCTGTGGTTAAAAATGTCTTTATATATTTAAGCGTTACCCATCAACCACATGAATTATTTTTGCAGACAGCTCCTTGAGATGGTCCAACTCGTAAAACACACACGTCTTTGTTAGTCTTGGGAACTAAGAAATAAAGTTGTTGACTATGTCTAAGTGAGTATGAGGATATATATGTTAGTCAAGTCAAGTCAGCTTTATTTATATAGCAAATTTCATACAAGTGTAAACTCAATGTGCTTAATATGTATCATACATGACAAACATAAAATATCATGAAAGATAATAAAGTATTACATATATAAAAAGAAGCAGAACAAACAAACGTAAGAAGGTATTATTATTTTCATTATTCTTAAAAAAGGGGAGATAATAACAATAATAATACTAATTCCTAAAGCATGTAAAAATACACTTAAAATCCGAACTAAAAGCTTGCAAACAAAGATATGTTTTTAGTTCATATGGAAGTGAATTCCAGAGTAGGACCATAATGACTAAATGCACTATGAGCTGATTGAGAGCTGATTTTAGGTACAATGAGTAGACGTGTATTTGATGATCGATTAAAATCAATTATTGTTTTATTAGGAGCCAGTGAAGAGAAGATGAAATAGGAGTTATGTGGTCAGACCTTTCAGTTTTTGTTAAAACTCTGGCTGCATTAACGTCTGCTTTGTCAGTCCAGCAAAAAGTGCATCACAGTGATCCAGCCTACTGGAAATAAAAGCGTGACCCAGCTTTGCAGAGTCTGACTGAGACAGGAAGCATCTAACTTTTGATGTATGGGTATTGTTTTAAATAAGAAGGATAACTAAAGTGGATACATCTGAAAATGCACTGGAGTCAGTGGTAATGTCTTCAAGCAGTGTGTGTGTGGTAACCAGAGGCTGAAGATATGTTTCATAGATATTCTGATAAACAATATCAGCAGTAAGGGTTGAGCTCTACATCACATTATGTATGAGAATATAATCCGTTATTAATACATACTACAAAATAGAGAGCTGGTTTTCAGTGCACTGAATCACTTTAGCCCTTCTGTGCATATATATTTTTTTGCTGGCCGCATAAAAGCCACTGCAAAATTTAAAATACATCAGAGGAACTCATTCAATCACAATTAATAACTAACTAAGTAAAAATATTATCATCCCTACAGACACCCATCCAACTCTGGACAGCCTGAGATGACGTGCAGCATCAATCGATCGCAGCCCCCCCTCTGAGCTCTGACTGGCACCCTCTTTCATGGAGGTATAAACCCACTGCGCACAGGGCTAATCTGGCAGAGGCGGGGCTGCTTTGAACACCAGTTTGCCCCTGAATCCACCACGGGGAGCGCAGTCCTCTGAGACTGCTCAGATGCTGTGAAGCTCCAGGGCTGTGAGCCTGCAGATTTTAGTGTGAGGAAAAATGGGTTGGTGGGCCTCCTTTCTCTGTTTGGAGCTGCAGTCCAGTGACTTACTGTACATGAGCAACACTTTTAATAAGATCGTAGATGTGTCCAGTCTAACAGTTAGCACCAGATGTGTTTTGGCATACATTCAGATTAATTTTTGCAAAATCCACATACACACAGTAAAATTAGAGTACAATGAATCAAAAAATCAGGGTGTAAATTTTGAGAACAGTGAAGATATTTTACCACAAAATTGATATTGATTTTTCTCTTTTTAAATACCAAATCTTAACATACATTTTCTAAACTAGGCTTTTCAAAAATGTCTTTATGGGCAAGTCCATTCATGCAGGTACTACACTCTGAGCTACTTTTACTTGAGTATTTCAATTTCATGGTGTTCAACTAAATTTTATTTGACCGATATAGTTACTAGATACTTTTCAGATTGACACTGTATATGCAAAACATGTGATCTGGGTTCCATATTGGCCCCATGCCATTTGCCTGCATGTGGGATTTACCCAAGATATTTTGGCCCCATATCCACTTGGTACCCAGGTAGCCCTAGCATAACCATGTGGGGCCCACTTGGGTAAAGCCATTGATGTGGGCAGCTGGCATGGGGCCGATATGGAACCCACGGACAATCCCACATGGGGCCCATTTTTGCAACCCATCTACTTCCCACATGGGCCCCACATACAAATGCCTTATCCTGACATTCTTACCCTAAACCTGACCAATCAAACTAACAAAAACGAGAGACAGCAAGCCAGTCATACCTTTGATATCCTAGGAAACACAAATTTGCCTTCTCCGCTGTTTAGTTGATTCAAAACACACATTCAGCATGACTTAATAGCAACAATTTTAATGACAAGTACACAAACCAGCTTCACTATATCTTGCAGGATTCACAGACAAAACACTTGTCTTTATCCAGACACATTTTCCCCCCAGATACAACATGCTAATGTTTTTAGCACAAGCCTATGGCATTTTACATTGTATGAATTAGCCTAGCGGTTTGCTGCTCATATGAAGCCAGGATGAATCACACACAAGACTTAGAATTTAATTTTGTGAGGGCTTTACTGTCTTCACAATGTATTGTTTCTATTCTGTGAAATAAAATTAAATGACAGAGGGAAATGTTTTCAGCTTACAAAAAAAGTCAGGTGAGAAGCATGTCAGGCTCAGCTGGATTTATACAGCTGCATCAAATGCGGCGTCAGTTTGATGCAATTCTGCTTTAGTTTACAATTTTTGATGAAGTGCAAGACCAAATACCTTAATAATTATTATAGGTCAAACACACCAACAGTATACAGCAGTTAAAATGCAGGGCTCCTACTTGTAATGCAGTATTTTACATCATAATATTGCTACTTTTACCAAAGTAAAGCCTCTGAACACATCCTCCAGCACTGATAATGGGAGCAGTGTCATGTCCTGTAGATAAAGCCTGTAATGTGTTTTTATAACCATTGGGTAGCGCTGTGGAGCTCTTTATTTTCTGAGAGAAAGGGCCTTGATCATTCTATGATGTCATCCTCAGTCAAGTTATCATATGACACACACCCTATTTGTACAGGCAGACACACACACCTACCTAATTATTGGATCTCATCTCAAATTATTAAAATAATATCTCTATGTGCTTAACTGGAATCAAAGAGTAGACTGAAGCAACATGACATCAGTGAGAAACAGGAAAGTAGTGGGAGAGTTAGCCTTCAGTGTTTTGATTGCTGTGAGACTGAGGGAGCAGGGGCCCACCCAAGGGAGATGGAAGCTGTGGATGAGAGAAGAGGAGGAGGAGGAAAAAAAATAGTGAGAGGTGGACAGAGAAAAGAGTGAGGAGTGAGAGTGAGGACGAGGGGAGCGCAGAGAGGACAGTGCAGAGAGAAAACACTCCTCTTCCCCCCACGCTGTGAAATCAAATTCACTGACTCACTCTGAAGTCGTCAGCTTATCTGAAAGAGTAACGATCACAAAAGACACCAACAGCGCGGCGGGGAGTGTCGGGGCTTTTGGTTGGGCAATCTTTCCAAGAAGACACAACCCCCTTTTGGCCAATCACTGTTTAGACAATGACTGTGCAGACCTTTGCGGAGACATATGCAGGCTGCTGAGTGATGAGTCACCAGTTAGTCAGTGCTGGATACTGCATCTGAGCCTGTTCAAATGCCTCGAGACTTGGAAATGATTCAGGACTCATGAGTCTGCACATGCTCAGATGTGACTGCTACCAGCCGTGTGAATTTAGAGGTGCTATGACTACAAGAATGATGATGATGATGATGATTTCACAATTTGACCTCAAGTTTAAAGCGGAAATGGACATGTTTTTTTGTTTTAACTTGAATGTGCAGTGTAATGGTTACAGAACAATGACACCACTGACATTTAGATCTGTTCCCTGGAAGCCTCACTTTAATTTCCCAGTTCTGTGTGCCAATGGGTACACTTCCCTGGTAAAATGAAGATGTGTGTCAATGAAGGTGTGTCAAACCCAAAACAGGAAGAGGAGAGCACTTTTGTTTTATGCAGTAGCTATTGGTAGCTATCCCCAGTTACCAGAGCATCAGTGTAAGTTCTTTGTAGTTACCAGTAGCAGAAACTGTGGAAACTGTTGTTTTGAGGGGTTGTCCCCACTTTGAAAAAAATAAAAAAGGAACAGATTGTTCACTAAAGTCACTTCCTCCTTGGTTTACAATGTCTTAAGAGGAACACACAGGCCTGAAATACACACACATGCACAAACAGGACCTGTACATGCATGATATGAAGTGATGTCAGAGGCGAGTAGCTGCTCATGGACAGGCGCCTGAGCAGTTGGGGGTTTGGTGCCTTGCTTAAGGGCACCTCAGCAGTGCGCAGGAAGTGAACTGGCACTTCTTCAGCTACCAGTCCACACTCCATACTTGGTCCGGATGGGGACTTGAACCGCTGACCCCTCGGTTCCCAACCCAACTACAGTGTGGCTACAGGCACAACTGCCAGAAAATTTTGCTTGTCAAACACCTTATTTTCTGCCTTCGAGTAAATTTTTATGCATCAATTTAAGCTGTAAATGTCTTAAATTTTGTGAAAACAACTGTGCATTCCAATACCCACACTACCATACTAAATAGTATTCCAGAAAAAGATTTAGTATGTCCCAATACATAGTATGTGAAATGCAGCAAGCCAAAAATACCAGGATGTATTACTACATCCGGTCCGATTTTGGGGTATGCAAGCCAGCATGCTTTTCTGGCTATTCTGACCCACAATCCTCTGCGCATATGTCAGAATTTGCAATGATGGATGACAGTGCGTTCAGGTGACTGATGACCACTGCATTAGCAATAGAAGGAATATTAATTGTTTAATTAAATGAAATAATTATATAAATTGAATATATATGTATAAATATAACCAACAACAAAAGAGAGAAATGTGTAACCTATGTAATGTTATTATCATGAACATGTTTGAATCTATAATGTATGCAGTTATTACTTATTGCAAAATATCGGAGTTCTCCAGGTTGACCTCCGTCTCTAGCAGGCTCATTGAACAGCATTTAGTTCTATCTCCATGGTAACAGATATAAAAGTCAGAGGGTCAAAGTTCAGGGTGTAATGTTATGAGACAGTAGCACGTCCCAATTGTGTGCATACTGCGTGCAACAGTGCATACTCTTTAAGGGCTGCTGCAGTGCATACTAAAAGTGAAAAGTATGCGATTCGGAATGCACCCCGAAATTCTTGCACATGTTCCCCTGAGATCTACACTGCTGATTGTTCCACACATTACTAACATTCACATCAGACTTTGTGTTTGCTGGTTATTAGCAAACTTCTAGCATGCTAACCTTCTTAACTAGGATGGTTAACATGGCAAACATTAGCATGCTAGCATTGTCACTGTGAGCATGTTAGCATACTGACATTAGCATCCAGCCCATAGCACCATCATACCCGAGTACATTGTTTTCCAGATATTCTCTAGGTTAGTTAGGAGGAGTTAAAAACAACTTTAAAAAGAGGAAATCACTCATTAACTGAACTGCTGACAGCTCCTAAACATATGACGTACACTTGCAACAACAGGTCACAAGTGGATATTGCTTCATTTTAGATGGTCAAAGGTCAAAAAGTTTGGGAACTAGAGTGGACACAGTGTGAATCCACACTCTGCAGGCACTGTGTGTAACAGCGGTACAGTATGATAGCACACCATGTCAATATTAAAGTTAGCAGTGGTCAATGTTTTATTGCAGTGAGCCAAGTAACACAGCTGATAGGGAAATTAAAACAAAATACACCCTCATGTCCAAGTAATGGAAGAATCCAAAGCTGAGCTGAGTTTTAATTTAACTGTAGTCTTGATCGATGAGTGACGAGTATACGGACACACATCAGCAAGGACATTTGTCTGGCATGCTGCAGCTGAGAGAGGATGAGTGAAAGAGGACAGAAACACCTCTTTAATGGACTTGTCAAAAGGAGTAACACCATTACAAAGTGTTGCCAGTTGGGCGTATGCATGCACGCACGCAGATGAATATATCCCCTTGGCCACACGCATGCACACACAGGCACTTTTATCCCCCACTTTACTTCACTCTGACACCCTGCGTGTAACCCCTCCAGGCATGGACGAGCGTGTGCCACCTGGTGTGACTGAGCAGACAGAAGAGAGTGGAGACAGCGAAGAGAGAAACTAAATTGGTTGTGGCCTCTGTCTCAGGAGTAGCCAGCCCCTGGGTTAGGTGCTATTCTTATAGAGGGCAGTGAGAGGTCTCCAGCTCCCCTGGTACACAAACCACTTTATAGGATCCCACATCATGTTTTGATGGCCTCCTGGGATTGTGGGGGAGGTGTTATCCGATGACAAGTGTGAGAGAAAGGGAGAGGAAATTGAGCTTTGACGCAGGTGGAATTCTATGTGGATAAAAAGGCAACTTCTAAGTGCAGTCGAAATGTCAAAATCTAGTTATAATTCTCTTCCAACATGGAGCCCAAAGACTGACAATGGAGATCAGTTGGTAGAAAAAAAAGGAGAGCTTTATTCCCTCTCTAATGAATAGTCTTTTAAACTTCATCTTTGCTAACCTGGAGGTTAAAGGGGACTTATTGCGCTCATTTTCAGGTTCATACTTGTACTTCTGGGTCTCTAATAAAACACGTTTACATACTTTTAAGTTTAAGAAACACTTTTTTTTCTCATACTGTCTGCCTGAACATATGTGTATTCACCCTCTGTCTGAAACGCTCCATTTTAGCACCTGCCTCTTCAATGCCAAGTTCGGACTACACGATATCAGCCCGATTATAGCCGGACACAGCGTCATACAGTGTTGGCTTGGATTGTCAACGACAATGAGCATCGTACGTGATAATCCATCGCTTTATCTCGTGTAATGTGCCACGTCTAGGACCCCTCATGACCCCAACAGAAAGTCTAGCATGTTTGATTTTCTTGTCGTGTAGTCGCTGCAGCGTGTAGTCTGTCATGTCTAACTGTCTGTCCACAATCGCCTAATTTGACATATGAGTGTCAAAACGGACAAAAATGTCATGCAGTCTGAACCCGGCATGAGCCCCCCTCCCGAAGAGCCCAGTCTGCTTTGATTGGTCAGCATTTCCAGGTCTTGAGAGTCTTGGTGTCTCTACACCGTCATTGCAGCCAGGGGAATGACTATATTGGCGGATTGTGGTGGTTCATGCGATGAAAAATGACTAATATAACCTTCAAAAACCGAAATTTTCACAACTGGATATGCTCCAGCAGGGGTATGATTAGAAATCAGGGAAAAATTATCAACATGTGCATCCAAGATTACATGTTTCCCTGATGTTAGCATGTAGCTACATGTAGCAGTGTATGTAATGTAAACACGTGGAGTAGTGTGTCTGGAGCAGATGACCATATAGGCAATCTGTCATAAACTGGAGGGTACCATGCTTTTGGTATCTGCCTGTCTGGAGCTAACCTTGCAAACTACTGGACCAATCAGCCTAATATTTTATTTGCACATTTATGACTGTATGTTTAAGGATTCACAACTGTTGAAAAACCTGTTTTATACCATCACTCACTCCTCATAATCGACTGGGGCCACAAGTTTTCTGATAATCGGCTTGGCTAAAAACAACAAGCCTTTTTAGCCTTCACTGTGGCTCAAACACTGAAATGCATAGAAAGGTTTGCTCTCATATTAAACTAGATCATCTGCATCTTAATTCCATACCAGATATATTATGAGCCACTGGGGTTAGGCTCACTACAAGATGAATAAATCCCAATTTTTGTGATCTTTGCTGCCATCTTGACCATAAGGGAGCTGGGAGGGACAATTCCACCGGCTGCAGCTCTCCACGGTCCACCTGTGAACTGGTTTTGTTCCGTCCTCACCGCGTCATCATACCACACTGGGAGTGTGGAGCATTTTGCCTGCCGAGTGCACTTTTCTCTATTTTTTTAAATACATGAACTTTTAGCACGCCTCTTGAGGCTCTACCAAAAAACACATTCATAAAGATGAAAAAATGACAGCAGGGATGACGTCAATCTTTAATGGCAGACGGCCTGAAATGTCTTCATTTAACATTTTCATAAAAACTCATTTTGATCACCTTTTTTTTTTTTTTGGTTTCAAACAAACAAACAAACCTCTGCAATTCACTGAAATACAGTTTCTCCTTACAGCGGCTAAAGTACATAAATATCAACAGTACTGTATGCATTAAGAAAAAGAAAAGAAGAACACACACATGCCGTGAACATGCACAGAACACACGGGTACGCACATGGTATACTGAAACGAGAAAGGAATAGTTCTCATTGACAAAGAGGGGGGAGGGGATCATCATATTCATTTCCAGAAACTTCTGTACCGCACTGCTGGCAACACACAAAAAGATCCATTCGTTCAAAGTTTCTCTCTGGATTTCACAGTGAATTATGTAGGTAAAACAGTATTCATATATCAGATACAAACACAAAAAAAGAAGCTCTAGAAAATTACCAAATGAATATACAATTAAACTTACAATAATACTTACAATGAATTATATGATGGGCATCTTCTATGAACTTTAAAAACATAATACCCATAAAAACACACACGCACACGCACACCTTATAAATACTTGTTCTAATAAATTTGGTGCCACACTTGGCTTAAAAAATGTCTGTAAAAGCAAAAACTGCTCCAGAAAATCAGTCGGCAATATGTGCATATTATTATTATTATTCATTACAAACACTGACTATATGACTCAACCACTCCGATATGATTGTACACACCTGGGCTAAACATTACAGGGAAGATTGTTTTTCTTGCAGTCTTTCTTTTCTGATCGTCACATCTCTGAAGTGTGACTCGGCCCCATCAGCAGAGTACAAGAACCGCTGTTTGTTTTTGTAAGAATGCGACATGAATGAGGATTTTGGCGTCAAGATGTCACAGAAATATGATCACTCGATGATATGTCAAACAGCAAAGTCGTTATTGCAGGCCCAGAATACACAAAGATTACAAAAGATTTTTTTTTTTAAACACTCCAATCATCACTATGTAAATTCAAAATTTACAAAAGCAGGTTGAATCACGTTGGCTCCCTAAAAATAGACAAAAGAGACAAATTGCTTAAAGTGAATATCCTTTCAGATGCAGAGTGGCTCTTTGGAGTGACACCAAAAGAGACATGCAGCAAAAATAATGTCATACTTCATAAGAAATCAGACTGAGGACTACAAAGCAGTCAAAAATGGAATAATTCCACTAGCCTAGATAGCTCTCCAGTGTAAAAAATAAAACGCTTTGGTCTTTTGTTTCTCTATACTGTGCAACTGTCCTCCTGCTACACGATGAAGGAGCGCGTTACTTATTATAGCAGGGCTCAGTTTGCCATGTTTTGTCTTTAGGGTCACTCTACCTTCACCGGTCGACGGCTTCTTCCTGTCATCACACATCTGATTACCTCTAACTGCACAATTATGAGCTGGATCAGGTGTGTTTCTCTCACTCAGAGTCATCACGGACAAAGGACTAACATGTTCGTTTCATAAAGACGACACACATGAGCAAACCTAAATCCACACAGTATGTAGAAAAGACAAGAGCAAACCCACAGGACTGCTTTGGTATAGCAGGGCGACTTACCATTTTATAATGGCACAAAACAGGAAGGGCAAAAAAATAAAAGTATGAAAGTTCCTCACACACTTTAGCACAACATGAACCAATCAAACATTTCAAACATTGTCTTGATTACAAAAATACTTTTTTGTATTTCTTTAAAATATCTAAAAATGTACAGCATCGTTTTTTTTTCTTCTTTTTTTTGCAAAGTCATGCTTCAACATGTATTTAATAATCATAATAACATTAATATGAATGATATACAGAATAGTAATAATTATAGTCATATTATAACGTTACCGAGCAGCGCTTTAGCCACACTTTGGGAAGTCTGGCCTTGCAAAGTGGCTGCATAAAACGTGTTTGCACTCCTTTGGCGGGCTGTCTTTCTACACTTGCATACACAGAATGCACAGCAAGAGTTAACGTTAGACAGGCGATGCAGTCAACTGGTGAACAAAGGGTGTGTGCGCCTTTGTCATGCATGCCCGGTACCTTTCATGGAGGTGTCAGAGGAGGTGTAGCCAAAGCGCTGCCGGTAAATCTCGAGTATGTAACAGTATAAAAAAGAGTTGGAAGGAGTTTGGGGAGGGAGGGGTGGGGGCTCGATGTGTGATGGAGGCTGGGGTCTAGTATGTCCTGAGGCCCACGAGGCTGCTGTTGCCTAAGAGAGAGACAGACAGAGACAAGAAAAGGGGGTGAGGTTGCCATGGTCACCGCGCACGAACCTTGTACACTAATGAAAACACAAGGGGATCGTGTGGAACTGTTGCATGACACAAACACATTCACACAGCAGTAAAGATCACACACACAGAAGGTACTTTATTGTGGGCACACACACTTACATACGCGCAAAACGTGTTTCTTGTTTTCCCCTCAATTTATCACACTTGCCTTTGTGACGCCAAGACCACACACACTTTCATCCCACAAATATCTAACACTGCGATCCTGGGTTTGTTTTCAAAACACTTAGTGTTGAGCAAAACCTAAAATGTACACAGATGAAAGTTGACATGCTGTCAATACGGCTTGGTCCTGCTATTTTCATTCCAGCAGATATCTTTGGCAGTGTAACAAACCCAGGCTTTCACAGCTTCTTCCACAAATCTACACTTTCAAATCAGACACAGTGCCGGGAGGGAGAGGCGAGGTGAGATTTACACCTTTTGTCCTCGCCTGTTGGGATCAATGGTCGTGAAGGCCGAGCCATAAAACTCACCGACGGTACGCTGCTCCGTGAGCCGGAGTCAGGTCAGTCCTCCTGGTTTCTAATTGGACACGAGAGGCAATCAGCAACGCCCGTCACAGCCGGCCACGGCCACCATCACACATCAGGAACCTGAGGACACAACGGGGGCAGAGTGAGCAGGCTGGAGGGTTTTTGGTGAGCCTGTTTTAGGGTGATTTATGGCAGCACGGCCACGAACTGTATAATGTTTCTGTTATTATATCCACCCACTATAGACTCTTGACTGTTGAGTGTTGTGTGGTGTTATCATAAAGGGTTAAACAGTCACTGCCACTTTTGCCGATTCAGTCAAGTTCAAGAGCTGCACTCAAACAAGACAGGACCTTCTGTTGTCACTGTCATGGCAAAGTACAGCTGTGTGTGGAGCTGAGTACAGCTGTAAAGGAATACTCCACCAATTTAGCACCGCACTTTCTTATAGATAGGGGGCTCAAAAGAGAGAAAAGCAAAATTGAAAGTCGCATAATCATAAGTTTTAGCCTTTAAAGCTCTAAATACTGGATCCTACACTTCCCAGAATGCAACTCAAGCTGTCATTAGATGCTCTCTCTCTGGTTAACAGCCCAAATCTTTCTTTAAGATTATTTTTTTGGCTTTTTTTGCCTTTATTAGATAGAACAGTCTGAGTGTTAAGGGGGGAGAAAGGCAGGACGTTGCCTTCAGATATGGGATGCCTGCTCTACCCAGCCACTGGATGGGCGCCTTCACACCTTCCAAACTTTACACCGCTTGTTAGGGCTTTTCAGGTAAACAAATATCAATCATAATCACCAATATTTTGGCTAACCATGTTAAATGACCATGATCGTCTATGATATTGATATTTGTTTGCTCATAAAAAACTGCAGCAGCAGCCTGTGGCAAACAAAAATCATCCACCAATCAACCATAATCATCCATTGTTTGGAAGTGTTTATGATTTAGGAGAGAACAACTCATATGCAGAGAGTGCTTCAGACAGTCTGGCCCACAAAGCAACAACTACAACTAACAACTACCTTGTTAAACCTCCTAAAAAAAGTCTACAAACGGCAGTACAAGGCATGAAGGCCGACAAGAATAACACCGCCAACATTACCTCACTGAATCCCCGTCTTTGTCCAACTCAGACATGCATAACAGTGACACTTCAAAACACTATCAGATATTTTTAAAATGAAAATTCACCCAAATCCTTTGACAGCCATCTTTATTATTATTATTATTATTATTATTATTTTTTGTTATTCTTATTTACGTCTTGTAGCCAGTCACAATAGGATGGGTATACTTGTGCATATGTTTCCTTTTTTTTCTTTTTCTTTTGTAATGCTGTATAGCAGTTTATATTTAGTTAAAACCAATAAAAACATGTTTAATAAAAACAGCAACACATTTTAATTTGTAGCGCAACATGAAAGTGATACTATTGCTCTGTTGATTTAATTTTGGCAACAAAGTTTTGATACAGTTTTATTCATATTTTGCTTCGTTATATAACAGGGATGTAGCACAGCACAGAAATGAAAGCATAGTTCTGTTCATTTACATGTGAAAGTGCCCTAACAACAATAAATAATCATGATCTCAACATTGATTAAAATAATCGTGATTATTATTTGGGCCATGATTGTGCAGCCCTACCCTCAGATTGAAATGCAGGCTTTCTGTGAGAGTGGTTAGTCTCCAAGCCCATGCTGAGATTACTCAAGTGATGTCTCTAAAGTAATTTCCTCCGTCTCAACACAACTCCTCCAGAGTCACAGAAGACATTATACAAGTGTTTACTCAGAACACACTTAACCAGTAAACTAATTACGACATGTAAAATCAGAGGACTGCTACATTAAAGAGACAGTTTTGCTATCTTTTGCAAAATCTTCCAAGCTCAAAGTCCAGCTGTGACAAACAGGATGTCAGCTGACAACAGTCTTAAATACTTAGTTGAACTTGTGCCTAACAACCATATCTCCCATGATCCCTCTCCACCACAGCTCCACAACCCGCCCCGCCAACAGACTGGAGAGGAAGGTCAACCCTCCGACCCCTCACCCACCCCCAGATGTATCACCAAAAATAGACCTCTGTAAGAGACCGTGGTAACTTGGGTTCGGGTGGGGGGCAGAGGGGGTGGGTGGGGGGGGGCTCTTTGGAACAATAAACAATTAGAAAACATAACATGACCTTAAGAGAAAGAAAGAAAGAAAGGAAAACTGTTGCAGGCAAAGAAGGGGGACGGGTTGGGAAGTGTTCCCCGCTCAGAGAACAGTGCGTTTGTGAAAGGGGCACGGCTGGCCTAGCTAATGCCCTGTTGCGCGTTCAATCAAGGGTGAGGGAATCGATGCGTTATACAGCCGCTCGGCTAAGCTGATGCGACGCATACTTCCAGACCACCCTATTTGTTCTGGCTGAGACACCAAGGTTAAAGATTGGGTTGATCATTGAACATGTCTGTGCGGATTAGGGAAAGGTTTAGTGATTTGCGGGCTTAATGTGTTACATCCAATAACTCGGCCCAGGCGCATAATGTGAGATAGGTAAACAAGTAGTGTTTGAGAATGTGGGAGGCGACTGGGTTTCTCATGAATGTGTGCACTGTTTCCTTTTTTTCAGCTTGGCTTCATGCAGCAAATATTCCTGTGTGTGTTATCAGTGATAATTGATCTCGTGCTGCAAATGAAGGGAAGGCTTGTTCAAATTTATACCCAACATTTGGCAGTGCTTCGCTTTAGCTCTCCACAGTCTATAATACATATTAAAGGATCTCAAAGCAGTTCAACACATTTACTACAAATCACTGAAAGCAAGCCGAACTCCTCTGCAAACAATGCTGCCATGTTTTAGAAAGTTGAGTATATTTTTTCTCACATTTTGGCCCCATTGGTTCCCATTTATTTCTGTATGATATCTGGCAACGTGAATACGCCTACACTGTGCAGATCATCACAGTATAAAGCTCATCAGGTCTGTGTGGAATTATTGTCAAAACTGGAGCCTTACTAGTACATGTGTGTGGCTGATATTATCAGCTGTCAATTATCAGTTCAACTTATCTGAAATATACTGGATCAGTGTATATGTTGGCTGATAAGTGACAAGAAAATCCAAACATATAACATATAGTTTGTTTTGTATTTAAGCCAGTGCATATTTTGGTTACAATTAATTAATTGCAAATTTAACAAGTCCTTATCTAACATTCGGTATCACTTTCGGAAAAGGCTTTATAAAGAGTTTATAAGTGATAACTTATGACGTAATTAACTGATCATTTGTGGATCAGTTATAAGCCATTTATGAGAAAAAAATCCAGTCGTGCAGGCTGTGAAAAATGGTGTTTATCTTTTGTATTTGGTAACAATGCTGTTATAAATGTTGGTATTCCATTAATAAATGCTACAATTATTGCACATCATATAGTTTGAATTTAACATAACAAAACAGCAATAAGATACAGCGTGTTAGGACAGTGATGAATGAAACGATGATGATGATAAAATATATATTTTAGTTAAAAGGTGACTGCTGATTTTATGGTCATATGGAAAGGAATGTAAAGCAATAGCTGCCTGGAAGTTTAGGGGCGGCCACACACCAAACTGACTGTTGGGCCATCGATGAGCATCTGTCACCCTTTCTTTTTTTCTTGGTTATTGATTTTGTATTTTTTTTTAATTTAACAAAATACAGCAAAATATAGAGGTAAAAAAATAGTAACAGGGGTAGGGACATATCAACAATGATAAGAAAAAAAATTGAAATACTACTACTACAACTAATAATAATAAAACAGATGGACAAACACATACATGTCAAAGATACACAGTAATGTGCAATCCAGCAGTAAAAAAAAACAAACCAAAGAGCAACCCACAAAACATTAGAGCCCAGACTTCAGAACAATGCTTAGTTCGAACCAGCTTTAAAAAATAGTGTTCTTTGCAGCTGTCGAAGCAGCAAGGATGATTTGTTTAGCTACAAATAGCGATATAATGTTTGGGTTATGACCAAAAAACCAGAGAGCTGGGCACAGTGGCAGAGGTTCATCAAGTAAATCAGCTAAAATGTCAACAACATGAGCTGTCTGTGTGTTGCTCCTATTATCTTTTTGCCACTAAGCTCTTAAGAAGAGGCGGTTTGTACCTGCATCATTGTTTTCTAGTGCACAGTAAATATGATTTGTTCTTTCACCATCAGGTTGTATTGTTGTCGTGCTAACTGTCTAACTAGTGTCTAGGTATTTCCTCTCATGCAGATGCAGGACGTACATGATTGATTGGTGTTGCGGTGTGTTCAAGTGCAACTTTTTAGCTGAGACACACGTAACGTGACGCAAAAGTCAGCCTTCGTAGCCACTAGTTCTTTGATGATGGTTTGGTGTGACCGAGCCGTTAAGACATTAAAAAATGCATTGCCCAAATTTCAAAATAGTCAAGGAAAATGTAAACTCAGTTTCTAATTCTTGCACAAAACTCATATGGTTCTTAAAGATTTCTACCTGTGCAGCACGGCCATGAAAAAAGCCCCGTCTGAAGCCCCTTTAATCCAGAGAAAAGCCTTTAGGCCCTGGCTGTGTTTCTCACATACCAGCGATAGCTGCTGGAGCTGGGTGGTGATGAATGCAGCTGCTGACATGTATCTAGCTCCTCAGACCTGGTGCAGGGACGAGGCCACGGTGTAGCTATACTGTATATGTGTGTGTGTGTGTGTGTGTGTGTGTGTGTGTGTGTGTCAGTAGGGGGTGAAGGAATAAAGTCCCACTTCCTTATTAGAAGGGGCCCCAGCTGGCCCTCAGCTCTCCAGTGGGAGTTAGTCCAACGTTGCACAGGAACCATTGGTTTTGTCGGGCTATTGGCCAAAAAGCTCCTCAGGGCAGGAAGCCAGACTACACTCACACACATTAGTCTCTCTCAGGTTCACACACAAGCATGCATGACACACACACACACACACACTACACTCCCCCACCATGTCTTGTCAGATGGAAAATCCGGATTACCTTTCCCTCCAGTTCACTAGGCATTAATGTCCACTATTAGGTTGTCTTTGGATCTCGCTCTGTGCCGGAGCATGAATGTCAAATATAATTCTGCTTCACAAACATTCAGATGAATGACCAGCCTAAGCCTCCAGGGGTATTACAATAACAATAACTTACAAAGTAATGTGTTTTTTAAGAGTCAACAGTGGGTAGCTACCTGTTTCAACTTGCATGAAGTGGCACTGCTGTATGTAAACTTTTCAACGTGTCACTTCCTCTGACAGGCAGGTTGCCAGGCGATTTGGACAACTCATTACCAGCGATGACTAAAGACCCCTGAGCACTTCCTCACTCTCAGCTGTTCACACACACGTTCAAGTCTCCCACAGTTAGACTTCCTAAGGCGAGCCACATACTCTGTGAGAAGTCCCCGTCCGTCAGATGCCAAGACAACCACTGACCGACCACAAGCCTCTCAGGACTGCGGAGCCGTAAGCTTCTTTGAATTCCCATTGTGAAGGTTCGCTGTCACCAGACGCCTTGAGCATGAGTAACAATTCACCGACGCTGCCTCTTCTTCAATGCACACGAGCCATCAACAGCAGACAGATTGGACAATAGTGGTGCAACACAGACACAGACAGCATCTCTCTGTAACCTCAGATCAAGTTTATTCTTGTTGTCTTGCAGCTAAAATTGTTTTCAAAGTGTTTCACAAGTGCTGTGCTTAACGGATTGCATTGCACAAATAAGTAACACCCTCGTCACAGCCCACATCAAGACATAAAGTAACTGTGTTCCCAACTTGTCTCTGCTGAACAGACACGAAGGGCCAAAAAACACAAGCTGTTTGTTTGCAAAGCTGCAAAATGTCAGGGACAAAGAGAGCAGCAAGGCTAACTCAACACTGACTGCTGACTCTAGAAAATGACCAGCGTTTTCTTTAACTACAAGGGCACTCAGAGAGCACAGACTCTTGCCAAGGCCATATGCCCTGTCTTGCAACTTTAACACAAGCGAAAAACAATCCACCACCCCTTAATGCACCCCTTGATTCTGATCTGCTCAGAAGGGTTACTTCCTTTGGCCACACTAAACCCTTTCATCATGCTTCATGAAAATCAGGCCAGTAGTTTTCTCATTATCAAACCAAAATTAACCTCCTTGGCATTAATTATGGTTACCATACAGATAAAGTGAAACATAAGTACCATTTAATGTTATTCTATAAACATACTTAAGGCATTTGCACACCAAGTCCATGTTTTTTGTATACATTATCCGATATATCTCAAAACCTAAGGCCATGGTTCTCTGCCAGAAACCGGTGGTACTGCCTCAGCCAAAGGGAGTTCAAATGTCTCTGCGTCTTGTTCCTGAGTAAGGGTAGAATAGAGTGCGAGATGGATCGGCTACTGGTGCCGCCTCTGCAGTGATACGGGCGCTGCACCGGACCGTCATGGTGAAGAGAGAGCTAAGCCAAAAGGTAAGGCTCTCGATTTACTGGTCCACCTACATCCCAACCCTCCGCTATGGTCATGAGCTCTGGGTAGTGACCGAAAGAATGAGGTCGCAGATACAAGCGGCCAAAATGAGATTCCCCTGTGGGGTGGCTTAGCTTAGCCTTAGAGATAGGGTGAGGAGCTCAGACATTTGGAGAGAGCTCAGAGTTGAGCCGCTGCTCCTTCGCATCTGAAGGGGTCAGTTGAGGTGGTTCTGGCGTCTGATCAGGATGATTCCTGGGTGCCTCTCGCTAGAGGTGTTTCGGGCACGTCCCACTAGTAGGAGGCCCGGGGCAGACCCAGAACATGCTGGAGGGATTACATTTCTCATCTGGCCTAGGAACACCTTGGGGTCCCCCAGGAGGAGCTGGAAAGTGTTGCTGGGGAGAGGGATGTCTGGGGTGCTTTGCTTAGCCTACTGCCCCGCGACCCAGCCCTGGTTAAGCTGATGAAAATTTAATGGATGGTTATCCGATAAAATTATTAGGCGCAGAGTCCGATGCGTATTACTGTTCTATTCATTGAGAAAATTTGCAATACGAGAAAAAATAAAATGGTCCTCTCACTCCTTGAAAGCAGAGAAAGAAAAAAAAGTTTAATATGCTGCTAGAAATTCTGGAGTCAAAAACAGAAGACCACTAATTACCTCAATCCAATGACCCTCAACAGAAGCTGGCACTATGTCTTCCGAAAACTTTAATGACAGTTTAAAGTTTTAAAGTCCGTGTGTAAACGTGCAAACGTCTTTACTTAAGAGATGCATTTCATCAGCGATTAATCTACATCCACCATTACACTGCAGACCTTTTCACTGCAGAGATGCAGAGATTCGTGAGACCTGGTAATGCTGACCAGTCAGAACAGACGAGTTTTTCAGGGGGGCTAAAACAGAGCATTTCAGACAGAGGGTGAACGCAGGTGGACCAGCCCAGTCGGCATGAGGAAAATAAAATCTTACTGGACCGTTAAGGCATGTAAATATTTTTCAGATGAAACCCAGAATACAATGTATGAACCTGAAAATGAAGCAATAATAGGTTCTTTAGAAATAACATTCAACAGCATCACCTCTTTCGAGAAACAGTGTCCACATTATTCTGGATAATTCTGGCAACACTGTAGGCAATCTGCCAAAGGACTAGTTCATAGAAATCTGTTCACACTGCAGTCTGTGGTTTTCCAGAGTAACTCGAAACTGCTGACTTATTAATGTGTCATTTTTCAATTCTATGACAACCAGCAACAAAATTCCTTTCACCTCAGTGGTACTAGGATGACGGCAGACGACGTCAGTGACAGATAAATCAAAACCTGGACAGCTAAAACTATCAGCACGAAAAGATACTAGTAGAAGTGAGAAAATCTGTTTTTCGACATTTGGATGACCTGAATCTTTTTGTTTGTGTGCGTGCTGTGGGCCCTGTGTTTGGGCATGCACGCTGCACAGTACATAATTTGAGTGTGTTGCATATGTGTATATCTGCTGCAGTGGCCTGTAATTATCACAATATTCTGACTGGATGTCTCAGCTTCACTTCGCCCTCCACTGAGAGCCGGATGTGGGGATGTTGTTGTTTCATTGAGGGGCTAATATCCACTGGGGCAGCCTGACCGGCCAAATGACTTCCTCCTGGTTTGATAGAGGAGTAATTATTTCCTCAAAAGCCCCTCCCTCCTCCACTCCCTTCCTCCTTTACCCCCCTAACACAGACGAAATCCCCAAAACATAAAATTACTCTAACAGCTTTTTTCCTCATGCAGTATGTCTCCGTCTTTCAAACAGATAAGTCAGCTATGATGCAGGGTTACAAGGGGACAGCACAGGACTAGCACCAATCAACAGCTTGATGAATGTTAGCCTCCACGCTACCCACCCACTCCCCGCTCACTCCCTAAGGGGTCGGGAGAACATGTTTCTTCCTGTCCTGAGACGTTGTAGGGAGGTTACTGGTGACAGTGCGACTGGCGCCGAGTGCAAACACACACACACGCAGACACAGTCAGCCAACACGGATACACACACTGGCGGGGGGTTTGTTGTGCTTTGTGGTTTTGTTTTTCAGCAAGCAGAACAGCGAGGCACATGTGCTGTGTAGCTCACGCATGGTTACAGTTGACTCATGTACTTATCAAAGCACTTATTAGAATCCAACTGCTCTGCGTACTGTCTGCAGCTCCACCGAAATTAATTCATCTGCAATTTATTTTAAACAAAGCCCCATGCTAATCATTTTTTTTAATAAAGATTCATAAAAAAGGCCCTTCCGGCAGTACCCAGGTACCTCAGCAGTTCACGGTGCATATTCCACATTTACGACCTTTTGGAGCATCACATCCTCCGTCTCCTTCTGTCTTTATAATTCTCCACTGTGTGCTTTGTCATAATGCAGAAATGCCAAAAATGGTTTTTAAATTAAAAAATGTATTTCATCCTGCCAGGGTTTGACAAAATGACAAACATACCCTAATATCTGCTGTACAGTACCAACACTATTATAGGACAATATTCAGTGTTTTTTTATGGCCATGTGCGAGCGCTGTGCACGATAATAAACTTTCCCTCACGTACAAGTGCAATAAATGGAACCAATAAGTTCCCTCTGATCCTCCACAAAAACTACTCAGCATGCATAATCTTAATGAATAAAAATACAGTGTAAAAAGGGGATATTTGTTCTGATGTAGAGAATCATAATCATTTAATTATCTGCGGTGAAAGAATTGTTCAGGTCCTCTCAGGTCTTAAAGCTGCACTAGTCAATATTTTTACTTTAACGATGGATACAAATTACATGTAATGTAAAAGGGGTCGCTTGTGGTGATAAACCCACAGAGAATTATTACCCCAATCTGCATTTCCCCCTCAGCTCGACAGAGCATCTCAGCCTCTTCTGGTTGAAAATGTGCTGTTTTTGTTTACACTCACATTTATTTTAGTTATCTATTTCTTTTTTTATACTTGTTATTTATGGGTTAGGGTTACTGGGTTGTTTTTTACATTCACTAAGTACAGGAACAAAGGAAAAGAAAAGAAAAAAGAAAAGCAGTAGACAGGGAAAAGGGACAAGTATAAGGTCATGGGATGTTTACAAAGACATGACAAATCTTAAAGTGCCATACATGGTACATACGATAACCATGTGCAATCTGTCTCACTGGCTAGGAAACCAAATTCTTTTTGAAGTAGCATGGAGTCGGTCAACTTTTCCAGAAGTTGTAAGTGTCTAACAGCATTAATAAATAAGCTAGCAGTGGGGCCAGCATTTTTTAATGGCCTTTTTACTTGCTGCCAGCAGGACCTTTGGTAGATAGGTATCACCTTACCCACTGCATTTGTTAACACTGCTTCCAGACATAGCAAGCAGCTGTTTTTAGCAAAAAAACACTCTAACAAACCGGCTATACACACGACGGCTAGTCAAAGGTAGCAACTGGCTAACTATTAGCAGCTAAAGACAGGATGTTAGGGCCAGGTGATGTCTACTAAATTGGCGTACGATGATGTCCACAGTGAAAGTCAAACATTGCGATGGACGATGATATCGTTGTTGAAGGTGGGGGTGGGTGTCTTATGGGCTACTCCTACAAAAGTACGACAATTTTTCATATACTGTCTTTTATACTTTTTATATATATATATGTATGTTGGATAATAACTGTTTTTAATTTTTCTACATTTGAGTCCATTCATAGTCACTCCTCACCTACTCATCCAGCCTTTTCTCATTATTATTATATATATTATATTTTAAATACAAGTCCTAGCGATGTCACTGCAAAATATTCAAGATTCAAGACATTTATTTGTCCCCATGGGGCAATTGGTTGTGCCGCAGTGGCAATAAGAACAACAACACACAAACAAACAAACAAACAATGTTAATAACAAGACTAAGACACAAAAAAAAAAAAAAAAAAAAATATATCTGTGAATGAAGAAAAAAAGAAGATATTGAGCAGTCATGGTGGCAAATAGTCACGATGTAGACGATAAACTTTGTCGCTAAGAGAGAAGGTCCAAGTACCCCCAACTGGCAGTAACAGCATCTGGCGGTAAATACTGTGATTAAGTAAGTGTCTGACACTCCTTAAAATACATATGCATCAGCCCTTAGATGCTAAATGTTTGTACCCTGGCATCCACCTTCAATCGCACTTGCAAAATCAAGCTGCGCACCGTTGACAAATTAGAATCGTTACCTATAAATCACGATGTTTCGCTCAGTGGCCTGGGCTATTTGTTGCATATCACCCCCTCTCCCCTGCCTTTCTTGTCTCTCTCCGAGCTATTGCCATCCGAAAAAAGCAGAATTGCCAAAAAACAAAAACATCTTTTAAACAAAGACTTACAACAGAGCTAAAAGGAGAGTGACTGTTGAACTCAGGTCGTCTGAAGCACGACTCCAAAAGAATGCTTTTTCTGCTCTGTGTCTCTGTGTTTGCACAAGGCTTTGAGGTAATAACACAGGAACAATGTGTATGCAGACGTACAGAAGTTTCAGCACTAAAATGTGGGTGCTAACTATAGACCATTTCAAACTTGGCAACATTAACATTTTGAATGGGTCCCTTTTATTTCCTGTTGGAATGTTTTGCAGTGAATGACATCAGCTGACAGCCAGTAAACACAGACCCGAGCTGTTGCTTAGCAATGTAAATCCAGTGAAACGGCCTATAGCGGTTAAATAAATAAGTGAAGTAAAAAGTACCTCTGAACTGTAAGTTGTAGTGAAGTTCAGGAAAGAAATACTCAAGTAAAGTACAAGTATCTCATACTGTGCTCATGCACAGTGCTTGAGGGGATGTACTGAGTGACTTTCACTGCTGGTTATAATAACATTACCTATCAAAGCAGCTGATATTAGCATTTTAATCATATTTGCTGAGCTCTACCCCGTCTGTTTTATTAAAACGTCGGCATCGGAGCTCGTTGTATATTCTGTTTGACTCGCTGCCTTTGATGCCTGAGATCAAGCATCACATCAATGGCAAGAGTCGACCCTGTCTACCTTGTGACCTGAGTGGGGAATATAATGGAGTTCCCCTTTAAATCGCAGCTTTCATGTCTCATGACGATGTGCAAGGAGTGGCTTTGGTTTCATTGACCCACCAGGCTTAACACTCCCACGTTTACTTCTAAAAGGCTAATTTGTTTCCTGTTTTGCGTCGGCATTTGATGTCAACTGGCAGAAACGTGACCAATTAGCTGGTTAAATCGGCAGTGAGCTCAGTGGAGTTTTTCTACGTGAGGTTTGAGGGCAAGAAGAGCGCACTTATGGAGTAACACCCTGTGATATTCCCGACATATGTTTAGGAATATCTCTGCGCCTGTTTAAACAAAGTGTCATAACATTTACTGAAGCTTTCTTTACGGCACGGCACAATGTACACTTCTTGGTCATCGTAGGGCTGTGTGTGTATGTGTGTGTATATGTGTGTGTTGTTACTCACACATACTTCAGCAGAACTGCCTGGACTTCCATCCCTGAGGAGTTCCATCTGCAGGTGGGAGCCAGCGAATCTAAACACACGTAATCACAGATACATTAACACACACGCACACTTACATACAAACATAAAAATTATATCATTCTATACAAATTATATATAATACTGGATTTACTGAGTACTTTTGTGGTACTAAAAGTTTATTTTTTAGTCTTGTTACTTAAAAGAATAGAGACATTTGAAGGAATAATTTCAGATTTTGAGAAATACGCTTATCTGCTTTCTTGCTGAGAGTTAAATCTGCATTGCAAATATACAGACCAAATCACAATTTTTGTTTACAATAACTTCCAGGTAGAAAACCCCTGCGTCACATCAGCTATTTAAAATGAAACAACACTGAACCAGTACTGCCTCAAATGGTTAATTTATCGCCACATAAAAAATGGCCTTCCACCCGAAAAATCAACATTAGTTTAAGTGTATATATTAAGAATATTTTTACCATTTACCATTTAAACTAATATTGATTTCTTTAGTGGCTAAATACGTTTTGTCACAGCCCATGTCCACAGCAGGACATTGCTTAGCTTCCGTGCCGGTAGATTTATTTTATCAAAAATGTTAGAAGTACCTAAAATAAGTACAGCAGAAACCAGTGTTAATTTCATTGATGAAAACTATGACAGAAATTTTTCATCAACGATCTGTTTTTCATGACGATACCGAAACAATGACGAGCTAAAGGTAGATCTCGAATAATAAAAACTAAAATGAAATCTATGCTTCTTTTTTGTTGACAAGACGAGGCGTGACGAAAATGTTAATGGTGGACTATTGGACTTTGAAAGCTGAGAATGGCCGTGCTTGTAATTTGTAAATCTTTAAATGCCACTAGTAAACTCCAGTAAATACTCTGAACCAGCCAGCAAAAATACTCACAGCGGAGCAACCTCAGCCGTTTTTACGAATTGTGAGCTGTAATTCAATGGTAAATGTGTGTATATGTGTGTTTGATTTAAACACAGACTAAAATGTGATGGACTAATAAGCAACAAATAAATGAAATAAGCATTTTCATTTCAAGACTAAGACAAAGACTTAATCTAAAATAGCAGTCAAAATGAACACTGGCAGAAACATCGGACAGGTTGGACAACCGTGTTTAACTAGCCTATACATCTTTAAATGTTACAGTTACGGCTGAAAACGACAACAGAAATTAAGAAGTCTGCTGATTCCACATATTTCTGAAATTCAAATTAATTGGCAGAAGTGATTGTTGTTGTTGTTAGCACGACTTTACAATGATTCAGTCTATAGCCAGTTGTTCATTAGCTTAGCTTAGCATAGAGACTGGAAACAGGTAGCCTTCCTTGATGTTGCCAGGCAAACAGCAAAAACTCAACAATGTCACTGCACCCTGGAGAGAGGGGGAAACAGCTAGCCACCCAGCAGCACCTCTAAACATCACTAATTAATAATACATATTGTATTTAATTTGTTTAATCAAAAGTGTGAAAACAATTGCAATTTTCACAGGGTTATGTGGCGTAAAATTTCTTGGCCAGATGCAGTGACATCCTGAAGCTACTGCTATTTGCCTCAAGGAAGGCTACCTGTTAACCCCCATTTCTAGTCTATATGCTAAGCTAAGCTAATGGCTGCTAGCTGTGGCTGCATATTTACCATACAGACATGAGATTGGGATGAATGTTCTCATCCAATTTAAGGCAAGATAGCAAATTAGCATATTTGCCAAAAATATTCCTTTAACTTTAGTCATTCTTTCTCATTTAGTAGATTAAGCTTGTCTTTGCTGTAACAAGACAGTTACAACAGAAGGCTGTTTCATTAGATTCATTGCTTTGCTAACTGTCCAGTTGCTAAAATTAACTAACGATCCAATAACATGACTGTACTCTCACTAGAGAAGATGACAGCAGCTGATTAACCGGGAAGCCAGAAAGCTGAGCTCATGTTAACATAAATTAGATTTGATCATTTAGCCTCGCCTGTGTGCTGAAAGATCTGGTAATATACATATTTTTATGTCTCACATCAGCATCTAGTCAAGGTCAAAAGGGGCTGTGAGATGCTACCATTACCCACAGCCCCCTACTGAAATCACAAAGCCAGATTCTCTTTGTGTGTGTCAGCATGTGCTCACATACCCGACGCATATGGAAAAATGCCAGCTAGGCAGATTCATCTTGCGCTCATCTCAAATTCTGACATCATCTCAGCTTCAGCTTTAGTGTCTTTGCTAGGGGCCTTTACACTGAAATAACCTTAGTATCTACATTATGTATGGTAATATTCTCTATATATTCTCTAGCAGAGATAAAAAGCCATTAATAACCCAGAAACTGTAACAATTTGAGCTTAAAATACAGCAAACTACTGAGAAATCATTGAAAGCTTCAAAAAACATCCACAAAAATCAGCAACAGTTCGTCTTATACTGAGATCCTCATCAGGGTCAGCCCGCACCAAACAGGCTCCATGAGAAGAATTTCACGAGATCAATAATGAACTCTAATGTGAACTCACAGTGGAGCTGGGCAGATTAGAAGGTCTCAATAAACTGGATCATGGTTGGTTGAAAAAGGGGGATTTCATTAATGAAGTAGGTGATGGTCAAATGATGATGCAAACCTTTCAAACCGCTGAAGCTTTTAGTTGTGAAGATAGTGCTACTGATTTAGATAAATAAAGTGACATGGTACGGGAGAGAATCAGAAAGCAAGTGACTGGTTGCAACAAGCATTAACTGGTCATTCAACCTCTACTGTGTAACTTTCTGAATGAAGGGAACTTTTCCTTCCTCCTTTTTAGAGCACTTTCCCAAAGAAAGACTTTTCCCACAAAATGGTGACTCATCAATTACTCAAGTGGTACGATGAATTTCTAAAGAAAACTGCTCACATGTCTCCACAATGAACGAAACGCTGAGAAAATTCTTCAGAAATTGTGTGAGTAAAAACTTAATGCCCAATTAAATGTACGAGCAGAGTTGAATTCCCAGATAGGGACGCGTTTTAAATAGTAAGGTTTAAGTGAATATGCATGTGTTTTTGCTGTTGTATTACGCGGACCCCATTTACTCCAATTCATCAAGAATTTTTTTCATTTTGGGTTCTTTGTTCACCGTGAATGCATGGGAGAGAGACAAAGTTTTCTTTACAAATTCAACATGAAACAGGGTGACTAACCGATGTACAAATCATTATCTTGTGGGTGAAGTATTCCTTTAAAAGTCAGTCAACCCCATGGATGCCTTCCTTGGTGAACAGTGAGATTAATTTAGTTTAGTTCGATTCCTGGCAGTCTATGGGATCAGGTAGCAGTTCCTCTCAAGAGAAGAGTATAACAGCATTAGAAATCTGCAAAGATGGACTACACCCTGCGAATAAAATATTCATACAGTCAATTATTTCACTATCAATAAACAAATCAGATATATTAGATTCCTGATCCATTTCCTGCTTTCATGGAGCAGATGAACATGACTATCCGTATTTCAGAAGCTGCAGATTTAAGCTATAATGTGATAATAACATGGTTAATATTTTGGGAAAGAGATTTATTTAACTGCTTTTGTAAGAGCTGCTACTTGAGACCATAGACATCACTGAAAAGAACTGAGGATTCACATAACTTCGAACTGCACGTATGCCCCTTTGATTTCACAATGCATGTTTGACTGGCAGACGTAGGGATAAGAGCTGATTAGTAAATCTGTAATTCTGCAAATGACAGAGACTGGGTGGTGTGTGCTCAGAGAGTGATTTCAGGGCTGACGGCAGCAGCTGTTTGTGCGGTGGGCTCAGGAAGAGGTGAAGGGCAGTGGTCGAGGTGGTGGTGGTGGTAATGGTGGGGGGAGGAGGGGTAGGTCTGCAGGTTACCTGAGCGTGGAGCGAGGAGGGGTAGGTGAAAGCGGGTGGGAGGGCCGGCGACAGCTCCGCCGGGTACAGCGGGTATGACGCCCACACATCTGGGCTGCTGGGATATAGAGCAGGCACTGTGAGCTCATCTGTGGAAAGAAGAAGAGGAGGAGTGGAGTGAGGAGAGTGGCCAGTGGATGGGTGGGTGGCTAGAGAGACAGGGTGGAGGTGGTGGTGGTGTAGGTGGTCGTGGAGGTGCACTACAGGTGAGTTATCTGAAGTAGCTTCCTCTCGTTTTATTTGTTTAAACCAACTGACCGTTTGCTAAACCCTCAAACAGGGATTGTCCAATCGTTGCTTGGCAACCATAACTAGGCATTTCAGGCCTGTCAAGCCCTTGATTTCTCAACATGTCAAAGCAGTGTGCGTTGGGCTGTAGTAAAACTTGGCAGATTATTATCGAATTTGGAGGACGGTGTGTTTTCTTTTTTAGCATTTCCAAAACCAAAAACACAAAGGTGAAATTTTTTATCTGCTTAAATCAAGGCACAATTGTTTGCATGTCCGTCTGCTAGCTAATGACCCGCACTAATAACCATGCTTTTAGAGTTCAGATGTTCCTGGCAGCTCTGTACTGCTTTTTACTGGACATGTGTAAGACTACACTCCAGCAACCCCAGCCAAGGACACCCGAGACAACCTTCTGTTTGTCAAACATCCAAACATATCGGTTATTCCTCATCCTAAAAGCATTTTCTCTTGTCACTTTAAGTGAAAACAATCAGTTTGAAATATGAAAAAGTCTGTAAGATAAGCAGCTTAACAGCATTATGGTAGAACTAAATAGCCTGGTTTTCCTACAATACTTAAAATATTGTGATGTTGTAGCTCTATGCTGCAATACAAGAACAATGCAGTTTCTAAAAGAGATATTTCACATGCAAAATGACTCTTTGTATATCAGTTACTCACTCATCGTTACCTTGAATTTGTGAAGAAAACTTTGTTTTTCTAGCATGCCTCCATAGTGAACGGAGAATCCAAAAAAGGCATAGGATCTGCGTTTAACTGCAGCAAAACATCCATTCACAAACTCTCACACAATTTGTGCAATATAATCCAAGTCTAATTTATCCAATCACATGCTCAGTACCTCCAAAACACATGTATTCTTGCTAAAACATTACCGTTTCAAACACATCGGTAAATGTGCAAGCATACTGGATAAATAAGACTTGGATTATACTGCACGAGTTGTGTGTGTGTTTGAAAACGGATGTTTTGACATAGCTTAAATGTGGTTCCCAATGACTTTGATTTATCAGGGGGGTTGGCTTTTTTTGGATTCTCCGTTCGGGCATGCAAGGAAAATCAAGTTTTCTTGACAAATTAACGTGAATACTTTGTAAGTAATCTACATACAAATGGTCATTTTGTGGGTGACGTATTCTTTTAATTTAGCCTTCTACACTGATGTAGTCTAATTGGTGTATAAACTGATAAGGATGTTGACTATTTTGCTTGAGACATTCAACTACAACCTCTGTACTTACTTATCCCAGAATCTTGTGGGAAGATAGTATGTAGCATCAAGTGTGCATTTAAGAGTCCCCAAATCTTTAAGTCAGCCAGAGATGGCGTTTTCAAACAACTAATGTTAGCCTGATTAGCGAGTTAGCTATTAGAGATGAGTGAGTACACCGTTATCTGTGTCTTTGTCTGTACCTGATAAACCAACTAAGTTATCTGTATCTTTATCTGTACTCGAAATGGATGGAGTTTGGCCAGGAAGTGGGTGGGGTTTAAATTGAAAGTGGGTGGGACCTATTTTAAGCCTGAAATTGACATGGCTACTTACATAGAACAATCTCAGAATTGAGCTTCAGGTCATTTTTGATCAAAAGCACAAGAGACTGAGCACAGATACCCAAATAAGGATTTTCCCTTTATCAGTCGTACAAATACTGACACATTTTACTCACGTAGTACCTGTATACGTTATCTGTACTGGATACTTGTTTAATCCGAGTATTTGGCTCAACCCTGTAAGCTACAGTTTTTCCAACTGTCATTGAAAAAGTGAAAAAGTAAAAATAAAAAGCCTACATTTGTGTACGTCTGTCTACAATCAAGGACACATTGCTTCAAAAACTGTTTCCAGTGGTTAATCTGTCCCTGTTATTATTGTAAACTGCATATGTCCCGTGTGAGAATGGAAAGCTTAACAGGCGTAGTAACACTCACTGAGGGGGCTGGGATTACCAAACAGTCAATTATACTCCCCTAAAATCAGAAAAGCTGACTTAATGTAGGAAAAAATGAGAGGAAACCATCCCAGATATGATGATTTACTCATTGGGTCGAATATAAAGCGACTGTGGAAAAAATAAGAGCATAGTGCTGAGTGAAGAGAAAGGTGACAGTGCAGAGTGGTACGGAGTGAGTGTACATTTAAAATGCTCAATCAGAACAAACAGCAGCTCATTAGAGAACAATCACGAAGCCGTACAATCTTGAGGAGCATTTTTCCCTGCGCTCTCTGCGTCTCCTGCAAAGTGTTAATCATGGCATGATCAGAAAAACTGGCTGATTTAAACATCTCTTATCAGGAAATGACAGCAATTTCTCTCCTGGTGATTACGTCATGGTTTCATTAATCGTTTCCTTCCATTTTCCACAGAGGCCCTGAGTACACACCCTTTCTCTGGCGAAAAAAAGATCCAAGATAAGAGTGGTTTGGTCATTTAGGAGGAATGTACAACCACAGCTGGCCTATGTTCAACTATCAATGGCTGATTCTTGCAGAATCCTTAACGCCTGAGAAAAATATTTAACTTAATGGAAAATAGAGTACAGAGCTGCATTAGCAAATTTCATACATGCCTAATACCCAAAGGCCTTGAGTCCAAATAATCAGAGCAATCGCAAACAGAACATGAACTGTTTATGAATCATTAATCTAACAGAGGGCATGCATCGTTTAGGGGGGGAACTCCAGTCAAGTTAACCTATTATGGCGCACAATCTGACTGCAAAGAAACATTTAGCACGAAGACTTGAGGAAGTTCTAATTCTGGTTACATATTACTAAGAGAAATGCCATCTGTTACCACATGACGACAATGGTTCAATGAGGACCTTTCAAGTGATTAGCAGCCAAGTCCGTCTCCATTTATCAAAACTTGTGTAGCCACAGCTGAAGCACAAACACTCCTCCACAAGTGACAAATAATCCTGAAGGGAAACAGCTGTCCAGTCACCTCAAACAAGAGCAACTAATGGCCAAAGGGGGCAGCGACACACAAAAACTACGAAGACAAATGGTCGGAGTACTCACATGGGTCTCTGCTAATGAACTGTGGCCCCGGGCTCTGCTGGGAGGGAGGCGGGTTGGGGGTTCCAACCAGCTTGTTCTTGGCCATCTTGGTGTTGGCCTTGGCGAACTCCAGCCGCAGGGTCTGGGGGATCTCTGGATCAAACCGAACGCCCTGAGATTAAACAGAAAGATGTGTCAGCAAAAATGTGTCTTCGCATACTTTTATCCATGCTCTCAGAATAAAACAGTTGGACTAATTGATCAGAGAGCTCAAATATCGTAAGAACTCACTCATTATTGTACTGTTTTCTATGTATTATTTTGTTTTTTATTATATAAGTTATGTTGTATATTATATCATTAATATTTTGACAAAGGTTGAAAAGGTAAAAATTATTTTTTTTTAGTAGTGAGCTGGAATCAAACTCTTGGTAGTAAAGATGTGTGTCACTGTTTATCCAGGATTTTGATGTATCCTCCAAACACAGGGCATTCTAATTCATATATCTGAGTATTTCACCATATCTAAACAGTTTTCTATGCTTATCAAATATAATTATTATTTTACTCCCTGCATTTTCACCCACATATTGTTCCAGGTCAACAAATGATGAATGCAGACAAGGTGTTTATAGCATATTTAGAGATCCCTTGTTTTCCTGGAAGGTTCGTCGAAGGTTTGGGAGGTGTCATTGTTGAGCAAGATTCACCACAGGGTGACTCTTAATGATGTTACACACTGGATCAGTAAAGCCTTGTTTTGACCAGGCAGTCCAGTTCAGCTCAGTTTGTGACACATTAAAATGATTATTGCGTTTCCATTGTGAAAAATCATGGATGGTACCAAGAAGATTGTTCCATTCCGCCCCATTTTCTCGTTACCTCTTTGTTGAGGTACCCTGGACACTGGTCTGATAGTAAAAGGTGGAGCTAGAAACACTGCAGTCTGTGGATTGCTCAAGACAAAGCATTACTCTTGCTCGACAAGGATTCAGCGCACAAACCTGCTATTTTTAAATTTCCCATTGATTGCATCGGAGACTTTAAACACTTCAGCAACCTTCGTTCTGTGAACGATCAACAAGGCGCAGATGTTACTCTGCATTTTCAGTAAAGAGGGAATACATCAAGAATTGGGTTGAACAGTGACGTGGCTATTACCATCGGGTGACAACCCCCCTGTACATGTCTGTATAGGTTACATAAGGGTTCTTAGGGTACTCTGACAAAAGTGTGTGCTTAATTCTTTGCTCTAGCTATCATGACTGAAAACAAATTGAAGATGTTGGACCAGTGTTAATTTCGTTGACGAAAACTATGATCAAAACATTTCGTCAACAAGCCTTCTTCCCATGATGAAAACAAGACGATGACAAGCTAAAAAAAGATCTTGATAATAAAAAACGAAGATGAAATCTATGCTTTACTTTCGTTGACAAGATGTGACATGTCGAAATTGTTCATGGTGGACTATCACACCTTTAAAGTCGAGAATGGCCGTGCTTGTATTTATCTTCAAATGGTGCCTGAGCGATGGGCTGGTAAACTCCAGTAGATAGTTGGCGCCAGGTTTCGCTAGCCAGCAAAAACACTCACACCACAGCAACGTCAGCTGTTGGTGCGAATACTGAGCTGTAATTCAGCAGTAAATAATCAGCCGTGTGTGGCTGACTGTGGATGGTGGAGCTGCTGTATGGACTTGTGGATTTCAATAGTTGCAACGGTGGCTGTTAGCAGTTAGCTCCACCTGTAAGCCACTGAATGGCAGCGGAGCAAGCAGCCATGTCACATCTCATCCCCGCAGACTCCACTCAGTCCGGTCTGTCTCAGGAAGGTTTATGGTTTGATGCTGTTTGACAGGCAGGTAGGAGACTCAGTTATCTGAGAGTGTAGCTGTGCTGTAATAAACAGTCTGAACTCAGATTAGTTTCTGACAGAGATGAAAGTTTAGTTTTAATCACCAGCTCTGTGAGAGGACATGAGTTTAAACCTCCAGACTGTCATGTTGGGTTTAAAAGTTATTTCTCTGCTTCGTAACAGTGAGATGGATGAACCAGAGTTTACAGCGCACCTGGGTACAAATCCTAATTGTCTCAGATTAGTTTGTGGTGTCAAAGGTTTTTAACAGCGTAGATGGAGAGATACTGAGCTCTTCAAATGATGATCAGTGCTCGTAAAGTACCACTTTAACCTGTCAAAAGCTGACTAAAATGTCATGGATTTTCATTTACTTTCTGAGCTCTGATTTTTCGTAGACTGAAACATTTGAGTTTTTGTCTACTAAAGCTAGACGAAAACTATGAAGAATAAATGTGACTACAACTAATAAGGATTTTTGGCTCTTGGAAGATGAACTACTGAGCAAGCAGAGATCCAAATAAATATCTAAATAAGTAAGACAAAACAACTGATCAACTAGTTTTCGTGCCTTGAAGTAGTGATGAATCAAACTAATTTAGACCACGGAGGAGACAGTCATCATGCATGTCTTCCACTTCATCCTTAGCCTTGTTGTGTGTTGTTTAAATGCCCAGTGGGACCTGGCTGATAGCTGGAATTGTCACTTTGTATACTTTTCATCTTTCAGAATTTTATGACTGAATCTACTGCCAATATCTCAGCAGTGAGCGGACATTTTCAGTTGCTTAAGACTTTGAAGCCCGCTGCTGTAAAGGGCTCACTGTGGATTAGAGTGTTATTCTGGTTGGACGCGTGTGATGACGGCTGACACCCACAATTGAAAATCAGAACCTGATGACACAAACCTGGCTAGCACACGATGTCATTTACACCGCGGGCAGACAAGCCACAAGGCCCTCGCTGTGCTCCCGTCTGAACTCTGTAACTGTAACTTAATATCACGACATCAAATCCGCCATTCGCCGTGACATATTGCAAGCATCACCGCTTAAAGTGAGCCAAAAAATTCAGGCAAATTCTTGAGATGCCAATTCTAAAAGCCCTCTGATATACCAGCGCTCATGACAAGCCAACTGCAGATTGCTTTTCTCTCTTGCAGTTTGATCTCCACATGTGCAGGAGTCTAGATCATTTTTCTTCTCGGTTACTTTCGCCAGAGGAGAAATAAGCAATGTGACATAAACAAAAGGTCTTCTTCATCCAAAAAATCAAAGTGGCTGTTTGTTTGCCTGCTGTGAAAGCAACACGGCCAGGAAGGATTTCACCAGCAACTATAAGCACCCTCTAATTAACCTCATTTAATTGTCTGTAGAAGACACACAGGAAAACACGGAAGGTCAGATCAATGGAGGAGAGAAGCAGTCAAGAGTAAAGTTCTCTGCAGCAAAAGAGCAAGAAGGATGGTTCTCTCAGCTCGTCCCTGCAGGCTCGAGTAACGCTGAGCTGAAACAAGCGAGGGATGACTCTTCTCATGAAGGGGAGGGAATTAACTAGGATTGCCTTGGCTCAGCGCGCTCGCAGCTTCTGCCAGCCGAGGCTACAGAGGTATAATAAGGTACATGGCTATAATGAGGCCGGAGCACATCTCAGTTTGAACTGAATCTCTACCTTCAAATCTTGGGCTTCTTAGCACTCCCGTTGCACTTGTGCATGCATTGTTTTTGGCGATGATTGTAATTGTTGTAATGGTGTTGTTGCGAGAATCCAGTGTTCTTTTAAAAGATATCCGCTCTGCTGCGACGGGAAACAAATCCCCTTCCTTCCCTCAGTGTTTCTGTGTCTTTCCCATATTTCAATATGCAGATAGATGTTTGCAAAATCTGGCTTATCTCCATATGACCCCCGGGACGAAGCTTTCCCCGAAAAACAAGAGCACTGTTCAATTCTCAGCTCCACTGAGTGATTCTATGGAAACAGTCTGACTATTGTTGGTTCATAATAAGATGATAATTTTTATCCTTTCTTCAACTCTCTGCTCTGCCTTTGATGCGCACCAATATCTCAGCATCTGAAAGTTGACAGACTCTGCTCGCGTTGTCATGGTCCCACTTTAGGAGGATGATAAAACTGATCTTTTTCTGTGACAAAGGGATCAACAAAGAAGGCATAGAAGGGGTGGTGTGTATCTAGACACCTTTAAAAAAAACAATGAGAAAATAGAGCTGGTGTTCATTACAGTCTGTCTATACTTTGTTTCAAGAGAGCCGAATAAAACCCTGTGAGGATGGGCTCTGTTTCATATTCTGCCTCATCAAGGCTTTCTACTGAGCTACATTCTGAAATAAGTGAGATTAAAATTAAACCCTAGATCAATATCTTCTATTTATATGTAGAAGAAGAGCTAATGTTCCTCCTGACCTTGCAGGATCCACGGCAAAGCTTTAAGAGAAAGGCTTTATTTACTCAAACAGAAAAATTTTAAGCAGCCATGATGTCTGTCTTCACTGCCTTCTCTGTCTTTCTGCATGTTACAGAAAATGTAGCAATGTCTGGATTTCTGTGATATCAAATGCATTTGCACAGAAGGCATTGCGATGCAATCCCAAGTCATCACAAGATATACTAGCGCCAAGCTGGTGCTTGAGAGGAGCACGAAGAGGGCACGACACTTACGTTCAAGGCATTCTTAGCAGCCTCCGCCTCTGATCGACTGTCAAAGCTGACAAACCCCACCGGCTGGGGAGACAAGAAGACAGAACAAAAGAAAGAAACATGGTTTAAGGCAGAAAACTGAGTCGGCATTTCTGTCTGAGTGACATAGACATGTTTTTTTATTATTTCATTTTTTTATTTCATGCCCAACCCCCCTTTTTTCTCCGTCTCTCTCCCTCTCTTGCCCTGTTTATAAAACCGTGGCGACAGAGAAGAGAGGGGGGAGAGAGAAATAGAGGCTGGACGCTTACATTGTACAAGGAGAGTTCATCATTCAGCTCCCCTATGCCCAAATACGGGCAATGTGAGAGCGAGAAAGTGCATGTAAGAGTGAGTGTGAGAGAGGCAGAGAAGGGGGTGAGAGCTGAAAAAGGAGAAGATATAGAGATAGGGAAAAAAGATGATAAATGGGAGGGTTTTGAGAATGAGAATTTAGAGGTTAAAGGTGAGAATAAAAATGAAAGAAACTGCGAGGTAGAAATAGTTTTTCAAGACCTCCTCGAACGGGCCTGTCAGTTGAAATCCACACAATATATCTATTTTACAGGTGCTTGTTTTGTATTCTGGTGACATCACTCTGGAGCCCGTGCCCGCAATAGTAAAGGTGAGTGAGCAAGAGCGAAGAGACAAAAAAAAAACATAGCGATGCAGGTTTGGTTGTCATGTTTCTAACTGCAGATATGAACAAAGAACGCACATTTTTTTGCGGTGTATTTGTGTGCGGGTGGGGATGTTGGGGAGGAGGTGGGGGTGAGGAGAAATCTCTAAACATGTTGCTCCCATGGGGTTGCACTGCTGCGTGTGATCTGGAAAAGCAGTCTTGGGTTATGGGAATTTTGAACAAGTAGAGAAAGAGGAGGAGGAGGAGGAGGAGGAGGGGGGAAAAAAGAAAAGAAGAAAGATGAAAAAAAGAAAGAAGGACTAAGTGAAGACGTCAGGAGGAGGAAGCGTAACAGGAATATAAATAGAAAGGGTCTGAGATCTGGCTCTTGCTATATATGGAGATGGCTGTGTGTTCTCGGACTGGAAGGGAGAGGGAGATCGATTGATTTACGCCGCTGCTGTCATTGCCATTAGTCGGGAGGAGAGTCACTCAAAACAAAGAGAAGCCTTAGGAATGTAGTACATCGCTATGCAATACCTGAGCGTAAGCATCAGCTGACATCTGTCAGGAGGAAGATGGCCATTACGAAAGTATGATGCAAGGGTGGAAAGGTGCAATGGGAGGCCAAAGTGCACAGAGAGTTGCTGAATGTCTCCCTTATTCATTAAATGGGCACAACAAAATAGCAAAACCCTGGAGGCCTGTGTAGCATTTGGATTGAATTGTATAGCATTAATCATAATTATAGCTGCAACGATTAGTTGCCTAAATGATTACCTGATGATTATTTAAAGATTTACTTAAAGGCAAACTTTCCAGAATAGTTGGCTACTTTTTCTTTTTTTTTAAAACAACGTGGCCTTCGAAAGTAAAAGCCAACAGCAGATGATCTTCTTCGCTATATTTGTATTTTTTGGCGCTGTCTCTGCAATTTTGTAGCTTCCTTTTAGATGCCTGCTGCATTCGGTCTGGCACCTGGTCACTACCTTTTTATAACGTCCCGGCCTCACTTGCATAGCAACAACACGACCACAGCAGAGTAAGAAGCAAATAAGAAAATGGAGGGATAGGCAGATAATACACTGCCACCCACTTCTTTGTGACAGAGAGGGATCACTTCTGAATGAGTGTACCTGTACGTTGTTTTTAGGAAAATCCTGCAAAGTATACCTTTAACACTAGCAGTACTTTACTGCCCTCTCTGGAAGCAGATTTCAAACCCACCCATTAGCGATGTTGGGTGTGGTCAAAAGTGTACAATTCCTACCTGTGGCCCATTGCTACATGTCACCCCCCTCTAAATCTCCCTTTCACTCTAAAAGCTTTCTTATCCAATAAAGGCAAAAAAATCTGTTGCACCTGTAATCACATTCAACAGTAGGGCTACAACTAACAATTATTTTAATTCTCAATTCTTCTGTCCATAATTTTTTTGAATAATCAGTTCAACAATAACACGTCTGAAAATAGTGGAACATGCACTGTGTAATTTTCCAGAGCCCATGGTCAGAAAGTCTGAAGCTCTTCGGTGTATTATCATGTATGACAAAGAAAAACATCCTCACATTTAAGAAGCATTTAACCAGCAAATGTTTCACTTTTTTGCTTAAAAAATTACTACAATTATTTGATTATACAAGTTGGGTAAAGCAAAAGTAATGTGTCATGGGGTTAGTTACACAATGGAAAATGCGTCACTAACCACCCAGCCAAATTAATGATTTAAAAAATGGCCTATTGTATAAAATTAGGTTTCAGAAGCATGACAAAATAAGCGGAATTCTCTGCTCTCTGCAGAGGAAGCTGAAATCAAAAATGAGCTGCTGGGAAGCGACAGACTCTCGTTAGCAGCTATCCAAGTAGCACAAACGCTTCCAGTGCAGCGATAGCCTGTTGTTCAGCAGCTAGTAGCAGCTAACCTTAGCACAGAGCACAAAACTACAGCAGTGGGTAGCTAATATAGGTTTAAGAGTGAAGGGTACATTAGTGTCAGCCATTTTGCTTGTGTTTACATGAGTGTGGCATTTAACAAAGATGTTTTTTCATGTATTAATTAGATTGAAAGAGCTCAGAGAACTTGTTGAACCTGGCAAATTCGCCACTTACACACAGGGGATGAACACAATGACACTTTGTTTTTATATGTTAGGGAAGGGGTCTAAATAAGGGTGGTCTAGTGCATTACAGAGTCATGATTTCAGTCTGTCTTTTCACGTTTTTAAAAAGTATTTTTTGACATGTATAATGTGTTGATAAAGAAATCCCTGATTTTACTTAAACCGGATTTTAAAATAGTTATCGACTTATCAATTAATTGACTAATCGTTGCAGCTGTATTCAACAGTGATGTCACAGGAGCCAGCAAAAGCAAAACTTTCAAGGGGGGTGGGAGGTGACGTTACTCTTTTAGTCATTTTAAAGCAAAAAAAAACTTGTTATACTAGACAAACTCTTTCTGATTATAAAGTTAAACTGGACAGAATTAGAATAGTTACTAATTGCCTTTTGAAAGTTCTTGACAGCATGCAACTGCACGAAACAAAACAAGAACAAAAAAAAAACAAGGGGAAAATCCCAAACCATGCAATGGGATTTTACTTGTTCTAAAGAAATTTCACCACCAGAAAAAAAAAAAAGCTTTCCTTTGTTCTTAGTTTTAGAGGTATTATACTCAGCACATTCGATCTAAATCGCCCTAAACCCTTCTAATGAGCATGTCATGTCTTTATGGGAAACAGTGTAATGTGGTAATAAGTACACTGACATGAAGCTAAATTGCTTAACTCTGGATGTGGACACCTGCCAGCTGAGCTCATTTTCAGTCCTACGCCCCCGGAGGCAAAACTCAACCGTCAGTACTGCTCTTGTCAAAACTCTCGCTTTGACACCTCAAAATTCTTTTCCCGTCTCCCTTCCCATCCCCGCACATCCCACCGGAGTTGACTGTCTGTGACTACAAGCGTACTATCCGACTGCCAAAGGCAAGTTGGTGCAACACTTTTTCCCTTCCCTCCCCCCACAATAAAGTTTTTTTTCCGATTCCTGGTACTTCCTGACAAAGGGTGCTAATCCGTCATAGTCAACAAGCTGAGAACAGAGAGGGGAAAAAATAGGACAAAGGAAAGAAAGAAATTTGAAGGTGTTGATGAGTAAGAAATTGGGTAATGCATACAGTAACAGCATGATGAGAGAATGACTGATATTCTCATTCATTAGCTTTAAGAGAAACACAGCCCTCAGTGTGTGTGCTTTAGCATACCTGTTTAGAAGTGAGTTTTATCAAGGAGCCTTCATAGCCCTGAAACAAAGAAAAAACATGTCAGAAGTGTGAGCAAGTGTCTCTTTATCAAACACAACAGCTTTAATTTGATGGAAATACCAAAAGTGGAACCAATCACAAGTAAGTCTTAAGTCTTTGAACTAAAGTTCCAAGTCAAGACAAGCAAGTCCCAAGTCCTAAACTTTGAGTTTTGAGTACTAAACAAGTCGCTCCTCAACAAACGCAATGCCTTTTTAACAAGAGAATAATAATATATTGAATTCACAGTAAACATGAATGCTTTTCAAATTTGTATATATTTGTTTAACATGTTTGGTAAAAAGCTACTTAGCTTTTAAGCTAATGTAAGCTTAGCATAAGTTTGCTAACTTTGTTAATATTAGCCTTGACTTACTGTTCTTAATGCAACTTCAAATACCGAATGAAGCTGGAATTTGTTGCGTCTTCGTTTGTAATTTTTAATCAGCATGTTTTGCATAGAGCAGTTTGGTTTTCATTGTTGACCACCGTGTAGTTTTTCAGTGTGAATGAAATATACTATGGCATTGTTTTTAACAACTGGCACTCACTAATGTAACGTTAGTTCTTCATGGTTTTCATCAGAATCAGAATCAGAAATACTTTATTGATCCCCAGGGGGAAATTGCTGGCGTTCTCTTCTGCAGTTTGACTGGATGCTGTCAGTCAGACCTTCTTCACAGCAGACATTTTGACATGTCACAGTTGGAAAAGCACAGGTGTACTTATTAACATTAATGATGGCTGCATTCCATTTATTAATAGTTTCCCCTGTGCGTTTCTGTGACTGCATAGTGTTAATGTTAGATGAATCAGGAAATAAAGGGAAATGACTCATTTCAAAGCACATATTTTTAATACCAGACTTAATCTTAGTATGAAGTGATGTCAAGTCAAAAGGCTTAAGTCCAAATTAAGTCATGACTCTTTGGTGTTAATGTCAAATTAAGTCTAAAGTCTGAAATCTGTGACTCAAGTCCAAGTCATGTGACTTCAGTCCACACTTCTGGCAAATACATATTATTTTGTGTTAAAATATTTCATAGTAACACTGGCATTTAATACAAAAGTTATATATTTTTGTGTTGCAGTGTCACCACTGACCAGGGGTCCCACACTTTTTCATTGACAAAATTTCAAAAATTTTCATGACTTTTCAAGGACGCATAATAGCATTTTAATTTTGGGAAAGCATGCACTTCTGGTCTGGTTACAATACTTTTCTACACACACACATGCAGGTGAGTCTTGCTTCCCATAACGAACGCCGCCATACTACATCACATATACATGTGACGTCTAAAACAGTGGTTCCCATCTGGTGGGTCGCTGTCCAAAAGTGGGTCGCGGGTCCATTCTGAATGTGTCAAGTTTGTAAAAAATCCTTTCAAACACTTTTTCCGGCACAGAGCTTTTACTTTGAAGTGCCGTTTCCTGCTGTTGAGTGAGTGACTAACGGACAGCTACTTAACAGAGACAGCTCGACAACATGGCCAAATGCAAGTATGACCCTGAATGTATTATACTTTTTTGAAATTGCATGCACTTCTATGCGACCATCGCGTTTTGCAGTGGCGATGCTGAAATTATATATCGTGGAGCCCTAAGTTGACGCAAATCAGATCTATGTTATAATGACGGCAAACTTACGGCCTTTATGTTACATTATGTGGAAGGTTAGCCTAAGAAGATTACTGTAACAATTAATTTCATTACAAACTACAAATTTTCATGAGTTTTCCAAAACTTTTAAAGATTTTTACTAATTTTATGACTTCCTCAAAAATGAAATTGTGAAATCAGGTGACTTTTCCAGGTTGTCCAGGACTGTGGGAACTCTGACTGACTAAACTAGGATGTTTCCCAAGTCCAAGAGCTCTTATGAAGACCATATGGACCATTTGTTGTGTCCTACCTGATTAATCTAGATTTACTGCTTTCAACGCTCATGATATAACACATTTATTCAGAGTACATACCATGAGCATGATCTAAGAGGGAGATTAGATGCATAGCAATTGTGCCATTATTCACTTTAATTGTGCTGAGCCATTAAAGTGCATTATTCTAGGGCACGGGTCCAAAAAGCTTGCAACATCTACATGCAGTCACCTGAACTAAACTCTAGGTTTCTTTGTGCCTGTGACAAAGTGAAGTTTCTGAGGTGAAGCAAATAGCTTTGTTTTTGTATCGCAGGCAGCAAGCCATTTTTCCATGAGACACACACACACACACACACACAAGCTTCCCGTGGATCAAGATGTGATTGAACCTCGGCTTTAGGAACACAGACACTTGAACCTCGCGGGAGTTTTTCCATTGCCGTTTATTTCATCACCATTAATGGAGGTCCCATTGACTGCTGGAAAGAAAAAGCTGCTAAGAATAGCTGCAGCCCATCCATTTAAAACATACAAACATACCTTAAATGGTCTGAACAGGAGATAGAGCTCCCGCGGCTTAATATCCAGTGGTAGCCCACTGACAAATAGCGTTCGGACCTGAGGAAGACAAGAAAGAGATCATGTATTTTTCATTAACCTCACCGGTTATAAATAGCTACCTTGCATACCTGACAGTAACAGATGAGGTAATGAGGAAAAGGACACTGAACATGAGTTAAATAGTTCCCTCGCTTAAAGATAGACTTTTCAAATACTGATAGGGATGTCTTTCAGCTCGGCAAACACACTCACACACTCTATCACACACCTTTCTACAGTAAGTGTATTGTATTCTCCTGTGTAATCTACGGCCTGCTGTGTTTTATGGCAACCCTCCCTCGCAGCTCTAGCCTCTGTTTTACATTTGAACTTTTCAACTTGCAACTCGAGCTGGCATTGCTGGGGAATAACAATGTATATGTTAGCAGAGAGAGACTAAAGGAACATTTAATTGTTGCAGTCCGCACTGAGTCAGAGAAGGTGGAAAACCACACGGGAAGCAACATGAGAGTGACTCAAAGTGGGCTTTTAGGCAAAAGAAGTTGTTATTATTATGTGTGTTGATAGAGAGGAAAATGAATTCAGCGTGATCGCTCTAGGTGCAGGTAAAGTTTATGTTTGTCAAAGGGAAATTTAAGGTGGTGCCACCCACATTTTCAGTGAGCAAATCTCTATTTACTTCTATTTTAAAAACAACTAACTAAAGCTAACATTTGAAATTTGTTCTGTTGCCTAAAACCTTTATGTCAACCCTGAGAGATGAGAAAACGGGGAGGTGAAAAAGGGTAGATGGTGCTTAAGAGATGCAAGACAGCTGATAGTGGGTGGGTGTGGGTGAACTCATCTGTCGGACTCTAAGTGCTGAGAAAAAGGATAAACTTGAAATACTGCTTTGGAAACTACGAGGAGAATGTAGTACAGAACACACTTTACATTTACTGTGTACTGAAATGTAAAAAGTCCAGCTGAGCAACATATTTCTTCACTCAAATGTCAACACAAGTGTTTAATTAGGATATAAGAGGTGTTTATATTGAATATATTTCTACAGAGCTAGCTACAGGGAGCTTACACTGCATGTGTGTGTGTGCACTTTGATGCTAACCTTAGCTGCTTACTCCAGCTTCATACTTAACAAACACACATGAGTGGCAAATCCCTGTTCCTACTCCTTTAAAGGGTAACCTCTGCATGTTTTAACCTGGACCCTGTTTTCCCATGTTATTGTGTCTGAGTGATTAATGGAGACAATGTTTTAAACTGGTCCAGCACTTAGCGAAGCTGCTGCAGTCGACAGCAGCAAAACAGGCTGCAATGTAGTGACTCGGGTCATGTTTGCACGATCAATTTATGTCCATTTAAAGTATCTGTTTTTGCCACTGACAGGCTCAGAATATTATTCTAAGTGTGTGACAACGTTATGGAAAGGATCCCTACAGGGACAGACCTTTTTGCTTTTTTTTAACCAGAAACAGACCCAAAATTGCTATCAGCAAACCCACCAGACTCCATTTAAATAAGCAGTAATTTTAGTGCTTACAGAGCCAACATATTTTCACATCTAGCTGAGTGAATTAAGAGTTTATTTCAACCAAACCAGAGCTGTTGGAACAGTGGAAAGACAAACAAAGAGTGTTTCTGTGAGTTGTATTTTGTTTCTGCACTGTAAAAAGAAGCTATTTGTCTTAACTTAAAAATGTTAAGTGTCCAGGCTGCCTTAAAAAATTAAGTTGGCAGAATTTGAGAAGATGAGTTGAGGTAATTTTGTAATTTTTTAACATGTCTTCTCAAATTTAAAAAATTGACACAGCCCAGACACTAACCTTTAAAGTTAAAACAAATAGTTTCTTTTTACAGAGTGTCAACTTTGAATGAGGTGTTTTTATGAGAAAAAAACAACCTTTATTTAAATGGAGTCTGGTGCGGTCAGCGATAGCAATTTTTGAGCTGTTTCTGGTTTTAAAAAAAGAATCTTACTCTTTAACAAAAACATCCATCACTGTAGGGATCCTTTCCATCATGCTGTCGGACAATTAGAAGTGTGTGCCCGTTGGTGGCAAAAACAGGCACTTTTAATGGATGTAAACTGACGTTAACGTTGCATTGCAGCTTGTTTTGTGGATGCCAGCTGCAGCGGACTTGCTCAATACTGAACCAGTTTCAAAAATGTTTGTTTCCATTTGTCACTTAGACACAAAAACATGTGGTAGATTAAACTGTAAGTGGTAGAAAGTTCTTTTAAATAGTGTTACAATACCAAGGGTTGTTGCAGGGCACTCAGACACTGATTCACTCGCTCCTTAAATAACACAATCAGCAACCCGGCTGCCATGTCTAAAAAGGCTTGTGTGAACAGCAGTAGTTCTTTGAACATATATGCAGACACATTAGCACCAACATTAAGTCAACACAGACATAGCAGCACTACCAGACGCAGGTGTTGAGACGTCCTGTTACAGCTCATGAATGCAGATCTGGTTACGTTTTGGAGGCAAATAAATAGGAAAATTCTACTTGTTACATAAAATAGTAGATGTGTCTGTCCTTAATAATGGGTCAGTACGGGAAGGAGTTGTTAACAGAGGTATTTCTGACTATAAACTACAACATTTGTCTTCTATTAACACAACAGCTTTTGCACTTAATCTCTCTTAAGCTTTATAAAACAATGAAAAAAATAAAAAATAATCCCCTTTTTCCAGTAGAGTGGTACTAAGATAACTGAGGCAGACATTAAATTATTATCATAACACTGTAGTTAATATTATTGGCTCATTCAATTTAAATAAACAGGCACTAATCACACCTCATACCTGGAATTATCACCTAATTGAAGTTGGCTTGATACAAGAAAATAATTGCTTTAGTGCACATGAGACATCAAAATCAAACAATACACCGTGTGCATCAAACCGACTTCCTACAACTCCACCCTACACGCCCACGTCAATAATGTTATAGTGGATTTGGATGTGTAATTTAATTATTTATTCAATATTCAGATTCTATTTAAGGCCGAGTTTAGAATAAAACCGTAGGTATGCAATTACACAGAGTAGATTCAAAGCTCCCACATTCATTAGATAGTAGATTCACAGCTCGGGGGACAAAGGAACTGCTGAACTAACACTACACCTCATTCCCACATGTAACCTGATACGCACCACTGATGCCAAAGGCAGAGCAACACACAAACAAAGGAGCTTAGCAACTGGGGGAGCAAGAGTCGGCGAGTGCCAAGCCGGCCATCCTGCCAAAAGATCTCACCTCTGCGACTTTCTCACCTTCGCTCTTATCTTATCTTATCTGAGTCAAGCTGATCCCCGCAGGGCCGTCACTGGGCTCTGTCTCTGGCAGTTCTGTTTATATAAACCCTTTTGGAGGGTCTCCTTATATGGAGTTACATAGGAACAAAGAGTCAGAACAGGATGGTATCAATCAGACACGAGTAAGAGCAGTCACTGGCAGCAGATGAGGCTGATAAAACTAATAGTGTGGTGGTAAAAAGCGCAGTAGAAACAGAAGAAGTGCGAAACTAAAAATCCATAAAGGTGTTTTCGGGGTAGAAAAGCAAGTCACAAAGACTAGCATCACTACACAGCAGATATTTTGGCTCTGACTTGCCAAATAAGATTAATGATATGGGACATTTTCACATGATAACGATAGGCTGTAACATTTCCTCAAATTGTACCTTCAACAGAAGGCTGGCACACATCTTAAGAAAATCTCGTCATCTGACTCTCATTCGCCAAGTTATCGAGGATCCCATCTTTGATTTAACTCCTGTCGGTCATGAGGCCAACAGACACTTGAGAGCTGGATATGTTGCACGAGTTAAGACAAACACACACAACAATGAGTCCTCTGCACACTCAGAACAATGGGACATTCTTGGCTGTGTCGAACCTCATTCCTGAGACTTCCTGACGTCAGCTGTTGTGATATATGATCGGCTCGCCGTGTGTCCGGTGCGGAGCTGACTGCACACGCTGGATACGGGATGATTCACAGACAAATGTGTCAACAGCTCCCCGCTGCAGACATCTGTTGTTGATTACAGTATCAGTGTTTATTTATGTTGCTTTGAGACAAGCTCGAAAAGGCAGGGAGTTGTTAACACGCTGCCACCAGGTAAAGTGGAACATCTAAGTTTCATGATGTAGTAAACTGAAGTGAAGGTCATAGCAGGGATTGAGCAGATTCTGCAGATTCGTAAAAAGCACAGATAAACCCTCTGCCACTGTTTTATTAGGTTTTAGAAGCATTGTTTTATTGGTTCCTCGTGAGTCACATACCTACATTTCCATAGTGCTGAGTGGCCTGGTGCAGGCCTTTTGAATCATTGACCATTTATGGCATGCTCACACACTAACTCCAAGGCAGGCTTCGATCAAAAACAGCAGCCCTTACCTACCACAAGCCAGCTGAGTACTTCACAGCCGGCGTACCAGTGCAGTTCCCTGGCAACGCCTTAGCGAAGAACAGCAGAGTGTGGAGCCCCAGGCCAAAAACATCACATCCTATTAAGGCCACTTCTGCAGCAAGTCCCAGGGGATCAATGCACCTCAAATCAGAGATCTCCGACTCCACAAGCACCGGATGAGGTCATCACCTTATTGATACTTTATCACTGCACCTTGAAGGTTTGCTAGAGAAGGAGCGGTGAGGGGTTTACCACAACTTGGATCTTATTTTAAGACTGTTTTTTTGCGACCTCCTCCAAAGACTTTATGTTCTTTTGTTTGTCTGTTTGTAAGCAACATTACAGAAAAACTATTGGCCTGATTTTCATGAAACTTGGTGGAAATGTGTAGCATGAGAAGGACATTCAATTTTGAAGTGGATCCAAGTCATGAGGCGGATACACAAATTATTTTTCGCTTTCGATAACATTATCAGATGGGGTATGCGGCCTTGGCGGGATCTGTGCCATGCATCCTAAAATCCAGTAGATGGTAGTAAAGTTCAATAGTGACAAAACACAGCTAACTGTAAAAATACAACTACTCCATATTACATTCGACAATGGGTATCAGTAATCCTCTGAGGTTACCTTACACATGTAGGGACTCAAATTTTATACCGAAAGCAGTCTTCGTGGAGAACTCGTCTAATAATTCTAATGTTTTTGGAAATATTTACATATATGAAGTCTTATCAAAGGAAACTGTGCTACTAGCATGAGTACAAAGGTATCACATGTTGTGATACCTTTGTGTTGACGAAAGTAATTTGTGAGATCTGTGCACTCCGTCTGTTAACAATTATCTTCATCATCAATTCATCTTCTTTATTTTCTCTGTTAATCAATTAGTCAATTAAATTTTAGAAAATTATGCAAAATGTCATTATTATTTCCTAGAGCCCAAAGTCATTGTGTGATCCGCCTACAAGTCCAAAACCCTAAAATATTTACTTTTTTTATATATCACTGTGAAAAGCTGAAAATATTCCCATAGGAGAAGCTGGTATCAGACATTGGTTGACACGATTGCTTAAAAATTACTGGAACTATTAATCAATTATCAAAACAATTGCTGAATATTTGCCGTCAATTAACTAATCAAATAATCGTCCAAACTGTCTGTCCTACTGGGGACACAATAATATTGCTACAAACCGAGTCCACCAGGGCAAAGAAACCAAATCAGTCAGACTATGACACAGGTTGTAAACAAGCCAATGGTTTCGCCACATTACCCAAACTTCTTATTTGGAGGTAAAACCAAAGTGCAACAATCCTTTACGGAATTTATACCAGGAAGTCAGTCTGGATGTTTACAACCAACAATACGAGTAGTAATTTTACTTTTATTTTTATCTCCAAATTAGTTCGGCTAACTAACTTTTCTGCAAGAAACCTGTCTGATCATCCGACTGCTTGTGTTTTAAATCTCAGCTATTAGCTTTGTGAGTACAGACAGAATCACTGTGATGTTCCGCTAGCAACAGTGATCACTTTCGGGCGGACAACTTGTGATTGATTTCAATGGCGGAAATTCGTGAAATTGGCAAACTTATTAATTTTTGTCATCATTTATATCCATAACCGTACTGTTTATAGATACTTGGTTAAACACGGTGGTCCAACCCATCTGACCTTTTTGCTGTGCTTATTGCTTTGTACTACTCTGGACAGGGGCCACAGCAAAACATATTTTAACCACCTAAAAATGAAATCTGTTTAGGTGTATGCTATATTAGAATTACTTCCTCCACTGTACCAGCAACTCCCATGTTCTGCAAAGTAAAATTGCTGTTTTTGTCAGTGGAGTCCGGTGGCTTTAAGATAACAGCTTCAGAGGCCTCATTGAAAGGGTTGTCTGGTGACAAGGTGAAGTGGTGAAACTCCTCTAAAAATAGCATACACTTAAACTGATATTGATTTTTTTTTTAGGTGGACCTTTTTAAAGGGGGCTAAAGTCTTATAAATGTACATCAATGGGGGTTTTCTACCTGGAAATTATTGTACAATCCTTATGATTTGGTCTATGCTACCAGTAGAAACAGAAAAATAAGATCAAATTAGTAATAAACCAAAATTATCCTCTAAATGAGCCACACAATAGAACAAAATTACAAAAGATAATGCATTTAGCTCAGTCTTTTTTTCTGGCTTTACTAAAAAAAAAAAATTCAAAGCTTACTTCGGCCCTGACCTTCCACTATTAAATGTCATGAAGCTTAAATTAACAAAACCTCATACCACAAGTGCTTGCTAGCTGGAACAATAACTGACTAAAACACCACTGAAAACTTGCATTTAAGTATTCAAAATTTTCCTCAGCACAGACAGCAATTTGTCAGCCATTATAAAAGCTGCTTGATTTGTCTAATTAAATGGCCTTGCATCTTATTCATGTGTCATTTCTATTCAGCGTGCGTTGTGGACTTATAAAACGTGTTACACCTATTGCCTGAAATGCCTCATTACACTCTGGCGCACCGTGTGACTTTCTCAGATATTTGCTCCGACTTTAATTGAGTGCTTTTTTGACCGTTCATTCCGGCTGAAATGAGGGACACGACCTTGGTGCGATGTGAGATGATTACTATGTGTTTCTTTCTCCCTCCCTGTGTGTGTGTCCGCATGTGCGGGTGTGTGTTCCACAGCCAAGTTAATAGATACAGGTCCTTTGCGCCAGATGTGGCAGGACACAGCTCTAACCTTGGAGCCTTGAAAGGGAGGGTACAGTAGCCTATTGTAGTGTGTGTGCTACAATGTTGTGATCACCTGCATATGAAATCAAAGCTAAGATAAAAATCGCTCACTGCAAACCCACACCAGTTGCTTTCAAATCCACACACAAGTCTTGGTTCGCTGTGGCCGAGCTGAAATCAAAGTCTACCCATAAGCCTGCATGAGCTCAGGGCAAGTTGAGTTTTCTTGCATCAGTTGAGCTCCGCATTATTAAAAACAGTCTATCTGACAGGCTCCCACACTCGGTTGCTATCAGAGTTGTCACTGCTCAGTGTTGACATCGCTCTCCATCATCCTCACAAGTTTTTTTTTACCCCCTTCATCTTCTGGAGGATGTGAGGAGTGAGAGACCGCAGGGCAGAGAGGTGTCAAACGACCATAAATGGATGACTCAGTTTGTCTGTTAATCGGCAGGGTTCAACGGGTGAAGTTTCACATTCGGGGTCACAAGTCACAGGTTAGGCGCAGGTTATTGGGTAGGTCAGGGGTCGACGGTGAGGTTGAGCACACTCCAAATGTGACGACTTAACTTTGTTGTCGGGGTTTCTTCACATTTTCCTTTTTATTTCAGTACTTTTCCAGACTAATTTCCAGACCTTTCTGTACATTTTTCTGACCATATCTGTTATCTGCGTTCAAATAGCTAGATATTTATTATGTAAATTTATGGTTTTAAAATCCAGCTGTTAACATGTATGTTACATTATATGTCTGCTATTATGCTGTCAGAACACTGCAGCTACAAATACAAATCCAGCCCACTGTAACCGAAAAACTGAAGACATAGGTCGACTGTGCAAGCAGCTTATTACGACCAGTATTTACGTTTATTGTAAGGCGGCGCCCTTCAATGGCTGTAGTAATTATAAAAAGGAGGAGAGGAGGAAGTGAAGTGACCTAGCATAAAGAGCAACAAATCCCACATAGTATTGTACAAATATCGAAGAAGGGTGGGCGAGATGGGGCAGCAGATCCTGAGGTTCACATTGTCTTGAATGAATGCTAGTATGCGTAGCATGCTACTCTTGTGACGTATTGTATGTGATGTGATGTCACGTGACATGTGACATTACATTAGTGACAAAAGTACTTATTAATTGTCAAACCATGATGTTTTTCCTAAACCAAACCTCATTGTCTTTTTGCCCAAACCTGAGCAGGTAGTTTTGGTGTGAAAATGCGACTGTTTTGTGGCGTTAAAAACGCACTTTAAACTGCAACCATTAAAATGCTAATAAATGTCATATATGTAATAAAGGTCATATAAGTTGTTTTTGAAGTTAGTAAAAATCCACCTATTCTGTCACTTAGGAGTGAGGTGTGAACATTGTACGAATCAAACATCAAACCCAGTCAAGTTAATCTCCATCCAAAGAGGAATCAAACTAAACATTGCTACCTATACTCATATTTTTTTTCCCTTAACACATAGAACAATTTGTTAATGTCTTTGGAACCTTGTTTATTTACTGTGTCCATGGAAATGACAATCAATGCAGCCATAAAGGTTTCCTTACTCAGAGAAGATCTGTTTGCTTTTCTGACAACTACCGTAAAACTTCTATGGCACCAACAACACCACTTTATCCTGTTAAAGCAATACTCACAACATGGATTTATTTTTCTGAAGAACCCTTTTGATTCTTTGGATCGGTGGACCTTTACGGACTAAACAAATATGAAAAAAATACTGGGTAATCGAGGAATGGACACATGATTTGATGTGGCCAACAAGCCAGTTTTATACATGCGAAAAACTTCTATATAAAAAATGAACTGCTTGGCAACCAGATCAGGTGTCTAATTGAGACTGGTGTTTATTCGTCAAAATGTGTAGCCACACCAGGCTAGTAAAAGGAACTAGGCTTTTAATTAAAATTTTACTGAACATCACTCCATAACTCCTACAAGCTTAATTTTTTTTTTAGTGACACTATGTATACACTGTATACACAATTCCAAGATATTGCTGCATTTATTTTCAAACTAATTTGGTAGCAGATGTCTGGATTTAGTTCTGACAGAGCTGTTTTGCAGGCTGTGACGTACAGGTGTAGAAGCAGCTTTAGGTAGAAGTGTGCATTCAGTCTCATGCCATACTTCTTAAATGCTTTCGACGACATCAAAATGGCTCTGGCCCAATTCTCTCACACAACACATTTTAGCTGAGATGGTGCTCTGCTACAAATGATGAGAAACTCTCTGCTGATATGATCAATTTTAAGAAATTTGGAATTTTACATTTTAGATAAACACAATATTTTGGAAACAAAAATATTTCCAGTACTCTGTTTTCTTTTTTCCATACTTTTCCAGGTCTGGAAATGACTAAAATCCAATTCTTCATACTGCTTAGAAACCCTGTGTTTCTCTCCCTCCTTTACTCCCACAAGATCATCTGACCAACAGTTACAGCTCAGTAAGGGCCTGTAAATGTTCCAACAGGTTAACCTTTAAAAGACATTTAAAACAAATGACCTAGGAAAAGCAAGTAAGCGCCCACTTCACTGCGTTTTTCCTTCTCCTGCTCTTTCCTTCCCCTCTCCATAACAGTTTCCCTTGTTTTGAATCTAACCTGGAAAAGAATACCCTCTCTTAATGACACATATTTGCTCTTTCAGTCGCGTCGACCACTTTTGACCTCAGCAAAAAGGCCTTAAGGTGTCATTTGGGTGGCGTGTGGAAGAGAAGTTCGACCCTTTCACAGATTGTCAGCTACACGTCAGTTTGACTCCTCGGCTGTCGGATTAGAGTTTATCAAAATCTTTCAAATTAGTTTGCTCTCTTCTTTCTCTCTCTTATCTGATGCGTCTCCATGAATGGACTTAACATTCCAAGGCTCTCATTAACGTGAACTAATCGGCCAAGTCCGCGTCTGCCTTTTCTGGACTCCCTTTGTTGCCGCCTGCCCAAGTGTACACCTTTAACTGTTTGGCTTTGAGGTTGGGTGGGCAGAGGGTTAAAGTGTCTGGTGCAAGTGGAGACAAAAACAACAGTGGGTACTCAGTCATCCTCTGTGTCTCCATGAAGAAACGTAAGCCTACTGCTAATGTGTTCCCTTATGTAATGGTCCACCTGTTCCTTTGTGTTTATCAGTAACAGCAGTTTAAGATCCTGCATTTAGCTGTGCAAAAATGTTGTCATTTAGTATCACTTCTCAGTTTATTTTTTAATGAATTAATGTTTCAAACACGAATCTATTTAAGATAGATTCAAGTTGCAAATTTGAGGAATTGGGACTTGCTTGACTAACACTGATAAAAGACTAGAATTGACTTAGACTTGATGTTCATGACTTGAGACTTAATTTTGCTTTGAGACAGACTTTGACATAGAGGTGTAAAGTTCCGTTTTAGAAACATGATTGGATGATTTCTAGTGCAATGTGCATAAACCTGACAACCTATAACAACACAGCAAACCGGCAGAGGCCAACGCACAAGGTAGACATTTGGGGGGCTTGCTCAAAAATAATAAATTTGGATTCAAAGATTATGTTGTCAGTGACGATAGGGAGAGGAGAACTGTGGTATGCAATCTCTGCAGCCTGTGACACAGTCCAGCACAACATCCAACATCATCCGTCACTACAAAACCCAGAAAGAAAGCAACGTGAATGGAAAGGCATGTCTTTTTAGCTAAGTTATTAACTTATCGGTTGGTCGAACGTTAGATTCTTAGCTAATCTTTGCACATCATCAGAATTTCATGTGACTCGACTTGTGTCTTGCTTGACTTATGGCAGGGACTCGACTTGCTTTATTCTCACCACAGTAACTTGGGACTGGCTTGAGACTTGGAGCTCAAGACTTGAGATATGTATGTGTGACTTACTCTCACCTCCGAATAATACCCGTCACAATTTCCCAAAGCCCAAGATAGTGTTTTACTGTCCAACCAAAGTTCCAAATCCTAAATGTCATCAATTTATAATATTATTACTAAACAGAAAAAATTCAATTTAACACAAGTTTATTTATACATTTGTTTGTGAAAGGTTCTATGGAATTGTTGGCCTGCTAACAGTGGTAGCATGCTGGCTGTGTAACACATAAGCCTCTTTTTACACTGCCTGTTCAAGGCAGGAATATTGCGCTGTTATGCCACCTTGCCGTTCTGTACAAAAGGTACGATTGTGGAATTTGGGGACAGAGTTATCTTGCCTCTGAGCCGGGAACGTAGGGACTAACAGTGGTGAAACAATGTCTGTATAAATGGGATAGCTGGCAGGACAGGATCATGGTTTTATAGAGTAGCTGGTTGCAGTTAGTGTCTAGCTCGAAGAAAAAAAACTGCAGCTGAAAATGTCCACAAATTGCTAAAACAATGAAGTGCATGAGCTGGGGACGAGATCAGCTACCACATATAAGGGACGGTAAATGATTGTTATTGCCACATTATGCCATTGTTATTGTTGAAAAAGCGCTACCCACATGTTTTATGTTACACTAGAGGCTGACGCTGTCTTAAATCACACAGGAGAGCGGCGTGATGCCACCAATGGCTGGTTCTGTGTAAAAACAGAAAGACAGTACTGTAACGGCCCTATGGTGCTACCTCTGTGTAAAAAGGGCTTAAGTGCATTATACACCTTTTAACAAAATATTTCACAAAACTGGCTACACATCTGACACACAAACCTCCCCACCTATTTGTTACCATGCATTACTGGTCCTGTGTGTTCATTCATATCTCTGTACTGCTCCAAGCCTTAACACATAACATTGTACGGCAACTACAAAATTTTCTGCCATTTCTGGGGTGGCATTTTTATCCGTCTGTAAAGAGATGCATTTTCTTGCATTGAACACTAGAGGTGTTCTCCATATACTATACAGAAATACACACAAAATACAATGTTTGCTAACTTTAGTTAACTGTTACATTATGTTTTAGCATTTTATCCCGTTATTGTCATTTATCGCCATTGTTACACAAAAGTTACATGGTCCTGCTCTAAAGGTTAATTGCTTGAGTGTAATTTACTTGTATGCATTTCAGCTTGAAAAATGGCTTAAATTTGTGGTTGTTTTGTCAACAATTATACGGTAAAAGAAGTGGACTGGAAAAGTATAACATTAAAGCCTACAATAGACAGCAAAAGAAATTAGCATCAGTTAGCATTTAACAAGCTAATCTATTGAGGAACTAACCACTGTCTGTTCTAGTTTCGACACTGGTCGCATCTTTATAAGCTGAACTTGAGCAGTCTGACCTTGTGGCTGGTTGAACAGAAAAGTTTCTCCTTGTTACCGTTCTGCCTGGCTCGCTCATGTCTTTAGGGCTCTTCCCATGACCATAAAAGGACCTTCTGTTCAGAGGTCCCGGGGTCATGCTTTCAACGTATGGGGCGATAAGGGATAAGGAGTTCGTCTACTGGGACTAAACTGGGCGCGAGCAGGATGAAAAAGAAGGGAGTGGTAGGAAAAGAGGAGAAGAAGAGTGGCAAATTATAAACAGTACCAGGGGTGGAGGGAAAGAGGGAGGAAACGGCGAGAGAACGAGATAAAGAGAGGGAAGAAAAAGGGTGGGACAGACGAAAGGAAGGAGGCAAGGAAACGGAGAGGAAGGGAGATAAAAGTGTAGAAAGGGAGCTGGAGAGAAGGGGGAGGATGTATGGGTAGAGGGTTAGAGAAAAATGAGATGAATTTGAAAATTACTGACTGAAAAAGTGTGCAGAGCATGAAAGGAGTGCGAAGAGTTCAGAGGAGAGACGCTGTATACTGTAAGGTGGATAATTATAGCTTGTGAGTAAGCAATATTAAGTGGAGGTGACAGAACGAGCACATAAATACAGTATGACAAAGCAAGACAAGATGGCTGACGCTGTCTAGGCACAAGCTCGCACTTCCTTCCCTGGTGTAATGTATCATTAATTACAAAGCAAACTCAAAGTTGACAACTGAGCCCTTTTAAGGAAAAACGGCACCATATGAGAGACTTCACTCCTCGCTCTCGGTCAGTTTTCACAGTTTATATATAGCTACATAAATTTAAATATGTAGTGCAATTCTTTATCTCTCTGTCTCTTTCTCCTTTTCGTCTCACATCAGTTTAGCAGGATCCTTTGCCAGCCGTTCCTGACGCTAAGCCTTGTTGTTGTCTTTTCAAATACCTCTTGTCGCACAGCTGACAAATGGCTAAGATAAGATGACAATTCCCCCTGCGCTTTTATAAATAAACTCCTACCTATCAGACGGGTTGATGGAGCAGGGTTTTACTGTCTGACTCAGCCTCTGTGAGGGCTTTTTATCGTGTGTATTAAGTTATACTTCATGGTGTTTTTTAACTATTCAATTTTAGAGTTAATCTACAGTAAATCTCTGCTTGTATTGTCTTCAACAATCCGTGCGATTCTTTGTGTGTCTTCCCCGTTGCCCTATCATGGCCACTTTACCCTCGAAGCTCCCCTCTGATAGCGTTTCATGTCACAGAGCGTTAATGTATCCGCGTGCCCTTTTCATAGATCCATGCATGAGTACGGACCACACACATGTCCACACCACTGTGCTACGGGGCCGGCGTGGCCTCCCTCCGCTTCGCCGTGCTTCTCCAGCAGCACGGCTCCCCACCTACATCTCTTCATGGAAAAGGTCACGCTGGCCACATGACCTGCTATTTGAAGAGGACCTGGTGGATACCCAAAAGCAGGCCAAGCACAATCCAATTACACCCCAGGGAGATTCGGAGCATTTGCTGAACTCTGCTTGAGTGATATTCTGTTTCTCTTTGGGCGCTTGTAAAGATCCACTTACATGTTTATGGTCAGCCAGGAACTAGAATCAACAGATAGCTCTCGGGGTTCAAGCTCCTGCTGTGTTTCACTGTTACATCCAGGAGACACAGTTTTGAGTATGAACGTGATTTTGACTAAAACTTCCTGCAGAGGAAACAACAAAAGTGTGGATAATCTGTGTTCACTCATTTGTTAAAAATCAGGTGCGGTTTCACGGTGAACCTCCGAGGTTGAGGAGGCTGGGCAGCTCTTAAATAAACACGAGTTAGCTTGAGGGAAATTGAAAGCAAGGAGGTTAAAGGTCAAGCTTTGTCGGGTGACTTGGTTAGCTGTGATGCATTCCACGAACTCACAACCTGCACTGCGCCCTTATTCCATCTCTTCACTGTGTACTATCCACTCACACAAAACAGGCCTAAAAATAATCTGATATAAATAAATGATTATTTTCAATAGCAATCAACCTGGAAGGAGCAGAGCTGTGGCACTCTTTGCTTGATAAATGACTTAAATGATTAAATACTAAATAATTAAAATCTGGGCTGCCACTAATGAATATTGTCATTATTGATTAATCTGCGGATTATGTGCTTGATTAATTGTTTGTCCTTATAAAATAGAGAAAAATGCCCATTTTAATTGCCTAAAGCCCAAGGTGACGTCTTTAGTTTGTTTTTTCCGACCACTTATCTACGAGCCAAAGATTTTCAATTTGATATAAAACAGAAAAAAACTGCAAAACCTCACATTTTAGAAGGAACAGGGCAATTTTTGGTGTTTTTGCTTAAAAAATTACCAAGTGATTTATTTATTATCTATAAAGCTGCAGATTAATTTAATATTAATCAGATAATTGATCAAATCAATCAATCATTTCAGCACTAAAACAAGTAAATTAAGTTTTTTTGTATGATTAACTTCAGGGGGAGTGGGCTTGTACCCTCACTGCATGCAGTGCCAGACCTAGCAGATTCAGCACCCTAGGATACACCCCACCACCTACCTATTATTATTATCTTTCATATTTATTATATTTATTACAGAAAAGACCACTAGCCAATGAAAAAAATCAGAACAAATAAACAACTCAGCTACAAACAATAACAAACAAAAAAATTAATATTTTTTTTTCTTTTTTTTGTACAGCGCCTCAGATGGCTTTTGTCTTTAATTTTTAATTTCAATAACATTTAAAAATTCTAAAAAATGATTAATTTTTACACCAATGCTCTCCACGATACAATGTTATTACAGTAAATAAATCACGACACAATATTATTTTAATTTAATTTTGAACATTTTAGAAAATGCTGAGAATTGTGATAACATTTCTTGCGATATATTATCCTTTTTTTTAGCTGCAAATTATGTCCTCAAAAAAACTGTTTTATCTAAATAAGTTAATTAAGTTTTCATCTTAATTCAAAAATTTTATTGCAGCAAAATTAATTAATAACACCAATTTTATTGTTCTAGTAAGGTATCAAAAGTTAAAATTACATTTGCAATATAAGTAATTTATTCAAAATTAAAACTATTAATAATTTATAAAAATTGATACCTGGTGTTCATGAACTGATACAATATTGCGATACTGCAAAATATCGCGATACTATGCTGTATGGATTTTGTCACCCACCACTTCACTGTAGTATGTTCTGACTGTGATTATAACTCATGAACTGCATTGCCAGAAATACAAACCAATCAAGATCTTTGGATTATTTGGATTATTTTAGCCTTATGTTGTAATTTTTTTGAATGCCCAGGGGAAAAAAAAAAGGAAGAACGACCATTGACTGCATGTGCTCTGACATGATGTATTAGCTTCCTGATAACAAGGACATATCTGGAATTTGTGACCTCACCACAGTCACTGTGAATATACTTCCTTTCACTTTCTTTATAACTAAGAATGGACAAAACATTCACAAAAATGCACAACACTTCTGATGGAACGCTCTCACTTTTTACTCAAATCTAATCCAAAGAGCCCTCCAAGCTCTCTTGTCCATACAAGGCCTGGAAACCACAGCTGGTGGACACGTATCTTTGACATTCACCATGTAGGAGACGGCATGTCACCTCCACTGCATCGGTGGCCGGCCGTTGAGTGCCACAGTTTGTGAAAGCATCCAGAACACCTGATAATAAAGCTTATCAAACCAGCTCACGAGATTAGATGCTGAAACCTGCATACCTTGTCTGCAACAAGACCATGTTTGGTGAGCACTGGTCCGCAGAAGATAAACATTAAGCATCGTCAAGCTTTGGTGTACAGTGATGATGGCGTGTGAGGTTGAGCAATGAAGCAGGCATGAGAAGCCAGGCTCGCTACGGCGCTTTACTGGTGCGAATCAGTGATCCATTGAGTCGCATACTACACTGCGCAAGAGGGGGGGGGATGCCACTGTTGTTCAGCATGTGAGAGTCATACCAGAGAGGCTGTTAAACTTTGGCTCTCATAAGGTCATAGTTTATGGTTACTTTAGTGTTGTTAAGCACAAAGCTGTTTGGCATTTTACATTCAGTGGTTTTGTGAACTTTGTGAACGTTTCTGTGTTTCTGTGAGTGTTGAAAGACTCAACTGTGTAAGACACAACAGGTGAAAATGTCAAATTAGTCACAACATCATCCTTAAAGCAGTTCTTATCATACTTATATTAAATTCTACTTCTGTGACCACAAACTTATGAATCATGTGGAAAAAGTGCAAGTCATACTCAGAAATTAATCACATTATTCTTAGTCTTGTGTGTGCTTTTTGTGAGAATATGAACACCTGCTAAAGAGTGTGTGTGTGTGTGACTGCACCTTTCCACGCCTGCCCGTATGTGTGTGTTAGTATGTGTGTGTGTGGTACAGGATCCCCAGAACTTGCTGCTCCCCTGCATGCAACACACATCATTACACAAAAGATAAAGTAGCGCTGTCTACCCTTACGTTAATTCACCCTAGTAAATTTAAGTCCCTGCCGGTCTGGATGGCTTCCAAACATTTCCACAACCATTAGATTCCTCTGGCCATTACTCTCTCTGTCTCCCCGTCTGCCTTTTACACAATGCACGAGACGACTCTCGTCTGGTCCTCCCGCACGTGGACGTCACAGAAATGTTAAACTTGTTTTAGTGGGACTCTAGTCCAGGACTGTAAAGAGAAATATGTTATCGACTTATGGAGTATTGTATGCTATTGCACTTGTGTTTACATGCGTGTTTGTTTACATAAAAATGTCACCTACATTTTATCCAACATGACGCCAGAATAAACAGAATGTTTTTCCCTAACATTATAAGAAGTGAGCAATTTTTTCACAGCGCCTAAGCCGAATGATCAGAAAAAAAAACTATGCTGAGACACGTTTTGCTGTCATTTATTTATGTTTTATTTATTTAGGACATTTAATTAATTTTAATGTATGAATACTCTTAAGAATTAAAGTTCATTGCTCTGTGAAAGAGTGTACTTGTATTATTATGCTATTAAATTCACATTATATCAGTGGCATAAAATGGTCTTAAAATGACAATAATATCGTTTATCGCAATTCTTTTTGGGGCGATATATCATCCACTAAAAGTAGTTTCATGACAAGCCTTTTTGTAGAGGGACTAATGATTATTCTTGATTATTTTCGTCTGAGTATTGTTGATAAATTCTTTTCAGGATTATCCGATAAATTGTTTGGTGTATCAAATGTCAGACAATATTTAGTCAAATAAGTTGAGAGTTGAAAGACAATTTTACGATGACTGACTGAATGAGTAATGGACAAATTGTTTCAGCAGTAGAACAAAGCTGCTACAATGCTATAATGAGCTGATAACGGAAAATATATATATATTCATTTTCATATAGTGTTTGTTGTTTAAAATGATGAGGAACCACCCCTGTCCCAGATGAAACAAAGACGGCACGTCACGTAGTGTTGAAACAATTTGTCGATTAATCGATTAACTGAAAATAATAAACAACTATAAATTGTAGGGGTGGGGAAAACCGATACAGCATAGTATCACAATATTTTTGCAATATGGTATCGTCACACCAAGTATCAGTATTTTCTTATTAAATAAATTATTTATATAACAAATACAAATTAAACCTTGGGTAGCCTGCTAGAATAATATAATCAATAGCTTTTTCAGTCTGCTAGATAAATTTTGCTGCGGCAAAAAATGTCTGAAGTGTGATAAACGGACTGAAAACTTTAAATTATTAGACAAAACAGATGTTTCCTTTTCTTTGGGGACATAATTCACAGTTGAATAAAGGTAATAATTAACAACGTATCGCAATATATTTTATCGCAATACATATTTATATTTACAATAATATTGCGTCGTGACTTAAGTATCGTGATAAAATTGTATCATGGATCCTAATAAATCCTTAAAGTCATTCATGAGCTAAATGCTGCTTCAAGCTTCTGAAATACGAGAACTTGCTGCTTTTTCCATTTTATAAGACTCTTTCAGTTATCTTCTCATTTTTAGTGCTGCTGTGAAAACTTGTGACCATCTTTTTTCCAGCATTTTACAGATTCAACTGTTAATCGATTCACTAACAAAATAATAGATCACTTATTTGTTAGCGTTGAAGGTAATCATTAGTTTCAGCCCTAGAGTCATGTGCTGCAACATATAAAAGCTCGTATTGACTACATAAGGTCATAAGGTGAATAAACCGAAACTCTCCATCGAGCTTCCAAGAAGTGAGTCCTCTGTACCTCGTCTGTGTGGTGCTACACTAACTCCCTGCATCCATAGTAACCTCAACAGTGGACCAAATATGGAATTACATCAGACTGTTTGGCTACTCAGTTACAAAGTGACGAACAGTACACTGAGCCTTAATCAAATTGCTCCAAGAGAAATATCTGATATAATCAGATATACCTTTCTTACATCACTTGGCTGCGGATGCGTGGAGCTCTGAAATAACAAGTCTGTCGTCTGAGCAGAGATACTTCAGTGCCAAGGAAAATCACCCCATGCAAAGAGCAGCACTACAAAAACTTATTTACAGAGAAGATATTATGGATGGAGATTGTGCAATGTTTACAGAGGAAAAGAGGAAGAAACTGGGCTTTTATCCAGCATGTTAGAGAGACAATACATTTTCACCAGAGAGTAAATGGATTACCTCACAAAAAAATATTATTCTGGTGTGTTAAGATGTAATTAAAGTCATATCGGTTGGAGAGGCTACTCCGGCTCGACTGTACTGCAGTGGGTCTGGGTTACAAAGAGTTATTGCGTACATGTTGCAGCAGCAGTTGTTTGAACTTCAATTGCTCCCTCAGCTTCAGTGAAAACTAATTCGCTCCCCGGCTCTGAATTCCCTTTACTACTGCTTTTCAGTTTTGTGTGAAGTCTGGCTTCATGGTACAGTAAGCCAGGGACTGGCAACACTTCATTGTGTTGCCAGGTTGTCATTATCTAACCTACAATATAGACCAGAGTTACACAGGAACTACTTATTAGTGATTCATCAATTATCAAGTCCTGCCTTGTTCCTTACTTTGACATGGGTGTGTGTTGGGTATTTCATGTACTTTACTGTGTTGTGTTTAAATAAGAGAATATATATATGCAGTATGAGCAAGGCTGCAAACATTAAAGGTGTAATATGGTTAAAAAATGAAGGAAAAATACATATAACAGGTGCACAATGTTAGAACACACTGCCTTTAGGGGAAAGTAGATAATAAATGTTATGCAGTGGGTTTAATATTGAAACACTTGCAACTTTTACAGCGTTAAAACTCGGACTTTCTTTCACACATCATAGGAATTATATAATAATACTACAGGAGCTAACGCTATTAGCATTAGCATGGCTTTATTATGAAGGTATCGTTACGGGTCACAGACCGACCTGTGATATCAAACCAGCAGGTAGGTGCTCGCGTGCGGGTACGTACCTCCTCTTCGTGGTTGGTGAATTCACTCTGCTCGTTTTCCTTCTCGATTTTGTTGCTATTCATTCTGAGTCGGACTCTTTTCTCACTTTCACTCGGGCTGTCTCTTCTTCCTCTTCTCCTCTTCGTCTTTCTGTTTCGCTCTCCGGGACCCAAATCTTTAAAAAGCACCCTCCGACAGACAACAGTCCGCGTGCGGCCGCTGTCCTACTGACCCGAGCTGCTTCCCACTACTTTGGCGACATCAATGATAAGTCAAGATTTTTTTTTTTTTTTTTTTGTTCAAAAGAGGGAAAAAGTGAGCGGTGAATGTTGTGTCTGTGCGCTGTCAGATATTCCTCAGCATTCCCTGGAAAGCTTCTCCGGAGGCTCTTGTTGCTGTTCCCCAAATGAAACACGGTAAATGTTGAGTGGACTGCGCCGCAGGCAAACTTCTCTCCCCATCTCCGCGTGAGGGAGGAGGGATGGAGGGAGGGGTTTAGGGTGGGGTAGAGGGTGGGATGCACCGTCTGCTGGCGTTTATCAAGTTTGATCAAGTGCTGGGAGAGCGACAGTGGAAAAATCAGTGCCAATCACCCATCGCCTTTTAAGACCAGCTGGATGTTATTTTAGTCACTGCAACATTCCTGCAATATTATTACACTGTGGTGGGTTTTTTATATATAATCTCCTGTGTTATTGTTCCCAAAGTAAAGTATGCCTCATGTTCATTGTATATACAATAACTTTTATGTCATACCACACTTTTAGACACTCATACAACAAATATCTGGATAAATTCAGATTCCAGTAGTAAATCTAAAAGACCATATAGTTTGAAATGTAGGTTAGAGCCTGACCGATACTGGACTTCTGGGGCTGATGCTGATACCGGTAATACTCCCTTATGTGTCTGCAAATCGCTGCTCCAAATAAACAGCAGAGATTTGCACCTTATTAGAACAAAATAAAAAATAATTCATCTAATTTTTGACAACATTCACCCCAAACTAAATTGTGTTAGGTTTCTCCCTGACAAACAAAGAAGACAAAGAAGTCTGATCAGACACCGAAATAAAACCTCTCCTATCTCCACTCTTTATCGTAATTTGGATTTTGTTTTATTTTATTTATTTACTTAAGTTACATTTTTTTATTTAATGTCTAACCCCCTCTATGCAGTCAGGAATTCTGGTGGACATAGTATGTAGTGGCGGCATGGTGATGCAGGGGTTAGCATTAGGGCTGCAACTAACGATTATTCTCATTGTCGACTATCCATCCATCCATCCATTTTCATCCGCTTATCCGGGACCGGGTCGCGGGGGCAGCAGGCCGAGCAAAGCACCCCAGACATCCCTCTCCCCAGCAACGCTTTCCAGCTCCTCCCAAGGCGTTCCCAGGCCAGATGAGATATGTAATCCCTCCAGCGTGTTCTGGGTCTGCCCCGGGGCCTCCTACCAGTGGGACGTGCCTGGAACACCTCCTGTGGGAGGCGCCCAGGAGGCATCCTGATCAGATGCCCGAACCACCTCAACTGACCCCTTTCGATGCGAAGGAGCAGCGGCTCTACTCCGAGCTCCCTCCAGATGTCCGAGCTCCTCACCCTATCTCTAAGGCTGAGCCCAGTCACCCCACAGAGAAAACTTATTTCGGCCGCTTGTATCCACAATCTCATTCTTTCGGTCACTACCCAGAGCTCGTGACCATAGGTGAGAGTTGGGACGTTGTCGACTAATCTGTCAATTATTTCTTCGATTAGTCGACTAGTCGTTTTATCAAAAAATGTGTAAAATGGTGAAAAATGTCAGTCTGTCTCTCCCAAAGCCCAAAATTATGTCATCTAATGTCTTGTTTCATAGTCACGCCAAAGGGTTTTAGTTCACCGTCATGGGAGAGTGTGTAAAGCTTCCAATATTTGAACGTAAGAAGCTGCAATAGAGTATTTTGGGGTACTTTTATAGTACTTTTCTATGAAAAATTACTCAAACTGATAAGTTGACTACTAAAATAGTCACAGATTTTTTTAATAGTCGATTAGTCATCGATTAGTCGACTAATCGTTGCAGCACTAGTTAGCATTGTTGCCTCACAGTAAGAGGGTCCTGGTGAGGCAGCCCCCCTGTGTTGAGGTTGCATGTTCTCCCGTGTCAGCATGGGTTTTCTGCGGGTACTCCGGCTTCCTCCCACAGTCCAAAACTTGCAGGTTAGGTAAACTCATGACTCTAAGGCTATATCCACACAAAGACTTGTCTTTTTGAAACCGCAAAATAAAATGATCAGATTGCAATAGTGTTCAGGCGTCAAAATGAAACCGATTCAAGCCACTGAAACCGCATAAAAAGGCTGCAGTATATATGCCAGCCAGGAGATGGCACACGAGCACAAGAGCATGCAGCTGTCTGCTGCTCGTTGTAGTGAAGGAGGAGAAGATTTTGCTGTAGAAGCCCCAATAGGCTCAGCAGGTTCTGTAGCAGGAACACAAGTCTGTAATCCGCCATTGTTGTTGTTGTTGTTGTGATGGGACGGCTTCCTGCCGGGGTTAAGTCAGAGGTTAGAGAGGTGGGGCTATGACATCATCATGTCGCCGGGCAAAAGTCGCGCATTGGCTGTACACACGAAGACGCAAAGGCGGCATCTTCAGATTTGTGCACTCTGGAACCCCGCTTCAAAAAGATGCAGTTTCGACCTCCGAAAATGCCGGTTTCGTATGGATGAAAGGCCGAACTGGTTAAAAACTTTGGCGAATTCACCCTGACAAGGCTTCGTGTAGACGGGCCTAACTTGGCTGAAGGTGTGAATGTGAGTGTGAATGGTTGTCTGTCTCTGTGTGTCAGTCCTGTGATAGACTAGTGACCCCTCCAGGGTGTTCCCCACCTTTCGCCCAATGTCAGCTGGGATAGGCTCGGTTACGGAAAAATGGACGAATAGCATAGCATAACTTTATGTATTCATTCATTTTTTTCACTTGAAAGTTGTGAATTTTAAATATATTGACTCCTCCTGAACACTGTCAACTCTGAGTTTATTGCTGCTGGTCATGACTGAACCTTCAATATTCACCTGATGTTTTTCATGACCAAAACATTGCATTTCTAACAAAGTTGGTGCTTACAATGATCAGTGAATTAAACACACTTTGTGGGCCTTAAACAGGTTGCAGCATCCCTAAATGTATTGTGTTTTAGTATTTTTTTAGTGTAAGGCTACAGCAGCCCAGTTAGCAGGAGCTAATGTTGGCATTGTACGTTTCTGCAAACCAAGGATTACATTTGTACATTTTGTACATATCATATCAATGTTTCTAAAGTGACATAGTTCTGTTTATATGTATATGAGCTGGGTTTGTCATTAGAAGGTGGAGGGAGTGGTGGGTGGTGTCATACTTAGGCATGACAGCTGCCAAACTACTGTTTAAATCTTTTTGTTGTTGTTGTTTTTAGCATTGTTTTTTAGACATTGGCAGCATTTCTAGCTGTGATTTTGCTACCAAAACTGACTATTTTAAGTCAGAACATGATCTTTTCCTGACCATACCTAGGTGTTTTTGTGTCTAAATATCACCACACGTTAACCACAGCCTTGCTGAAACATAAAAAAATGTAAGTGTCAACATATCCGCTTCATTATAATGTACAAATGTTACGTATCAGTGGTTTGCATAAATGTGCAATGTCAATATTTACTCTGGCAAATGGGTTGCTACCTGCCCAGGAGCTGCACATGGAGAGCAGCTCATAGCTTCACCTGGTGCAATGTGTCTCCTCCCTTTGCTTGGGATTCTTGTTTTTACATGCATACAAAGTTAACCCATATTGTGAAGTTAATACACCACCTTTCATCTATTATTAGCCTAATGATGATGTGGCTGATAAGTTAGTCGAATAATAGAACAGTTGGCCCTGTTTGGAAACAGGGAACACCTGACACATGACTCACACTGTAATTTCAGAGTCATTTTTGATTGCATTGTTTAAGTGTTTGTATTTTCCCAGGTACTTTCCTGAGAACAATCCAGGCATGTCTTTGTTTTGGAAATCTGCCAATCACCTGTATTCAAAGAGTCACTCATATTTTCTGTATTTTAACTTGCTGACTGTTAAACTTTTAACCTTCAAGCTGCAATACATACATCAGTTTCGGTCATAAATCTGGCGTCACAAGATGTCTCATTACCCTGCACGCTCAGGACTATTATCTGTTTCTGTCTCAACCTCTTGAAATGTCGCCCTCAGCATAATTCATCATCTGTAAATACATACAGAGCAGTAGACAATTATCAACCCGGCTGTTTAATAAATTTCACGTGGCTGTCGGTATGTCATTTCAAGGCCCCTGAGTAGTTTAGTGGTTTCAAGGAGATATTTCTCCTCACATGTCACTGTTGCATCTTATTTCTGTGCACATTTACAATGTGAGGCTGTGCATGTAAAGAGTTACCGAGGACTACCAGTACATTGCTTAAGATTTGTATATGATAACAAGCTGCTCTGATCCATTGTCAGCTCACCCAAGACTATTTGATTTATGACCTTTGAGTGGGGAAACAGCCAGGCCCTGGAGCTATGGAAGTGATGTCTCAACAACAGAGATGAGCAAACACTCTAAAGTTTACTGGCACACCTATTATTGTCTACAGTGCAGGGTTTAAAACAGCCTTAAAAGCAGCGATCAGGTGACAAGGCAGCCTTGAACGCCCCCCCCCCCCCCCGTTTCAAAACATTTATTTTGAGCAACTGCCTCACTTTGTATTTCGCGATGAAAAGTTCAAGAGCTGACAGTAGCTCGGCAGTGGAGACTTTGACTATATGTTGCGTGACATTTATTGCACGGGACAGACGCTCGCATTTTGTGACAGCCAGTGCAGAAAACAGCGAGTCATTTTTGCTGAACTTGCACCTCAGAAGCAACAAAAGAAAGGAAAAACAGTCATTGCGGATCGGTCGAAGAGATTTCTGCTCTTTCCCCTTCCAGATCATGTCTATATCAATTACACTGCATGTGAAGTATACACAATGAAGAAGGGACATGGCAGACTCTTATATGCTGATGAGAAGCAGTTCGGGATGAGGAAAGAGGGAGGAGGGTCTTGGAGTCTTCGAAGCAGATAAAAATGGAAATGTTCCCCTTGCTGCTCAACACCCCTGTATCAAAGCTTCCTGCTGGAGTCTGGGGAGCAAGGAGGGGGAGGAGAGGTAGGAAGGAGGAGGAGAGGAGAGGAGTTGGGGGGGAGAGAAGGGGGAGATGTCCCAGCTGTGTTTGACAGGTCTCAGGGCTGAGCTGTGTGGTCTGATGCTCTGAGAAGGGAGGGTGCCCCCCCCCCCCCCACCAAAACACACACACAGACACACACACACAGACGCACACGCACAGAGGGGGGGAAGGAGAAAGAGGAGAAGCTAGGAGACAGTCTGGTCACGGTGTCCTGGGTAACATGTCAGCAAGCTTTGACACGATCCAGCCTTACATGAAGATATCTTTGTGTTATCAACAGACAGCTAGTTTAAGAAGATGCAACAATGTTGGTTGAACTGGTTGAGGAAGCTAGTTTAGTTTTAAATTGACTTAATTTCACACACTACAAAGAAATACGCCTCTTTTTCTTTCTTGCCGAGAGTAAGATGTTCACCAAGATCATTTCCGTTCACTAAATATGAAGCTACAGCCAGCATTCGGTTAGGTTAGCTCATCATAAAGATAAGCTGGCCTCTCTCCAAAGGTAAAAAAAAAAAATCCACCTATCAGCATCTGTAAAGCTCACTGATTAACATGTTACATAACCGTATTGGCACAAATATAAGATGACCCTGGTTATTGGATGACCTCACCTTTTCCAACAGCTGCTTTTGAGAGAGACTTCTTGAAGCTGGTAAACACTGTTAGACTGGTCCTACTGGGAAACAACCTCCAAAATCAAGTGCAAATCAAGCAGAAACCTCTGGAGCTGAAATAAGTGCCTTAAACTGCAGTTCCTCAAATGGCCACTTGAGGCTGGCCTCAGAAGTGAGTCAATCCCCATAGACCTCCATGTTAAAATGCCCAACTTTACAGCAGAAATAAACATGTTTACAGCCTAGTTTAAGCAGATAGAAATGTTGCCAGCTGTCAGTCTGACTGGATCACCAGTCAGCCTTCAGTTTCCTGGGAGATTTCTTATTTCAGCAGATTGAATAGCAAGGCGAAGATAAGGTTTATAGGGCGCCAACCCAAACACAGATGGTGTCATTGTTCTATAGTTATTACATTGTGCAATCAACATTAACGTCATAATGATTTGTTAAAGCAAAAAATGTGTCTATCACGAATTTAGCATGCTAGCCTCACCTAGCACAGGCTGTTCTCACAAACTGTGTGGTTTTCTAGGGAAAGTGATGCACCCAAATTCGTACATATCCCATGTATTTTGACAGGCTGCAATCATGTGACAAATGCACTGATGGGAGTAAACGAGGAGACAATCCTTGTAAGGAGGCAAGTTGGGGTGATGGATGTGTCACAAGAACTTGGACATTACCCTGGAGTGACGTGTTCGGAACCAGTGAACTTTGAGTCATTATAAGGTACGTCCTCGCCATGCTACCTTCCCAAACCTAACCACGGTAGCTTATACTTCCCTTAACCTAACCTCCGTAAGTTTACGTTCATTAAATAACTGTACATTAAGGACATACCGTCATTTGTGGGGTGCAAATTCGTAGGGTATCATACAAATTGTTGTGCATGCATTTTCTCATAGGATATTGAATGAATAGTTCTTTAAGAATGTTGCCTAGCAACATTTAAGGTGGAGTCTGCGACTCTAATCCAGTATACATTTTGTCAAATCAGTGACTATTTCTTCACAATCAGATAGCTGAACAGTCTTGGCTAAGACTTAGCCACACAACACCGTTATAGCCAATCAGCAACAGGGGCGTTCATGCTCATCCTCAGGACAGGGAAAAGGCCTTTCATATCTAAAGAGAAAGGCAGTGAGTGAGACGATATTTGTTCGGTTGTTAAATTGAAATATCAACAGTCTTTCTCCCGAATCGCTGACTCCACCTTTAAGGCATTAACAACCCATAATGCAACACTCTGTTACCTCTCTCAGTGACAGCTTGCTGGCTCTGAGCTGTAGTTGGGAACACGCTGGCTTATTAACATTAATTTTAGCTTGGCTTGTTTTTAACTGGTAACTAGCTTCTATCAGTCCGGACCACTCTGCAGATGGCGAGGCGTTCAGGTGCTGTTCACCAACGATGGCTTAATTGCAGTCTTCACAGCAAAACAACAAAGGTGGCCCTGAGTTTATCTCGATGCGTATAAAAGTTTTATATTTTGGCCAGTGTGGTATCTTTGCTTAATTTGTTCAAAAACTGAAATGTTAAACATTTCTATGATTACAGTTCAGGTAGGTTCTTGTATGTGGATATTTAGTTTTCTTTTTAAACTTGTGTTTCCAGCCTTTATGCTAAGCTAAGATAACTGGCAGCTGGTTATAGTTTCTCTTTTGGCATAATGTTACAGACATAAAGTGGTATTAATCTTCTCATCTAAGTCTCAGCAAGAAAGCAAATAAGCATATTTTCCTAAATGTCAAAGTATTGCTTTAGGAGATCTTTTGTTGCACAGATAAAACATTTCAACTATATCTGCTGACACAAAGGCAGGACTGAAGATTGAGACACAAATCAGATTATCCAATATCGTCTTCCGGATCACTGACTCATAGCTAAAAGGCCAGCTTGATATGAGCACCAAAACAAGAATCTATCATGACACAATGCCGATGTATTGACCGCTGGTGGATCCCTGAGGGAGCTCCCCTGTGGTTCTTGCAATCCGCTCAGTCGGTAGTCAGATGACTCAAAGATGTCTTGCCTCTTCCGCCTTTCACGCTTTCTTTGCATTCCTGCAACTCAGTATCAAAGCAAACTCCTCTTCATTGCTCTCCACGGTTACTAACTTCCTCCAAAACAACCACAAGGAGAAAAAAGAGAGAGGGAGAACAATGTTGCAATCCATAGAGGTCATCTGTAAAAACAAGCGGGCCTGTCTGTGGACCTGACAGCAGCTCTGGTTTTGGCAGAGCAACACACTTCACCCTTTTGAGTGATGTGGGGTAAGTGGCTCTCGTTGGGCTTAGAGCCAGGCCATTCCATTCCTTTGACTTACTGATACACAGCGTTCCTCCCTTATGCTTAGTGGCCCTTGATCTAACTCTAAGATCACCAACGAGCAATTTGTGGTCAGATTGACCCACGCTAATTGGCCATGAGAGGATCGGTGCTTTGTTTTAGTTTGTTTCAGTCATTTTCAGTGGCTTCTTCACAACCGAAGTCTTGTTTACTCAACCTCTGTGGGAAATAAAAATCACGTTAAAAGACATTACCAGTACTTTTTGAAGTTTCTTTTTAATTTCCTAGGTTTTTCTCTTTCCTTGCCGTCCTTTCATGTGGTGTCTGTTTAGTCTGCTGTTTCTGTTTTCTAGGATACCATTTGCTGCAATAAATACTTCTACATTTTAACAAGGGTACAAATCTACAGCAGTGCTAGCAGCTCTATGAGGCCATACTGATACTCTGTGGTTCTTTTAGATAAATGCTAATGTCAGCATGCTAACATTCTTACAATGACAGTGCTAGCATGCTGATGTTTAGAAGGTATAATGTTTACCATCTTAGTTTTAGCTTGCTAACGTGCAAATTAGCACTGAACACAAAGTGTAGCTGAGGTTGACGGGAATGTCATTAGTTTTGCAGGTATTTGGTGCATATATCAAAGTTTTGACAAATTTTTGACCCGGTGATAGTGCTAGGTAAGAAATCAAGGCCTTACCAAAGTTACTACAAAATTTCCTGAAGAGGATATGAATGTTTGTAATGAATTTTATAGCAATCTATCTAACAGTTTTTGAGACATTTCACTCAAAATCACAAATGTCAGCCTCATGGTGGCGCAAGAGAAAAAGTCACGGGATCACCAAAGCTATTAAGATTCATCCTCTGGGGAACACGAATGTCTACAAATGTTTGTGCAAGTCCATCAAGTAAATGTTGATACATTTTACTTCATGAATAACCTGCTAGTGGCGCTAGAGGAAATGTTAGGGCATCACCAAAGCTATTAGGATCCATCCTCTGGGGAGCACGAATGTCTACAAATGTTTGTGTAAATCCACCAAGTACATTTTACTGCATGAGTGACCCGCTAGTGGGGCTAGAGGAAAGGTTAGGGCATTGCTAAAGCTTTTAGGATCCATCCTCTGGGGAACATGAATGGTCATAAATGTTTGTGCAAGTACATCAAGTACATGTTGATACATTTTGCTGCATAGGTGAAAACCTTGACCTGCTAGTGTCGCTAAAAGGAAAGGTTAGGGCATCACTAGAGCTATTAGGATCCATCCTCTGAGGAACATGAATGTCTTCACCAAATTTTCTAGCAGTAAATACAAGTTGTTGAGGCATTAAAGTAATCTGAACTAAAAATGAAACTGTCATGGTGGCACCAGAGAGGGATGTAGGGGGTCACCAAAGTCAGTAGACTAATGTGAGGACCACATTATCATGGTTAAATTCAAAGTATTTCATCCAGTAGTTGTTGAAATATTTAAGTCTGGACCAAAGTGGCTAAACACGTGAGCTAAAGCAAAGCAGACATCTCAGTTTAGTTCAGTTAGTAAATTGTCTTTATGTCAGTGCACACATTATGTTATGCTCTGCTTACTGTCAGTCACCAAACACCAGCAGGAAGAAATGCAAGCCTGTGCCAGGAAATATTCCCTCAAGAGCGTGTTGCCTTACAATCTTTAGAGTCATTTTATTTGGGTTGTCTTTGTTTGCTGGAAAAGTGGAAAAGCAAATGTGAAAAGTATTAGGTTGATATTTCAAGAAGGCCAAAAAGTTCAAATTGATGAGGCAGGTGTCTGGAAAAAATGTTACTTTGAGTAAAAATCATCTTTATCACTCGCTGTTGTTGGACTGGCTAAGAGAAAGAGAATGCGAGAGCTGTTGTGATTAACTAGGTTGCATTACTGAGTAGTGAGGTAGAACGTGCGTTTATCCTCAAGGGCACGGCTGGAGTCATCAGGTGCAGCCGTGTGTTTAATCTGACAAGCCACAAAAAGGAAACCTGCTCTTAACAGAGACAAAAGCTCGACTCATAAACCCACCTTTCTGCCTTGCTGTATATGGGAAGACCTGCAGTTGTGTCAAGGTACAGCAACAGCGAAACAAGTCTGTGTCATTAGACTGTCCTACAAGCTTTCATGGTTCAGCGGGCAGAGGAGGGGTTGAGTAGAGAGCAGAGACCACGCTAAGTATGTCTGCTAGGCTTGAATTCCCAGATGTTGACACAGGTCTATGTAATGGGCTGTAATGTTCCTTCTGAACGCTGTTGAGTGGTTCTAAAATGTCTTAAAGCAGGTCAAAGGGAAGTGTGTAAAGTTGTATCTTCTCTTTTGTTGTGCAGTGAAACCAATAAAAGGTTAAACTAAAACCCTGATGTCTTTGTCTTTCCCACCGCCTTTAATCTTTATTGAACAATGTGTGTGTGTGTGTGTGTGTGTGTGTGTGTGTGTGTGTGTGTGTGTGTGTGTGTGTGTGTGTGTGTAAAAAATTAATTTGCTCTCTGCAGTTTGCTTTAAGCTGCAGAACTCTGCGTATCGACTTTTACTTACAGTGAATTTAAATCTTCTATCGCCAGATTTATTCAAACGCGGACTTAATTACAAATTAAGTTGCCTAAAAACCATGGTCAGTGATTTGACCTATGACCCCTAAAACGCACTAAAACTGTAGTTACTGCACTTTGCCTTTGTATTACCTTAAACAGCTACAGTAAATAGGTTTTCTATTCTTACTAGATTCAGCTTATATTTGCTACATTTAAAGACGCCTGTTTTAAGTAGTAATGGAAAACATTTTAAGCAACCCTCAAGTATCATTTGTTGTAATATTCACTTCATCCAGTTTGACTTAAATTAAGATAATTTGACATCATCATCCTCTTCATCGCTGATCTTGCTGTGGTCACTGTAATGTTATCAGTTATTTTGTTAATGGAACCATCCTCGTTCTCACATTCACCATTCGCAGTAATACGCTAACTGCGATTTTCCTTGGCCTGATGGAATCCCATATCTCTGGAAACCCCAAGAGTGTAGTGGCTGCATTTATTGGGGTCATGGGCGGATTATAAGACAAATGGGCCCCTGGGCACAGATCTGCAGAGGGCCCCACCACCTCTCCTACATAGCAGACACGCAGATTTTGTGGTGGTTTTGTGTCTCTTTGAAGTTATTATGCATGTTTCAATTGTTTTGTGTCTCTTTGTGGTTGTGTTGTGTCTCCTTGTGGTTGTTTTATGCCTCTTTGTGGTCATTGTGTGTCTCTTTGTGGTCATTTTGTGTCTCCTTGTGGTTGTTTTTTGTCTCCTTGTGGTTGTTTTATGTCTCTTTGTAGTCATTGTGTGTCTCCTTGTGGTTGTGTTGTGTCTCCTTGTAGTTGTGTTGTGTCTCTTTGTGGTCATTTTGTGTCTCCTTGTAGTTGTGTTGTGTCTCCATGTGGTTGTTTTTTGTCTCCTTGTGGTTGTGTTGTGTCTCCTTGTGGTCATGTTGTGCCTCCTTGTGGTTGTTTTTTGTCTCCTTGTGGTTGTTTTATGTCTCTTTGTAGTCATTGTGTGTCTCCATGTGGTAATTTTGTGTCTCTTTGTAGTTGTGTTGTGTCTCTTTGTGGTCATGTTGTGCCTCCTTGTAGTTGTGTTGTGTCTCTTTGTGGTCATGTTGTGCCTCCTTGTAGTTGTGTTGTGTCTCTTTGTGGTCATGTTGTGCCTCCTTGTAGTTGTGTTGTGTCTCTTTGTGGTCATTTTGTGTCTCCTTGTGGTTGTGTTTGTCTCCTTGTGGTCATGTTGTGCCTCCTTGTAGTTGTGTTGTGTCTCTTTGTGGTCATGTTGTGCTTCCTTGTAGTTGTGTTGTGTCTCTTTGTGGTCATTTTGTGTCTCCTTGTAGTTGTGTTGTGTCTCCTTGTGGTTGTTTTATGCCTCTTTGTGGTCATTGTGTGTCTCTTTGTGGTCATTTTGTGTCTCCTTGTAGTTGTGTTGTGTCTCCTTGTGGTTGTTTTATGCCTCTTTGTGGTTGTGTTGTGTCTCCTTGTGGTTGTTTTTTGTCTCCTTGTGGTTGTTTTATGTCTCTTTGTAGTCATTGTGTGTCTTCTTGTGGTTCTTTTGTGTTTTTCTGTAGTGGTTTGTATCGCCTTTGGATCTTTGAGTAATTTCCTGTCTTTTTTGGTTGTATTGTGCTGCTTTGGTGTAATGGCCTGTGCCCATTAGGCCTGTTCAACTAATCCATCTATAGTGGCCCGTTTCAACATAACAAGGTTCCTAGGTCTGTAAGGTATCTCGGTTTTGACTATTGGTCCTGTTCCTTTTCCTACTTACACGAGGCAGGGAAAAAGTTGAACAAGGTTTATTGAGAATACAAAAAAGAAAGCGCTACCAGCTCGATGTCCTACTTCTATATATTCTTACTGTAATACATGTTATCATATAATTTAACACTGCATAGCACAATCAAAAAATTATTACAATCCAAACCAACACAGACTTTATGTCGTCTTTATGTATGACATTTGTCATTCGCACTAAACTGCCTAACAGCACCACACCTATCGCAAATAACTTATGCCTGTATTCTAACACAGAAATAAAGTCAATATAGCTATAATCTTAGCATAGCGTTTATACACTATTCAAAATATACAGAAACAATTGTGCAAACTTAATTAATATTAGAACCTATATGATATGTCTTATCAACACAGATGTTTTTACCAAATATAAATATGTGCTTAAGTGGCTCTTATACCATCCATGACCTCTATTTTTATACCTTAGCATTATATACGACCTCCAAACCTGCTCAAAATCACAAGTGTAAACCTAATGATGATCATGAAGGAAAAGTCATAGGATCACCAAAGTTAATAGGATTCATCCTCCAAGGAATATGAATATCTGTACCAATTTTCATGACAATCCTTCGAACACCTGCTGAGATATTCTAGTTTGGACCAAAATGGTGCACTATCTGACCGATATTGCCGTCCACAGAGCTGTGCCGCTACCGTGGCCAAAGATGCACGACATCCAGTGTTTCAGTGTCCCTGTTGTGATGAAATTAATTATTTCTGTAGGATTGCAATGGAAATCACTGCGGCCTATAGGTCACATTTCACTTTTTAAAGGTGGAGTGGACCTGGAGGCAAAGGTCAGCTGTCAGAAAGCCTTTATCCTCTCAAGCCAACTGGTGGCCTGTTTGACCATGACTGACTGCGGTGGGCTACACCCAGACTTGAACTGCACGTCCTGCTGAAAACACAGACCAAAACACTGCATCAAAGAGGACGAGGTGATGTGCTTTTTACCCTTTCTTTAAAACATGGTCGTAGTTAGGTGTGTCTGTGCACGGTGGAGAAATGTGTGTGCTGCAGTTCCTCCTCAGTATCCAGCGCTGTATTACAAACTAAAATCTCATGCTTCTCTCTTTGTTTATGATAAGATATTATTGACTCTTCAGAGAATGCTGCATATTGTAGCAGAGGCTAAATATTGACGTGAGATAATCCTGTGAAAAGAAAAGCAAATACCACTGCGATGTACAAAAGTCTCCTTTAACTCGCGGGTGGGAGCTGGATAATTCGGTTTCACAACAGTACAGTAAGGGAGAGGTATAAATAACTGCGTCCAAATATAGAACAACATTTGAACTTCCTCTCATGAGTTGCTATCATCATAGCCATTTTGCCTCTCGAAAAAACCCGCCGCAGATTAAAAGGCCACACTTGCCCCCCGCGAGGCCCTTGTCACTCTGCACATCCGTGCAACTGTGCCCAGCATCTGTCTTCCTTGTCATATTAAAGTAAACTGACGCCTTGGCAACACCCCAAAATAAAAATGATGGTAGTGGGGGGAAAAAAACACAAAGTGAGAACGGAAAGGAGCCTAGACGTGGCCCCGGCTGCACTCCTCTGCTGAAATAATTAGCCCCTGGTTGATGTGGACTCCTCGTGGGACTCCACCGTGACATGTTTAAATGAGTATTGGCAGTGTGCGACACCAGCTGTGGGCCTCCTATGGGGAGCTGCTGTACTGTGCAGCGCCCTGCCCACTGAGCACAACACAAAGCCTTTAAACTCTGAAGAATACAGCAGTGGCGACAGCGGCAGCAGCGGCCTTGAGCTTGTTTTACAGCTACAAGAGTTTAAAGGAAACAACTGTAAAATGTGACATCTGAACTTTATCATGCCAGGTGTGTCAGGCAGGGATGTGCTACCGGATCTCCAACCGGACACACGTCTCTCTGCACCCAAATCCGCGAGGCTGTGTGGCACAGATGGGAGCACCACCCAAGGGGCTCAGACATGAGGAGGAGGAGGGGGGGTATGAGGCATTATTCAGGCCCATGCTGCAGCAGAAATGCATGTTGCAACCACACCCGTATCAATTACAATAACCAGGCTGTGTGGAATTCCCACTGTACCGCGGCACCAATGTGGCAGCCCCTGTTGGGAGGGCACAGGACTGGCAACCACTGAATCCAAGATGGGGACTACCACACCCAAAGTTATCTTTTGAGGCATCACATTCACTAATTGCACTTTTTAAATTGTGAAGCAGCTCACAGTCACCAATGCACTTCATTTGTTGTGACTATTTGAAGCCAATAAATTTGATTTTATGAGTATTTTTAGCATAAAAAACATGCTCAAATAGATATTTTTAGTTGGTTTATTAATAATGGTTATTTTAATTGGATGTTTTGTATCACCTGATGAAACAAAGCCTCCAGAGCAGACAGCAGAGGGGGAGCAAACAGTTGCTCAATAGTCCCTCCTTGTGGTCGAAGAATATAGGGACTATAAACCAACAGTTTGAGGAAAACAAGCTTAAATGCAATTTTTATTTCAATCTTTATTGCAATATTTATTAGAACACTTATAAATATATATGAATAGAATTGCTGAACATAAAAATGGCACACAGATATACAATTTCAAGTCCAAAATATCTCATAAATAGTCTTAATATTGAAAGCAAAAGTGCACATGCTGACGAATGACAGCATTGCTAATAAGCTGGAGGATATGTAGAGTGTGTGATGGGTGTTTTCAGTGCCAGAGGTGTTTCACTAGACATTAAGGAACGACACTTCAGTGAAAGAAAAGTGCAAGTCGAGGGAGTCAGTATGTGGTGCACATGTGTGCAGATGCTTTGGGTTGCAGGACCTCTGCATCCAGCTGCATCTCAGTTTCTCACAGGCGTGCCGCTTCCTTTGACCGTCTTCTTCAGGTGGTGATAGTTGGGCAGAATCTTCATGAGGAAGTCCAGCTGCAGAGTCTGAGGCTGCAAGATTAAATAAATAAATAAATAAAAAACATGAATCTGCACTCAAGCCAACAAAACTTCGTGACTAGCAGGCATGATCAAGCATCGACGGGGACTGACCTGTGGCTTTTCGCTCTGCACGCGGCGGATGCAGTTTGAACCGTACACAACCGTGTTCTCTGGTATGACCTCACACGTGTTGACCTGGCAGCACGCGCCGATGATGCAGCCACTGGTCAGAATCACGTTTCTCCCGAGATCAGCTGGGATTTAACAATAGCAAAAAGATACACCAAAGGGACGTGGAAGTTATGGTTGGAAAATATGATGTATGATATGATTTTAGTTTAAAGTGCACTGTCCTGCTGTAGAGTGAGGGACTAACTGACAGCTGCTTCACAGAGACAGCAAAACATGGTTAAACACAAGTATGTTCAGTACGCTGAATGTATTTATCCGCGTGGACCTTGAGCTAATGACTAAGGAGAAATCTGGACCCCGGGGCTGGACCACTTGGGAACCACTGATGTAGACTATTGTGTGCAATGTTACAAATAAATGACCAAGACTGTACATCAATACTGAGATATTATATAACATTTCCCATGATAGAAGATTTGATCCGGGTTGCACACTCCTGATAGGAATACAGGAAGTGATTACAGTACTTACCCTTAGACTCAATCACATTGTTGTCTCCAATTTTCAAAGCTTGAGAGACTGTGGTAAAATTATCAAGGATTTAAACCCATGGATTAGTATTTTAAAACAGCTGATAGTCATAGTAAACATTTTATTAACGTACACTCACTGGCCACTGTGACTGTGGTGGCCACTGGAGTACAGTGAACTCATTGTGACGTCTAAGAAACCAGTTTGAGATGATTTGAGCTTTGTGACATGGTGTGTTATCCTGCTGGAAGTAGCCATCAGAAGATGGGTACACTGTGGTCATAAAGGGATGGACACGGTCAGCAACAATACTCAGGTAGGCTGTGGTGTTTAAACCATGCTCAGCTGGTAGTAAGGGGCCCAAGGTGTGTCGAGAAAATATCCCCCACACCATTACACCATTTTTTATTTTGGGGCGCTGACTCTGTGCGCTGTTGTCACTCATTTTGAGAACGACTTCTTTATTCATTGTTAAATGTTATAAAACATGTGAAGAAAATCACAAAAAAGCTAATATCTGCCAGTTTGTCTCGGCTGTACTGCAGCCCGGTGTCCATATTTTGTTGTTTGCATAGCAAAGGATACCACATCCAACCTCAAACACATTATTGGCCCCAATGGTCATGGTTTTTGGCTCCACTCCCTCTGTGTCTGGCTTGATATTCTCTGGATAACTGCAGACAAAACACACACAACATAATATAAGGTGAAACTGTCATGATCAAACAGGAAAATAATAATGTAATACACACTGTACCTGTTAATAATCAGAGCCTGCTCCTCTATCAGATTGCCCTCCTCAATGATAATAGGCCCTGCCTCTGCTATGATCCGTGCTTTGGGGTGAACAACTGTTCTAGCACCTGTATCAATAAAGAAAAAGGCCTTACTGGAGCACACAGCTGCTGGATAAGAAAAATGTACTGTAAAGTTAAAGAGCAAATTCTCACCAATGGTTACATCTCCTCTTATCTCGCTCTCAACACACACAACAGCTCCAGCTGCTATTTTAGCACTGACAGAAAACACAGATCACATGAAATGTTCAAAACAATGATGCACTGCTGCATCACACACACAACAGATGACATGCACATCCTGACATATGCATCATCATCGCCAGGCTGTGACAATGTCAACAATTACAATATCTTGATAATATTTACAGTCTATGCGATCTATAAATTGATGGGTGTCACCATCGGGGATTTTGCAGGGTTATTATAACATGAAAACACATTTTTATTTCCTAAACGCTTTAATTAACTCATAATATAAAAGGTTATCGCAGATTAAATGGAGTTATCTACCTTTTCTGTGCCATGATCTGCTTGGCGTCTGACATCTCTGCGATGATGAATCAATGTATCGATGGTTGATTATTAATCCTAGTTCAGAGTTGGCGCTCTGGGTTGATTATGTGTGTCTGAAAGGAAGCCAGCCTGAGACTCTGCTGCTCTCTGCTGTAATTTTAAGGATACTGCAATTACAAGGTGTAAAATGCTGAAAATATCTACACTATTTATATTTATATTTAGCCCATGTTCATGCAAATCCCTCAGATTCATACAGTAAGCTACAGATAAGCTTAAATTTTATGCAACTATAGGATCATTATTAATATTAATAAAATAAACAAATACTTTTTCTGTCTTATTTTTTAAAATTTATATTCCTTTTTCAAGACAAAAATACACCCACCTCATTTACCTGCCACACATTCACCTAATTATCTACATAAACTGATAAATAAATGGACAAAGCCTTAAATACACTGTAGGGGAGACCGGGGTTGGTTGTCACAGTGCCTATTACAGTCACGCTAGAGGACGCTGTGACATTAAATGAGGAGATTTTTGGCATTTCTATGGGTCAGAGTATTTTTTATTTAAAAATATCAAACACTACAAAAGGTTGAAGATAATAGCTTTGATTTAAGTCAACTTCTAGCTAGCGAGCTAAAGCCAGCTAGCTTAAAATGTCTGTCAAGAGGTCAGTCGGGGACGGTTGTGTCACTGCTTTTGGGGTTGGTTGTTACACGTTTGACACACAGTGTTGCTGTAGTGCCTCATTAGAAAACAATGTTGTATCTATATACATCAAGCTACGCTGTTTGACATTTTAATAAAAGTTCCTGGTCATATTGTGATGGAGATTAATCTGTTCCAATCTCACTGTTTCATGAAATGTTATATTCATAATGAACTGTTATGAAATAACGACTTTAATAAAGTCTAAAATTTTTTTTCAGAACTGTAGATTCCTTTATTTCCCTTGTCATTACGGAGGATAATTCAAACAATCACCTGGTTCAAATTTATGGTGACACAAGGGCATTGATGGGTAAGATACTATTATGATGGTACTTTTGAAACACATCATTTTTAATTGGTGATTTTTGGTGTTTATTTCTGGTCATCCTGTGATAGGGTTGGTTGTCGTAATGTGTCAGAGTGTCTTTGATTCAAGATTGAAGATTCAAAAGGCTTTATTGTCAATTCTACAGTTGTAACAGACACACAGAGAATCCAAACAACATTTCACTCTGACCCACAGTGCAGACAGTGCTAAGTATAAGATAAGTATAAATAAGGAAGTCAAAGAGGATAAAAAAGGTAATACAAAAAGAACAAAAGAATAATAAATAAGAGTAAACAAGTGATGGTTAATTACTTCTTGTTACAGTGAGTTGAAAAATAAGGGATGCCCATTTCTAGCCAAGACCTTAAGCTTTCATATAATGTAGCCCCAGCCCCGGTGTCCCCGAACATCAGTTTATATTCTGACACACAGCCTACAGTACTTTACTGAAGTGTCACCATGTCTCCTGCAGGGTGCATCAAACATCAATGAACTGGAACAAACAAAGCTGAAGACAGTTACAGTTAATGCACGCTGTGCGTATGGAGGATTATCATACTGCTTTATCATCCCTCTAAATACTCTCTCTGTGCCAGTTGAACTAAATAGAAATAGTTTATTTTCGTCTAATGGTCAGCTGAAGCTGTATATGGCTTCCAAATGTCTGGTAAATAAGAGTCAGTCAGAGGAAGTTTCCTCTGATGTCATATTAAGAGCGACCTCTGCTGCAGCTGCATGTGGCCTCTAACTCTGACCACATCATCTGGGTTTAAACAGTTGTATTAGCCAGTGAGTTCCCTTTGAATGGATTTGAACTGTGTCAAGACAACCAGAGTTCTCACTGATGAAACAGGAAATTGAAATATACCCTCCTTTCAGAATAAAATGGTATGATTTTTTTTTTTTTTACTGATCATGGTTAACTTAAACTCATTTAATTCAGTAAAATACTACTACTACTACTACTACTACTACTACTACTACTACTACTACTACTACTAATAATAATAATAATGATAATAGATCACCCACAACATTTGATATTTAATTGCCTCTTACACAATACAAATCTATCACTAACAATGATCCAGTATTATGATAATATAACACCATTTTTGGGAAGGTTACTTTAAAATGTAGTAAGTTACTGATCTAATTACCTCACCAGTGTAATGGAACTTATTACACATGATTACATTTTGATTACTGTTCAAACAAATGTTTTAAATTGGCCAATGAAGCTAAAAGGTCTATAAATTAAAACCAGGAAGTGTTTAACATCTTTGCATATCAATAAGTGAGAGTTAAAAAAGTAAGTAAGCCACTTCATAACACAATGTAAACCGCGCAACAGACCTCAACACTTGGGCTAGTTGGCACAAATGCACAACATGAATTTAATCGTAAATCACCTCATTTTAGAAAACATTTGTATACATTAAAACATACTTAAATGTATCTGAGACCTTAAGCTTTAATTTGCTGCTGGGTGGAAAACTGTGACGTAAATTATGCTAGAGAAACATGTAAGAATGTGAAAAGTGTGCCAACCAACCCCGGTCTCCCCTACATGTAAACACATATGTGGGTGTATGAAACAATAACAGGGGGTGAGTATTGGTAAAATACAACACCTGGCAAATTAGAAAAGTTCATCTTTGCAATAACAATCTTTTCAATGCATACACAAAATTCCCTAAAAGCAATGCTTATGCCTTGCCAGTAAGGCATCTGATAAGGACAAAAGGTCACATGGATATGACTTCATGTAAGTGGGCATGACATCATGCACACTTACACTAACTAAGTAGCGGTGTGACGTAAAAATTGTTAAGCTTATAAAAACCAAAACAAATACTTATTGTTAAATTCCAAATTAGTTTTTCATGGGGTGTAATTCTGTAACAAAATGACTATGAATGAATTTAACACTCCTTTCACCGTTTTGAAAAATGCGAAATTTAATCATGTCCCATTTTGCCAATAGCCTATTTGGGATCCTGATAGTGTTAAAATGGGACACTGGTCTGTCATTTTAATAGACAGAAATGTTTTTTTGATCACAAAACACATGCTGTCTTGAAAGTAATCCATTTTTAAACTGGAGCACATATAATTTCTCTTAAATATGTCACCAGCTAGCTTTCTGGAGCTAAGCTAGCCTAGCCACATTTTTGCGAGCCTAATAAGAAGATATTATCACACCAATAAAGGCTCCAGATAGCTATTCTTTCCTATTTTCCTTGTTCTTCTGACTTGTAGGTTATATAACATTTAAATAAATATATATAAACACATATAAACCTATTCTTTAAATAAATTAATTATTTCATGTGCATGTCAGAAGCCAATGGCAGACAAAAGAAAGGTAACAATAAGTATCTTAAATGTGTTGTATTTCCATTATATGGTTACTTGAAGACACTTACTGAAATGTTAAAGTTACTAATTTAACATTAGGGCCTTCGTTTTGTTTTGTTTTTTATTAAAATTGTTTTTATTATTATTTATTTATTTTTAGAAAAGGGCAATAAAAATGATGTGGAGATGCTAAATAGGCTATTTTGTTTCATATTAGAATCTCAAGTGTGTTGTTATATCTTCATTATACAGTTATTTAAAGACATTAAAATGTTGAAATCATTTTTCTTCTTTTATTTCCATTTTTTATATCAAAATATAAGGTGTCTTATTTTGCCAGTGGCGCCTTTAAAAGTGTTTTTTAGGACATAGTCATCAATGTGTGTTTGATTATTCTTTTTTTCCTGTATATTTTAGTCAGAGGGGTAATGTTTATAGAATTGTAAGTGTCCTAATTTAACAGTATTCATCCCATCTGAAAAATACAGTCATGACTTTTATTTTGAAGTCAGTAACCGGAAGTACCCCTCCTCATTGTGTCCGTGTTGATGGCGGTTGAGTTTTGAAGGAGAGCGGATCGTCTCATCAGCTTCTTGAACGAAAAGTGAGCAGCAGACGGACGCACCTGCACCTGCGTGTCTTAATTAGCCCGTCGCTTGTTTGTTCACTACTCACGGTCCATTTTAAGGGCTTTAAAATATATTTAAAGTACAGTTAATATGTAGATAAAATCAATTTTGAGTAGTTTAAACCGCTGGATAACTGTATTGTTTTCTGAAGTGCTGCTAGCTCGCGCGCCGGGGGCTGAATTTCGTGCTGTTAGCTTGTTTCAACTTTGTGGAAATATGTAACTGTGACAAATGAGACTGTAACATGGAGCAGTCGGCTACTCTCGACATAGAGACGCTGAAGGTAAGACAACAACGGTTTGTGTGTAATTTTACCCGAAACAGACAAGTTTATTAGCGGAATGGGGGGACTAGTTTGACACGGACGTCCCATAATGCAGCAGGAAAGTGAGTTTTATTAACCTTGCTTCACAGGACAGGAGGATACTTGATGTAACTGTTGATGAATTATTCATTCAGACGCTGTGTTGTTTTATTCAGCAGGCCAAAGTCAAGTTTCTCCCGAGTCCTCCCTGCAACAGGTGCACCCACTGCTTCAATTGTTCCATTAAAAGTCCCAGCTAATTAAAGATGAATGGGAGCTGTCTGTAGTCTTCCCAGTGGTTGCATCTCTCTCCAGGCAGGAAACATGACGCTTAATAAGCACTCACCTGCGCTCAAACACCTCAGGAAGCCTGCCTGGACTTCTTTACATATCTCCCTCTTGCACTATACCTCATATCCTATGCATTCTCCCCCTCTCAAGAATCACAGTAATGTGACAGCCTATGAATATTCTGCCTGCATGGTTTCTCATTATCATTCCAGTCTAGCAGGGGAGGCAGTAACCTCTGGGTACAGTATGTGCATCTCGTCTCCGTGCTGCAGTGCAAGAAAGCAGCTCGGTGTCAGAAACCCACACAGCAGAGCCTCTGTTTGGCTGTGCACTCAAGTCCATCTACTGGCCTGCTGCACACACACATACACACACACACACACACCTCTGGGCTTAATGGTTAAGTAACGCTTATCAGTCAAGAAATCACTCCTGCTCACACCGGCTCTGAGCTGATCCAGCACTTCCCACTTAGTGACAAGTCTGCAAGTTTGTCTCTCAGCTAATTTGTCATGTTTTTGATTTGTAGCAAGGTGACGTGACAGGATCCACTATCTGCTTTAATTAAAGCAAGTCTTTGTTTTGAATGCTTTGTATTTTTGTTGATAGTGCTCCGTTCAGTCTGGCACTTCCCCTGTGCGTTCGGCTGATGAATGCAAATGACGCCTATGGGGGTGCTGTCCAAAATGGCCCCGTTGCTCTCTCCAAGGATTTGCTAGGGATTAGCAAGGAAAGCTAGTGTACTGTGGAGAAGTGTCTGTCTGTTTACATCAGCAGTTTGTCGTCTTCTCCCCCTCCACCACCCCCCCCCCCACGCCGGAGCCATCATCAACACCGAGGAAGGAACTGACAGAGCTGCAAACATTTAGAGGCTCAAGAAAACCAGCTCTCTTATATTAATAAGTGATGCAAAGGTCAGAGGTGCCAGCGATGTTTGTTGCACACGTTTGTGTTGCCAAGTACAAATATTTTTCATGAAAGTGTCATCAAAAGCAGAGCTGCAGCAAAAGGAAATTCTCTCTGAAAACCCCTCTTCAAACAGACTGTGATGTTCAGTCCTGTTGGCTGTGTGCTCTGATTGAACAGCTGCGACCTTTCCTTGTGTCGGACTTATCTGAGATCTTTGATCCCCGTCGGCTTCGTGCTTACAGTAGGGTTACCTTTGTCGCTTTCAGCAGGATGAAGCGTTATGCCATCCATCCATAAAGGGCAACCACACTGCAGAAGATGAAGCCATTGACGAGCCCCTCTGCTATTGTAACTCCACCAGAGATGATGGAGCCACAAAAATTGGATTTCACATCTAAGTGGAGCGACTATTGACAGCAGCACCCTCGCTCACATGCTTGATTGTCTCATCAACAAAATGTGAAATGGTTACATCAATGCAGGGAGTTGCACATTTGGGAAGTATAATTGGTTTTCCCAGTTACAGCCGCGTATTCAGGCTCCTCTGTCTCTTTGATTGGGCTTTCTGTCAAACCAAAAAGCCCACAGAACCGAAACGAATAGGTGCTTTGATACTGTATGACAGACTCGTAGCATGATTGTGTCCATCCCTTTCCCCGTTGCTGCCTCAGCGATTGTGCAGTGATCGCACGCAGGATGGATGAGTACAAGCTTTACAGTCATTAGTGCATCTCAAATGTTTTCTTACCTCCAGCTGAGGCGGCCCTGTGGGACTCCTGTGGCACCGCTGAGTGAGACGGTGCTAGCCGATTTGCTGATTAACACTATCAGGCATTAATAACGTCTCATTTTCTTTCATTAGGGGGTTCTCAGCTGCATTTTGCTGCCTCTGCAGCATGTCACTGTTTGATCAAAACAGCATGTAGAATATCACCCTCTACACTAATTGGTGAAGATGAGGCGTGCTGGCAGTGGGTAGGGGACTGCTGGGTAATTGCTGGCTTTGCCTGGTTCCAGCTGTAACGTCTGTAGTCAAAGCTCTGAGGACCCTGTACCTCCCCCCCAAGCAAAAAAAGAAAGTGACACAGTCAGATCTCAGCACAAACTTAAAGGGGATTGATGAAGTAGCGTATACAGAGATAAATATGGTCGTGCCACAGATCCACAAGGGCTTTTCCAGCGCAGCAAATGATCTACAGAGACAGCAGTTTTTATACCTTATTGTACCTTAGAGAAGCAAGTTACTGCGTAGGTGGTAAGTTTCTATTAATAGAAACTACATGTAATCAGGACTGTAGGTGGTAAACCATCCGTAGCTTTGTGTAGATTTCAGAGCCATCTGTTCATGGTAATCTGTTGACATTTGTCTCAGGCATGCGAGAACATAGTATTTTGTTAATTTGGAGCTGCACAACTACCAGACTTTATTGGATGAGGATATGCAGACTCTCAGAATAATTGTTGGACTGGGGAAAAAAATTCTTATTTTGCTTGTGTGAGTGAAGAGAGAAATGGTCTTTAGACTTTTTATGATTGGAAGTTTTAGTGTGAATCATTGTTTAGTCCCAAACTTCTAATTGTGCGCACAGTTGTTGTCAACAGTATCTGTTACATTATTTAAGCTTAATTTGTTGTTCTCAGCCACCGGGCTGCAAAACATTAACACTGACTCACAAGTGTTGGAAAAAATTAACCAATTAGCATATTTTACTTTAGTAAAGAGCAGAATGCCCTTTGCTTTTCAAGAAGCATCATACCTTCTTGAATAAATTGTACAGTATGTGACAAGATAAAACGCCATGTTTCAATAAGACAAGCAAATAATGAAATTTTTTAATCAGTAATGCCTCAAATGCAATAGTAAAACATTGCTTTAAAGGTATACTATGCAGGATTTAAAAAAGACGTAAGCCTGTAGACTCATACAATAGTAACCCCTCTCAGTCATCACTTATGACCCACTAGAAGTGTGTGGCGGTGTATTTATCTGCTGAAATTCTGCCTGTATTTTCTTATTTTGCTGTGTTTAGGCAGTTGTGGATACAGCGTGTGGGTGAGGTTGGAACTTTACAAATAGGTAGCGACCTGGTGTAAGACTGTAAACGGCACGCATCAAGGAGGAAGCAAATATAGCCACAGACAGTAGCCGACAATTCCTACGTAGTATAGATCTGTAACTTATTTTGGGAAAGTTACAGGTGATGTTGTTAAAACTTGTAGGATTTTGCAGTGAAATCCACCTATTAACAGAAATAATACAGTAGTGATATACCCTCATCTTCTTTTCAGTGTGTATTTTGTGTTTAATGCGTCTTTTGGCTCAGGAAAGGCAGGGTAAAATGGAAATCTAACTCATTATTTGGTGTGTGAAGTAGGATTACATTGTGTTGATCTCATGAAACCACTTCTTTTTTTAATATTTATGAGGACACTTAATCACTTTTGTAAGATGCTGATGGAGCATCTGCAGTTGGCAGCAGGCAGTACAGATACAGGAAACAGGTGAGAGACGACTCACCAACTCCAGTGTTGAGGAGTGCAGTTTTTTTGGTGTATGAGCTGAAGAATGTTTTTTTCATTTAGACGGTTTGATTGGAGTAATTTTTTGAAGATGTGAAGAGGTAAAACTGTACTGTATTTTTATAAGATTGTGGAAAATTGCTAAAATTCATCATTTTGTGTAGTGGGATCTAGTTCTTCTGTGTATTCTACACAACCTGTCATCTTGTGACCCTTTGAATCATCTTGTGACTCCTTGTGGGGGTCCAATACACAGCTTTAGAACCAGTAGGGTGGACAACATGACCTCAAACTGATATCACAGTAACTGGCTCTTTGGTCCCGATAACCATACCTGACCTTTGGATATCAGCTAATACTGAATACTGACCTGATACCAATGTTTGAAGTCCAGGTAAAGCAAAAATAAATATGTGTAATGAGTTTGTCACACCACAGAAAAATGTCTTATTAACAACTCAGTCAAATTTAAACGATCAAAAAAATTGCCAAGTAAATAACATGTACTTTAAAAAAGAAAGAAAGGTATTCTCAGCATTGAGACACTGGGAGCGCTGCACAGTACTCTATAAAATGGACAATCGCAGAATAGGGGGACAGAGTAACAGTCTCGAAACAATGTCTGTATAAACAAGACAGTTGGCAGGATGGGATCACAGGCAGCATGGGTGTGATGTTTTGACAGCATGTAATGCGCGTGACCCACTGCAGGAGATATAAAAAGCAGCTAGTAGGACCGCCTGAATCTCATAGGTCTTTTTTGAGTTAGCTGCTAACTGCTATTAGTTGCTTTTTAGATCTCCCACAGCAGGTCACATGCATAACATGTCGTCAAAACGTCACACCCGTCCGGCCCATGATCCTAGCCTGCCGGCTGTCCCATGGTGGATTAAATGCAAGACAACTCCGTCCCAGCATCCCACAAACGTACCTTATAAACAGAACGACGAGGTGGCGTAACGATGCGATGTTCCCACCTTTAACAGGCAGTGTAAAGGGGACTAAAGGTCTTTCTTTATGTATTTATTACACTGAAAGAGCTAAGAGAGGTTGTGGAACATTGCAGACTTGCTGCTCACACATGGGGTGAATGAAACACCACTATGCTATGTGCTTTAATGTTAGTTTTTATATAGTAGAGGACAGTGTTTTTAAGAAGAAATCACTGATTTTGCTTTACCTGGACTTTTGTGAATAAGCTGTATTCCTCACTGTGTGGAAGTGACAGAGTTCTTTATGTGTAAGGCAACATCAGGCTTCAGTTAAACTTTGTTTTATTCAACTTTGTAAAAGTATCTGCATCAGTCTGATATCTGATATCAGTATCTCTGTTAGTATCTCTATCGGCTACACAAGAGTGTGTGTTATTTTCTGCCTCATATTGGTTAACTTTTGATTTGTTTGTCCAAACCAGTAACAGTCTGACCATGTCAGGATTTTGGATTGGGTTTAGGCTGATTAGTTGGTGAAATTTCTGTCTTGAGATGTCACTGGTTGTTGTACCTATCCACAGTTTTATTATATGGGACCCTGACAGTTTATTAAAAAAGGTTGTACTGTATGAGCAAAGGGATGTGGGTAAGAGATTTCTACTTATCATCTGGCCCCAGACAGTTGCATCGTAGTCGCCAACTGTGAGTGTCCGTCTGTCCCTGCAGTGACCTTTAACTGACCACTGCTTCTATTTCCTAATTATTATCAGGACTGTTTCTGTAGCTGCTACAGTAAAAGGGCAACATTTTTAATTATACAGTTTTGGATTGCTCATATCCACATTGGGGACACACGATTTTTAGTCACTCTGTTGTGTAACAGTGCTTTTCCATATAAAGTGTTAATTGTCAGACCCACTAAAGCTGACATGACCTGATAAATGGGATTCAACGTAGCGTGAGATGCCTGCACAGCTTGCTCTGTAATCAATATTTTGTGTCTGAAAAGTCAAAGTTGTTTCTCACTCCCACTGCAGTCGGACGTCTCGATCAGTCCAGTCCAGTGTGTTTGTGAGTCAGCTGTGACCGGCATGCTGAAATGACAGATTGACAAAACGCCAGCCACTATGCACTCCTCCATTTGCTCTGTGAATAACCGAGCTTTAGGAGGCATGACTCGACCAGGGTAATATATGCATTAAAACTCTTGCAAAGAAATCACAGGATCCACTAGCGTTGGGAACAGTGGGTTGCCATAGAAATTACAAGTGCTGAAGTTTCCCCTAGCAACAGTGGATTGAAAATAGACTGAATCTGTCCAGCAGGGGCATGGCTGTAGGCTAAAAGATCGTTTTTTAAACAGTTTTTCATGGTGTGATTTAATGTGTATTTAAGTTTTGAGTGTCTTTAGATTCCATTTAAGTGTAAGGATGTTAGAAACAAGCTGAGCTGTAGTAACTGAGTTGTGTGTATGGTAGAGTTGTGGTTGTGAACAGTCATCTGCGACACTGCATTGAGAGTTTATATCCAGCCTTTGTGTAAGCACCTCTCATAATGCTCTTGTCCCTCAGCTGTATCACTGGTTAAATTGGAATCACTGACATTTCTAGGCCAGCGATATGGGTCATTTGTATTTGCTGCAAAGTCGCAACATCCATTTGTGAGACATCTGCCACTGCTGGCAGATGTGACCCAAACTGTTCGTCCAAGGAAACAGTCACTTAGGAGTGTATTAAGTTGTGAGGCAGTGGAAAGGCTGTGGAAGACTCTTGTTAGATGCCATGTTTGAAGTGCATTACCCTGTGTTATTATTGTTCTGGTTTAGAGATTGTCCAGTCATTCATGCTTTTCCAAGGAGCTGTTTCAATTATGAGGAAGATTTGGAAATACGAGCTTCAGTGCACAGACGAACACATTTCATTTTGATGGCTTTGTAAAAATTGAAACAACTGAAATTTCACATAATGGGCGAGTAAACCACTGGACCGAAACTTATTGGAAGTATCTGGCAAATGTTGTGTTTTGATTGATTTCATCTCTTTAAAGGGACAGTTCAATGCATATTTTCCCTCTTCCCTGCTGTGCTTTTATCAGTTTGGATTGTTTTGGTGTGAGTTGCCGAGTGTTGGAGATATCGGCTGTAGAGATCTCTGTCTTCTCTTGAATATAACAGAACTAGATGGCACTCACAGCTTGTGAGTCACAGAGTGTGATACTTTGATTTGTTACAGTGATTGTAGTCATTATTTTTACTATCAATGAATCTGCCAGTGATTTTCTTGGCTCAGTTAATAACTGTCTGCATGAAATGTCAGAAAATCATTAGAAATGGCTATTACAATTCCCCAGAATCCAAGGCACTATATTAAAATAGCTTGTTTTGTCCAGCCAACAATCCAAAACCCCAGAATATTCTGTTTTCTATCACATATGGCCGCAAATCATCACATTGGCCAAGCTGGAGCCAGAGAGAGTCTGACTCTTCTGCCTGAAAAATGACAATAACAAACAAGCATTTGACTATCAAAACAGATTAATTGACTCATCATTTCAGCTCAATATACAAATATGTAAAGTAGAGCCGCAACAATTAGTTATGCAATCAATTAGTTGATCAATAGAAGTATTAGTTATGTCATTTTTCATGCAAATATGGCAAACCGTTGTCAAATGTGAGTATTACCCACTCTTTTTGGTCTTTTATTTTAAAAATTATATCATTTAAGTTTTAGATTGACATCTGGACTAAACAAAACATTTGATGACATCACCTGGTGCTATAGGATATGTCAATTTGTGTGTGGGTGCGCACATGCCTGGACTCCCACCAACTTTACAAGGCGAGGAGCGCACACTCCTGCAGCAGTAGTCTCCTAGTGTCTCATGATAGACTGAGAAAGAGCAACAGCAGGGCAAGGTGGTGCTAAGGGAAGAAATGTGCTTTACGCAGCTCTACCATTAAGTAAGAGTTTACCATAGGCTGTAAAAGTAATACAGACTCCGCACAGAAGGGCTCCCCAACTCCAGGTTCAAACCAGGAACCTTCTTGCTGTGAGGCGTGGATTTTTCTCGGGTACTCCGGATTCCTCCAACAGTCCAAAGACACGTAGGTTAACTCGGGACTCTAAATTGCCTGTAGGTGTGAATGGTTGTCTGTCTCTGTGTGTCAGCCCTGTGATAGTCTGGCGACCTGTCCAGGGTGTTCCCCGCCTCTCGTTCAATGTCAGCTGGGATAGGCTTCAGCCCCCTATAACCCTTAACAGGATAAGCAGTTACGGAAAATGAATGAATGAATGTAAGAATAATGGACGTAGCTACGATGACGTCACCCATTGGTTGTGGACTCCCAGTTTGAAGCCTTGAGTTCGGCATTGCAATTATCGCCATCTTAATGCATTGGAACAAGAGGTAACCACATTTGGGTGAGAGGCCGGTGCTGTGGAGGAGTGAGGGGTGGACCTGATTAAGACTTGAGGACACTATCAGCAGCTGGGACTCAAAGCGGCCCCTCCTAAATTATGCGTAACTTTAAGTCTTAATAACATTTTAATTTGTGAGTTATATTAAAATTTACTTTAGAGGCCAAAACTGTTTTTCATACATGACTGTAAACACGTTAATTTTTGTTGTAAAGTTTGGCATTTTAGCACAGGGGGCTATGGAGTCGCTTTTGAGGCCTTTCTAGAAACTGCAGTTTTTGGCACATCCATGTTGGCTTCATTTTTCAGCCCTGGAGGTTGCTGTTCGGTTGTAGCCACAAAGTAAGAGCTCCTGCATTTGATGAATGTCTGAAAATGCAGCCTGAAGGACATATGCCTATTTCTGGCACCAGCTGTTTACCAGCTGATACACCACACACTGCCTGATGCTCACTGTTACACTGGTTTACAAAACTAAATCCAATGTGTGGGATTTTATAATCGCTAAAATTTATTAACTGCTGGCCCTGACATTGATTTGTTGCAACTATAATAAGTACTATCAGAGGCTGATATTCTCTGTTCTGGATGTTAAAGCAGACACTTTATGTAAAATTGCTCTCTCTGCGAGCAACTTAACTGCAGCTATATCTGAACTGATGAGGTAAAGAGGAGCACAGGATACAGTTTCTGCCTCTATTTAAACCTGGGTCAAGTAATTTAGTTCCTCTTGAAGAGAGTCTTTAGCTTGCTGAGCTAAAGAGTCTTTGCTTGCTCTGCTACAGTTAATGAGTGCCTGTCAGGAAAACACACAATCTAATGATACCTGCCATCAGTGTCCTATGCTAATGACATGCTGAGTGTGAATAAAGCATGTGGGGCATGGTTTCTGACTTGAGTCATGCATACATTACACTTCTAGGGTCCCACTGGGGCAAACTATGCACAGGTGTGTCAATTATAGATGTGTGTTTCATGCGACTGATGCATTTTATATTGGCATGATGAATAATAGCTGCTCCTCAGAAGTGTAAGGAACTTTTAAAAATCTTTGACATAATTGGACATAATAAAACATTCTGCTGCCGCTGCTGGACATTTTATCTTCGTTTGTACCAGCAGGCGCCTCGCTCTGTTCATTATCAATGCAAGAGAGTGGGAGGGGAGGCAGCCTCAGCATGAATTCATCCCAACAACAGCTGAACAGAACAGTTCACGGCTCAGGCAGCCTCGCACCCTGTGATGGGGAGTTTCACACTGTCAGCCCGCGGTCACGATCGGCTGGAGAACAGCTACCGCTCGCCCTCGCCTGGACGACCGCACTTGACAGACATCATCCTCTCTGATCTCAGATCAGAGCTCGCGTGTAGCAGCTTCTCAGTGGCTGGCAGGCACTTAGTTGCTCAGCCAGAGTGGAGAACATTTCTCTGGCACCGAATTGACCCTCTTTTCTCATAATCCACCTCCTGTTTTCACTCGTACTGAGCGGAAGAAAAGCAGACTATAATTTGTTCATAATGTGAAATTTCATACACCAAGACTGGGCGTCAGAGATGCCCTTGACTTAACTCGTCGACTGACTGCCTGAGTGAACCGTCCCCATCAGGTTCATGTATTTCCATAAAGCCTGCTTACTGCACGTGGCGTGTTAAATGTATTCCTGTGAAAGTTTGATGGGCAGTAACATTATAAAGACCTCAGCCAGAGGGGAGCAGTAAACAGGTCAGCCGCAGGAAGCTGTCACTCATGGGGACTTTCTTTGTGAACACAGGGATCCAGTTTGACAAAATGTCAACAAGTAATTAGCATTGAAAACAAAGCTGTGACATGTTATTAAATCCAGACAAATGTATTTTCATTTTAAAGTGCATAAATACAAGCGGAAATGTCAAGGACCGTTCTTTTCAGTACTGCAACTTGCATTACTCACGTCATTAGTATCCACATTTGCAGATTTATGTCTATTGACTTAACAAAGACGTCTAAATATGTGGCTTAAACAGCCTTTTCACTTCTGGGCCAGTTATTCCCACACCTCAGAGCTAACTTATAATCGATAAATCTTGACTGATGAGTCCCCTCTCCTGCCGAATGAAACACACAACCATTTGGTATCTCTTTGAATAAAAAGAAGTTGCCCAATGACCTTGTCTTTTAGGCACAGAGCTTGATGAATTACCCTGCTACTGGTTCAATTTCTAAAAGTGTGTAGGGTTGGTGTATCCAGGTGTGTCATTACAAAAGTTTTCCCCAAATAAATCTGCAACCCTTATTCAAAATTTTAATAAATCCGTTTCCAGTGCATTACAAATCGAAGTATCTCCCTCTCACGCCATTTAACAACCAAGCATGGATGTTTCAGGCTGTAGAAACACTCCAGTTTGCATTCATGTCATGCTCTCACCTTTTGCTTTTGTGTAGAAGCACAACTTAAAAAAAAAAACCTGTAAGATTGCTTGTAAGGTAATAACAACTAATAATACATGATTGCTTCCACAGAGTGAATATACTCTTGACAGCTAGCTAACATAAAAGCTCCCATGTGTGTTTTTACTTCAGATTACCCAGGAGCAGTTTATCCTCGCATCCCAGTCCCTGCATCTCCAGCGCCCAGGCTGTGACGCCGTGTACCCAGTGGGTCTGTACGGCTGGAGAAAAAGATGCCTCTACTTCTTTCTGCTGCTGCTCCTGGTCACCATGATTGTTAACCTGGCCCTCACTGTCTGGATCATAAAGGTCATGAATTTCTCAGTGGTGAGTACAGCACGACACTGTTCAACATAAAGCTGAATCTGTTAGCTATTAACATAATAATATTTAACATATTCATGAGTGAATTAGCTTTACAGTAGCTGCTGTTTGTTTTGAATTGGTGAGAGAGTACAGTTGTTGGAGCTGTACCCAGTTTGTCAAAGACCTCACACTTGACAACTAGTGTTTCCTACACACCTAAATGTACCTATTTTGTCTATGAAAATTTCAAAAAGCTCTTAAAAATGCCCATTAAAGATTCCTAGAGCCGAAGGCAATGTCTTCTTTCATTTTGTGCACATTTTTCCTTCATAAATGACTTAAACAGTCAGTTAATTATCAAAATTGTAACACTAATTTTCTGTCAATTGACTAATCAATTAATGGACTAATCAGCTGAGAACTAGCCCCCTGGAGCAAAAGAAATGATTTGTTTAAATGTAATTGGAATTGAGTAGAAAGCATGAGCAGCAGTAGCTTGTATGGCTGGACAAAGAAAAATGCACACACTACAGAAAGCCAAGAGAAAATGATATCCACAGTGTAATAGAACAGTGATGTACACCCTGTTAGCTGCTCAGCTCTGGAGATGTTTACGTCATTTTAAAAAAGATAACATGTTAAAGAGACTTTAGTTGTGCATATTGTGAAAGTTTGGGGATTCCTACCAAGGTCTCAGACTTACAACAAGCACAACAAAATGTGTTATAAGGTGAGAAATTATTATCTCAGAAAATATAACATGGATTTTAAATGTAAACACAATGTTGACAACAGAATTTCAGATAATGTGCAGCAGTGGTTCTCAACCTTTTTTGTGTCAAGGACCTGCTATTGATATACAATAGGCCACTGACTCCATTTGATGAGGCTTTGCTTCCGCTACATCCATCTGAAAATATTTTGGTTGTTGAGATATGATTAAGAGTTTTATAGAGCTGCAACGATTAGTCGATTAATCAATTGCTGTTTTCATGCTCCTTAAATGAGTGAATTTGATGCTTTTCTTTGTCATACACAATAATAAACTGAACTGCTTTCCAGTTTTGGACTGTTAAGGCTTTTGCACACTGAGTCAGTTTTTTAAATCCGTCATCCTAAAAAAATGTTACGCACAGAAACCTTGCACATTGATTCTGATGCTTTTTATTGTTGTATTTGTTGCAAAGATTTGCAATACCTAACAAAATGAAGACACATTTCCTCCTTTGCGTCTCTCCACTGGAGTTACCTATCTAGCTGTCATCATTCCCTCCCTGTCTCCCATTTGGCACCTCAGAGGTATGAAGGGGCGGAGCTGTGCTCCCTGTCTGTCTCCACATCCTCCTCCTCTTTGTCATTATCCACCTGAATATTACTGTCTGACCTGTTGAACATGAGCTATCTGACTTATGAAATGATTCTGTAAGCCCCGTTCCTCTGTGTTGTCGCGGCTGTGTCCTGCCTCCACATTTCTTCACTGATTCTTGGTCAAATGTCTCTAAAAGCTTCTGACAGATGCGATAAACACAGAAAATCAAACCTGTTCCAAAATGTTTAATGATGGACAAAAATTACAGACTCAGCGTGCAAAAGTGATTGACATAAAGTGAGGTTGTATTTATTTTTAGACTTCCAACAATTTTGGACAACAGAAACATGTCAAATACCAATTTATACAGGGTGTATTTCACTATTTTGCGACTTTTTTTTTTTAACAAAATGGTTAATCGATTTATTGAAATAAGAGACAGATTAGTCAGTAATATTAGTTATTTGCCCTATCATCAACAACTGAGACAACTGTGGAGGAAGTAAAACCCCATTGGGTTCACTTCATAGTAAATTAAATGGTGAAAGTTCTCCATTTTTCTGTGAACCCCCTGGAACTCCCTCAAGGACCCCTGGGGGTCCCTGGACCCCTGGTTAAGAACCACTTACATATGGCATTAAGGCTGAATCCCATTTCACCCCTTGGCCCTACCCCTTGGCCCTACCCCTCCGTTCTGCGCGTTCACGTGGAGGGGTAGGGGTGTCCCAATTCCCATTATGACGGAGGGGTAGGGCCAAGGGGGAGGGCTATGTACCCCTCCAAACGGAGATTTTCCCGAGGCACACTCCAAACGGAGGGGTACGACAGATTTCCCAGAATGCCTTGCAAGACCGACAAGATGGCTGCTTTCGGAAGTAAAGAAGTTCACAAATGTAAGTATTTTCTCCATTTCCTCCGACGAGCAGCAGACAACCGTAAAAAGATCCCAATAGCCCACGCAACAGAGATTACCACAGCTGCAGACGGCATGATTCCCCGAGCCTTCCGGCAAACGCTTGTCGCATCTGCCTACGTAAGACGCAGCGGCGACTACTGATGACGTACGCGATTGTCGAAGGGGTGTCCCAATTCGGAGGGGTTGACTTTTCGGCCCTACCCCTTGGCACTCAGTTTCAAGGGGCAAGGGGCAAGGGGTAGGGCCAAGGGGTAGGGCCAAGGGGTGAAATGGGATTCAGCCTTAGTCTCAATACTGGGCCTCGTTAAAAACATGCCAATGTCAGTGTCAGTCTACCATTTTGCATCGTTAACTGTCTCAGAGGCTAAGGAAGACTTTGTCAACGAACATTAATTTCACTGCATGGAGATCAAGTACAAGTTTCTTTCTTACAAAGCCTCAGTGGAAGAATTCATTCATGCATCTGAAATGTGTTCCAGGCACCATCTCTCATGTTGCGTGCTTTGTCTCATGTGGATTTGATAAAGAATTAGAAATCTTGGCAGCAGGAGCGGCTGTCCCAGAATGTGTTAATCTCAAACGAAAACCAAACAGGCAGCTGCTGCGAGCTCCTGTGACATTTCCAGGGACAATGCAAACAATTTAGCATTTTTTCAGCAAACTCGCAATGGCAGCATCCCCCCTCTGTGACGGATGCGTCCCCTGACTATTGCCATCAGTCCTCTACTCCTTCGCCTCCCATCAATCTGTGTCACAAGTAAAAGACCTTATCAGTGCTGTTGGTGTCGCTCCAGAAAATGTACTTCACTGCTCCCCATCTCTCAGGACTCAGGCAGCTCAATAAGAAAACATGTGCCAAACTACACTCTGTTGTATTGGTATTATAGTCAGTTCTGAGTGGAAACTGTCGGTCCTGGCATGAGAGCCCTGTTTCCAAGTTTTAAAGTTGTCAGTTGTTGTTACTTTGTTCTGAAAAAGCTGCCAGACAACATCCAAAGTCACCATCTAATCATTTCTGGCAAGTCAGGTATAACATCACCTCTCTGAAGACATCACACAAACAAAACCTAATCACTTCTACGCTCCAAAGCATCTCTGTTCTTAAAACTTAAAAAAGTAACTTATGGGAATTTTATAGGTGCATGCTATGCTCTTAAAGAAGGTGGAGGATTGATAAATTGCTGCATTCACATTGTATAGTTTAAACTGTAATCACAATTAGCCGAGTGGGAAAAACTGACCACGTTAATACCTGCTAGTGTTGTCAAAAATATTTTACATTTCAGTTCTGAAACAGTTTCAACATTCATTTCCACATTTGTATTGGTACACTAGTATCAGCTGTTCTTTCTTGCTCTTTGTTACTGTTAAAGTCAACAAGTTTTTCTGCTGTTCTTTGCTATTAACCAAGAAAAGAAAAGTCGTTGTTGTCTTATAGCCTTATTGTATTTATGTTTTGATAAAAATAGTAAATTGTATACCCTCAATATTAACTTTTTTCCTGTGGTATCAAAAGTGGTATTGAACACTAATATTTGCCACTTGGTTAAAAGAACTACAGCACGTCAACAAACTGTTGGCGCTATGGCTGCAAGCAAATGCATCATCGCTGGCAGCAACATTCAATTGAAATCCAAAACTAATACAATCAATTCTGATAATTCTGAAGGAGCTGTTCACTGTTTGTATCTGGCTTCATTTGGAAATGAACTGCTACAAATTTGTAACAAAAAAAAACACCTAATTTAGACTGTTTATCTGGTGTGATTACAAGGTCAGCATGAAGGCTAAGCATCTTGGAATAATGCATGAATCCTCCCCAGCAGAGCTGCAACAATTAGGCAATCGACAGAACATTAATTGGCAACTATTATAATAATCCAACATTGGCTTTAGTAAATTTTTAATCAAAAAGCCAAACATTTGCTGGTCTCATGCATGTTAAATCTAAGAATCTGATGCTTTCCTGCATCATACATGATAATGAACTGAATAGCCTTGGATCTTTGGGCTGCTGGTTGTATAAAACATACCTGTTAAAGACTGGGTTCTTGGAAATTACACAGGCCATGTTTAACTGACATTTTCTGACATTTTAATGAGAAAGCAATTAACCAAGAAAATAATGGGCAGATTAGTATTGTCAAATGTTGATTTATGGATGCACATCAATTCTAAATATTTGAAATACCCATTCTCATACTCAGTACTCATTTTCAGCAGAATCGATACATTGGTTTTTGGGGTTTTTCCTCTCTCATGTTGTTAATGTTTACTACAGTCATTCTGCTGTTCTCTGCTACTAACCAAGATCAAAAAAGTCGTCATTATTACATTTATTTTTTAATAAAAACTTGTAATTTTATGCCATCAATGTCAACTTTTCCCATGGTGTCGAAAATGGTATTGAATATTAGTAGTTTTTAAGGTATTGTATCAGAGTCAGAAATTCCAAAATCGTAACAACACCAGGGCAGAGTAATCAATAATGAAAATAACTGTTAGTTGCAGCCCTCTTCCCAAGTAAGAATAAGGGTAGTATATCATGTTCTTCCTATTCTGCCAATATGAATGCACCCAATGTCCACAATAAAGTTGAAGTCCCCAAGTCCCAGTAGTCTCCAGGGTTATCTTCTTAGACTTTAGAACTCCTCTGAACTTGCAAAAGACATAACGTGTATGTTTTTACAGGCAGAATAATACCCTACATAACAAATAAACTGACCTTTTAAATGGATACTTGGACAATTTAAAATTCGTTTTGTATAAAAACAGTGTGAATAACCTGTGTAAATGAACTGTGGCAAACTTACCCCAGTCTAACCAGTGCCTAGATATGCCTCCTTGCCCCCCTTGTGAAAATCTGATGGAGTTTTGCTAGCTTTCAGGCTGTTCTTTGAACCACAGGCTGTACTTCCGCATTTTTATATTGCCCACCACCCATGCTACCATCTCAGACACGCAGAGTTTAGAAGCAGATTAAGAGACAAACCCACCCCTCTCTTTATCTCCCTCTCTTTCTCTCTTAAACTTGGACTGAAATCCAATCGAGCGTTAAAACTATACAGTGCTGATCGAACATAAATCAAGATTATGTCACTGCATTGCCTATTTCTTGCCAACAATGTTTTTAGAAACACATTTTAGTGCCCTGTTTAGTTGTGATGATGAGAGTTTGTGAACAGGAAGTGGGTGCCATACTGTTTTCTGCACAGTGAAAATGGAGGCCCAACGGCAAAATAGGCAGCACTGATCAAATATAAACCAAGATTCTGTCAATGAGTTGCCTTTTCTCGCCTCAAATGTTTACAGAAACGTGTTTTAGCTTAATGTGTAACTTTTATATAAAATCGTTTTTTTGCCAGCTGGCTGCCATTGTTTCAAATAGACATGTTTGAAATACATCACCCACTGGCGGGAGCGTTTATCCATCTGGTGTGGTGCACTGCGTTCTGGTATTTGTAGGTTTTCTCCATCTTGAACAAAAGCGTCCTTTCTGTGTTTTCTCTTGTAGCACCAATTTTAAAAGACTTTAGTCTTTCTAAAGCATGGACATCATAGTGGTGGAGTAGCACCCTGCATAATGAGCAAACTGACCTTTTAAGTTTAAAATCAGAGGAATACTGCTTTAAATCTGTTCAGTCTGTTACTTTGATGATCTTTGGCTAAAAAAAATCTAAGATGGAGATCACAATACAAATTCCAAAAGTGTTTATGTCCTTTAAAATGAATGCTAATGTGTTCCTAGGACTGAGATATCATGCAATAGACAACAAAGTAACAGCATCCACATTAATAAACATCAGATGTTTATTAATGTGCTTTAATTGAAGCCTCCACTGCTAATTCTTGCTCAGAAACCAAACACATTTCATCCATTAACGTTTCCCATTTCTGTGGACAGAATACATTTCACAAGCACACCTGGATGTGTGACTCATCATGAGTTTTTTTTCTGGATGAGGGATTAAATTTGAGCTGTATCCTCACCATCTTTAATACCTCATCGTCTGCACTGGATCAAAACGTAGTATACAGCAGCCTTGTAAAGCTGGACTGTGACAAGGCAGATCTACGTCATCCACAAAACAACTTCTGTCTGCTTGTTAAGGACACCAAGGTGACCTTGGGTGTTGTTGGCTCTAATGTTTCCAATCTCAAAATCCAAATCTTCCAGTTGTGATTTTTCCACATCAGATACATTGCCTTTATCTGTCTTTGCTGAGGAGCTCATCCAGGCCTTCAGCACATCACGACTGGACTGTTGTACCGCCCTCCTGTTTGTCCTGCCTCCCACCTACTTGTCTGTCTGACTGCAGATTGTACTGAACTCGTCACACCCACCACATCACCTCAGCATCAGCACAGGAGTGACTTTAACTTCTGGCTGCTGACTTACAGTACAAATAACTCCACACTCCACACCCACGTCCTCCGCCTCTTTGACTTTGTCCTCCTGTCTGTCCCCAATGCTGGCTCTCTACCATGTGCGATGGAGTTCTCTTCGATGTACTCCGTCTCTGTAATTCACTATCTCCATCCATTTGTGCTGCTAGCACTATGGACTCTTTGAACACATCCCTCAGTGCCCATCTGTTCACTCACATCCTCAAAAAGCTGCTGTCAAGCTTCACTTTGCTCATTGTGCTGTGACAAGGCATAACCTTGTCCAATTTCTATTGAACTATCTACAAGCAAATCAGGTCCTGAATAATATAAATGTGTGAGGTGAAAAATAAGCAGTGAAGTTGCAGAATCATGCTTCATTCTGCACAGTCCTTGCAATTTAATATTTTGTAAATGTGATTAAATTCCTGTTGAATCAGGACAGCCAGGTATCAATCTTAAATGTAAACCTGTTGAAAAGAAAATCAGTCTGAAGGCACAGGATGAGCTGAAAGGTGTAAAGAGTTTTAATGACTTGTTTTGGTTGGACGTTTAAGTTACACACAATTAAAATACTGAACAAAAATGTAAACGCAACAATTAGTTTTTGCTCCCATTTTTCACAGGTTTAAGTTAAAGAGAAGACTTTCCGTATGCGCTCAGTGGATAAATTTCTCTGCTTATAAGTTATTAAAGGCCCATTCCAATGGTTTTGCATGTTCTAGCCTAAGTAGTTGAAATCACCTATGAAAACTGCCCATTTTTCAAACCATGCTGCTGTTTTACAAATTTAGATGTATTTTTCTTACTGTCTAGACAGCCATTGCCTGCGCTTTAAACAAGAATTGTGCTAAACGGGATACATACCCATCTTTTAAAAGTACTTTTCAGTATATTTTTCAAACCATTAAAGGTACCGTATGGCACTATACTGTTTTTTAATCTGAGGGCCGTTGAATGATGCCAGATAAAAGGACTGCGTGATATCGGGGAAGCATGCAATATGTGGTAATGTTGTTGATGATATGACTCGTGATAAATAAACAAATATTAAGGTATAGTTTTAATGTCTTTCTGTGGTAGGTTCCTCCTGTTAAATTAGACCCCAGACAATGAATAGTCTATGTACACTGAATTTAAAAAAAAGAACTTCCATGATGATGATAGGATTTCAATGTAGTGAGTCCCCGGGACCAACAGGTGTTCATTTGAGTGGAACAAATTGTAGTGTTAAACATTATACAAATACATCTTGAGCTGAGTTGAGAGAGCACCAAAATCCTGTAATCAGATGTGATTGTGATTTGTGATAATCCCATAGAAATAATATTTTTGTGGATAATCAATAAAGATTTACTCAATAGTTCACTGTATAATTCTAATAGTTTTGAGAAACATTTCTTATTCTCAGTTATTCTGAGAAGAGTTTTTATGTTTTCACTTATTA